>JAQJVL010000321.1:65430-599356 GCA_035578905.1 Stictocephala bisonia
ATGTTTCGCAGGTTGTAAATACATAACGAAAACAGCTAAACTCATAGTAGTGTAGTGAAAAATTGGTTTGTTCACTGAACTTATATAAATTGTAAAATTTTAATAAAAGTCTTACATTAGTTAAACAGGACTCTTACCTTATGGGTAAATCATGGTCTTTGTTTGTTTTTTTTTTTTTTTTTTTACAGCAAATTAAAACGTTTTTTTTCTATTTTTTTATTACAAGACTTTAACAAGAACAAAACCCCAATAAAAACCAACTTAATAGAAAAAAAACTAAAAATCAAACTGAGCCTCAGCTCTAATTGTTGAAGTTACCATCATCTTCAATGTATTGTAAATGGGGAAGAGATAAAGCGTAAGGCGGCTACCTCAACAACATGAAGGAGAAAACACTACAAGAGAGATAAGTGTGACACACATACTCCGAAGAATCAGGACAAGATTAACCCCCAATTATCAAATCTTCAAAAGGTTAAAATTTGCAATTATAATTCTCTTTTAAGATAACATTTGCTGACAACACTGAAAAAGCTTACAAAATTAAAACAATAACTTAAAACAAATCTTACTCGTCTTTCCTTTGACTCCAACAGTACTGAAAGACAACCACGATGAGTTTTGAGTTTATATCCGTAAAATTGTACAGGATAAAATAAAACAGAAAACACTAAAATTGCAACCCAAACAATGAAACACAACTAAACTCCCTTGAAATAATTTACTAACTACTAACATTACTATAAACTAAAATAAAAAGAAAACAAATCATTTGATCTGGGTTCACCAGATCGCAGCACCTGGCAGAACAGAAAACCACCCCTGGAGGCAAATGCGTCAAACAATCTCCTAAAACAAAGTAATATTAACAAAGTAATATTAATGTGTGCGGAAAGAATAGCCACAAATTTGCCTGCTGATTGTGTCCGTTGTCCCCAATTCCAACACTGCCCCTCATGCCAACTAGAGACACAGTGGTGGAACACTTCCTCTCTGCTACTGGAATCCCTAGATGTTTTAAATATAACCCGCAGGTTACTTTTAATCCGGCCCAATTATAAAATAATGTTGCATATCAATGAATTAATGTAGGTTCATTATATATTTCAACGTCTGATTTATTTATTTGACGTGCTTGTAATGTCTAAACATATTCTACAATGTTTTTACAGTTTTTTAATTTTTATTTTGTGTTGCTATTATTTGTATTATATTGTTTTGGCTCTTAATATCAGTTGTTACAGCAATCCAAACATTACCAAATTGATATTTTTAACCCTTAGCTAGTATGTAATAATCATTTTTATATGAATAATTTAATTTTATGAAGTCCAGATTTTTTAAAACTTGTAAAAGGTTTGTTATAGAAAAGACAAGGAAACTCCAAGAATTATGAAAATCTTTGTTGGAGCGGTTTGTATATATCTATTATGTTTTATGTATTTTTAAGTTATTCGTCATATTTTGTAATGTTCCAGGTTGGCTTTTTAAAGTGGAGTTAATTAATTTAGAAGAACTTAAAGATCTACTTAATGAAGATAAATACCAAGAATTTTTGAAATCAGACCAAGAAGCTCATAATTAGCCTCATGATTTATGTAAATGATTGTTAATATAATAAATATACTGTAGTAAATTGTTCATAGTCAATTTTATTGATTGCTCATACCAAGCTATTATGTACACTCTTTGACAAACTTTGTATTTTGTTTCACTTAAAAAAATTAAGCTGTTAACTTTTAACATAAGTTGTGAAAACATATTCTGGATGATTTTTTATGTTTGATGAACATTGGATAAGTGAATTCATAATATAATAAATATTTAAACTTCAAAATGACATTGGTGTAAAAATAATTCTGAAGGTAAGAACAATCCAGCTAGGTTATTTAATATGTTAGTAGCAGTGCTATCCATCTGGTGGGATGAAGTAGATGAGAGATCTCAAAAGCTAGTGGAGTACTCTTATGTTGGAGTTACTCTTAAGAGGGCTGTAAACCCCCACGCTGATCAGCGTAAAAACTGCTTTGCGCAGTCCAAGATACTGCCTTCATTTACGGACGTAAAATTATAAATGAAATATCTATTGAAAGAGAAAGACTTTTTTGACTAGAATCGCTTTTTAAAATTCTTGAATTCTTTATTTTGATTTTATAGGTTATTGAAGTTAACCAATATTCAAAAGATTGCCAAAATAAAACTAAAACTATTTTCGAAAATTTAAAAAGCGTTTCTAGTCAGTAATGTATCTTGTTTCAATTTAGTTTCGGTTTTACATCAATATCTTCTAAGGTTAAGCCGCAATATGGGACTGCAAAAATGCCTGCATGGTAATTTATTGCTAAAAAATGTAGTGATTTGTGAGATTCAAGTGGTTAAAACCCGAACTTCTTAGTCACGGATGGATTTTACTACTTCATTGATAAAAATCTTTCTTCATTCACTTAACATCGATGGATGCAATGTAGGCCTACTACTGATATGAGTTTCACTATACAAACTGCTTTCCTTTTCATAAGAGTTAGTCGACTTACTTATTTAACTGGCTAATTTCGTGTATGTTATGTGCGTTCCCATGTGGCCCCTGATATTATCTTATCACAAAGTAAAGCATAGGACTTTTATTCTTAAATGACAGTGCACAATATTTATTATGGTTTGACAAATAATGTAATAATCATCTATTAATAATAGTACAACATGTATATGAAATAATAAATCATATAAATGACAAGAATGCATACAATAAAGACATTAATTCAATAATTCTGGCTTGTTCAAAGCAATAAGTGATGTAAGTCACTATCTCTATATTCATTCACCTTTGTTTTATTTTATAAATATAAAAACAGTAATGTAAACGTTTAACTATTAGTTTATTATAGTTCATTAATGTTGTGGTTAAAAAATGTTAGGCCTTTATTTGTACTTATCTGAGAAGATAACTTCGAAGTAAATATTTTTCTCAACGGTAACAAGGACAAAAAAATATGATAGCTGGGGGCGGGGCGACAATTCTTTTGCAAACTTTGAAGTCATGAAGCGAGGTAATGTGTGGGTACTTCGTACCACTCCCAGTATCTCTCGTTGAACAGACTCATCAGGCCACATTTTCATAACAAGGGTCAGAGGGGATAGACAGGTATGAGCAGAAAAATAACAAAATTAGCAACTGTTAAAATGTTTTCTTAATTAACATATTACGTGTTGGTAGATGAATTTAATAGAATATTAATATAAATTTTATGGTGATCAAGGTAAACGTGGTTTACAGAAATCCGAAATTGATCACTATAACTTTAGTAGCCTATATATTACACTTATTTTTTATAAATATAAGTATTAAACTGTATGAAGATTGTATTGTGTGACGTTTACTTGTGTATTGAAATTATTAAACTATAATAATAGTTTATAACATTGCTCAAGTAAATATAAGATGTTCTGCTCGGTTTAGTATACTAGTACAACTAGCACAAGAGATGCCTGAACAATTATGACAATTTATTGAATTCTGCTGAGTTAACTTAAACGTAATGAATGACTTTTTAGAAGAAAAAATTAACTGTCTAATAATATTGTATTATTCTGTAATCTTAAATTAAAATATAGTTGTAGTATTACTTGCATATGTAACTGAGTCGTTGATAATTTCCCCCAATTGACAACCTGATTATCATATAATAAAATTCATAGAAAACACTTTACAAATAGCCCTCCCACCAGACCTCAGGTATATCCAGTATCTGTATTTTACTGTGAAAATGTATGGCAACACTAGCTTGTCTTGTCTGTCAATGTGGCCGTTTAGTCACGCTGATGATTTATTATTTTATTTACTTTCTTTTTTATATCTCACTAACCGACAGCCCTTGCTCTGCTACGGGGTGGTTCTCTATGCTTGCTTACCCTCCTCTCCGTAGTTCTCTCTAAACTCTAAACCATCAAATCAATATTAAACCTCAGCCAAATTCTGCAGCAGTTAACATATAAACATTATGTATTGTTTGGTTTGTCATGTAGGTGGACTGTCAGAATAGACTGTAGACTGTCAAAATAGATAGATGGTCAGGTGAACTATAGACAAGAGGGTGAGTTAAATTTTGACCCATGTAAAGTAAATAAATACTTCTTTCATTCTTCAAGCGTTTTTCCAAAATTACACAAAATTGATCTTGGCTATTCCCCGAATATTCATCATTTACCATTTTCTCCAAGAATATTTCATTTATTTCCAAACAAAGAGGTGCTCCTTCTACCAAAAAGTTGTACAGACTAAAAAAATATCATATCTGTGACTTGAACCATTGAGTGAGCACAGAGAAAAGAAACAAGTGTAGATTACAACTAATTTATATCTTTATACATCTGTAATAATAATTACTACGTTTATCCTTGAGGAATAACGGATAGATTGACAATGTGCTGGTCTGGCCAACACATGGTCTGGAAAAATAACTACTCACCACATTTAGCCCACCATTGGATGCATCCTCTGTTCCTTTCTTCTGTGTGATGAGAGAGAACTTTTGAAGGATACTTTCATAATGTTCGGATACTAAAATGTACATTGAAAAAATCAAATACCATCCAAATGTTAGTTCTTTTTTATACAACAAATTTTTTCCATTACAAGAGGAAAAAGTTAATAACATGCTAACTCATTACTACTTTCTCATTCAAAGGGTACAAAAATGCATTCTCTTACGGGCTATTAGCAAGCATTGCTTATAAATTTGTTTCATAGAATAATGTGAAGTGGGAACAGTTTTTTCCAGTTTTGATCTTACTACTCACAAGTTATTAAGAAGTCAATAATAACTGTATTGAAATAAGTATTTGGTGACTCATTGCATGGTTGTACTCAGTGGCTCTTGGTGAAAAGCCCGGGCACTACGTCACAGTGTCCACCTTCGCCCGGGTGCCTTTTTTGGAGAGAGACTCCCCCAGGGGTAGAGTACATCACTCTGGGGGATGGACAACCCTTTAAAATAATATTGATAACCCACCTGTAATTGAGATGTCTTCTTTCTTCTTATCTTCTTTCTTGGCACAAACTTTAAACTGTTAACTATTAACTAATATCTGTATTCTTAAAAAAGATTCGTCTTGAAAGAAGCCCTGGAAAAAAAGCACAAAACATTTTACTCTGAGAGAGATTTACAGAAACATATTCCACCCAGGGGGAGGAAAATGACTACCAAATCAGCACTCAGGTAAACCAAAACACATTACATATCAAATTTCACACCTGGTGAACCTGGATGTATTCTATCCTCGGGGAAAGAATATACCCTGATTCTTTTATAAAACTCTGAAACAGCTAATTTTATTTTCAATTTTCTATTCTATATATAATAAAAAAGTTATTTTTGAACATTTGGGAAGGTGTATGAATCAATTAGTCATACAATATTCATTTTTATCAAACAATATTTTCATCCATTTTTAACTTCATTAATGCAAAATTTAATAGATTAAATAAATTGTTTGAGAATGAATATATTTTATCATTTAAGGCCTCTTCACAAACGTTTGATGTTAAATGATTCTAGAGACATTTCAGCTTTAAATAAGAGTAATTTTTTGTTTAACTTGGTAGTAATATTAATATTTTATTGATATGTTATGGAACACAAGGCTGCTAATATATGATATACCCTGGGCCTGGTAGTATCGTATTAATTATAAATATACTTAATTTTAATTCTTAACTATAATTTACTAACAGGAAATTAATGTTCTATCTGAATGTCAAACCTATACTTACCAACAACCACATTATACTTAAAGTGTGACGTTATCTCTCAAATTATTATTATAAAAATAAAATAAATTAATGTAAATGGTAATTGAATTCATGATCTAGGATTAAATGTTTGGCACATTAAATTTTTCTTAATTTTGAAGAGAAATCAATACAATTTAAATTTTAAATTCCACCTTCTTCATTTATATTTTGCAGTTACAGTATTCTTAATTGTAAATATGAATGTTAAATATACTATGTTTAAACTAAAATACATTAAACTCTCGAGGAGTGAAGTCCTAGTACTTATCAAGTTTGTTTGTCTAATGTAGGTTCAACTGTGTTAATTAAAGTGAATATATTTTAAGTAAATTAACTTCATATCCTTTAACTTTTGTATACTGTCATGTGTACAATTTTAGAGTTTGAATGATATAAAAATCTATAGAAATGTTTATATCGTTTACTCCTGTTTACAAATTTGTTGACGAGACAGTAAATAACTAATTACCGAATATACAGTAATCAAATGGAGAATTTAACAATTTTAACTTTAAAAAATAAATATATTCTAGCAAAATATTGTTCAACATCTTTCATCAATTATTATTTTACATAAAGGGTGAATTATTTTTCTGTATGATATAGTTAATACTACTTTTCTAGATTAATTAAGACATAATTTGAATCATCTTAAACGGTAATTATATGGAATTCAGGAGCTATTCGGATTTTAAAACGTGGCTACAGGCCAAACAGGGAAACGTGTAAAATATTATTCGATTTAAGGTCAGATTACTATTTTAGGATAAATCACCTTTTTGGTTATTTACCAACTGCTAACTTCTAGTCCTCAAGGAACTAGTTATGTAATATTAAGTGTTTAGAATTTACCTAATTATAAAAATTAATTGTTAACAATAATTTAATGAAATACAAAAAGAGTACTCATTCCCATTGGCTGGTGGAGTGGGGTATTTTGGGATACTTGTTTTCTTCAAATGGAATTTCAGACCTCCCAATAACAAACATAGACTGAAAACTGGTCAAACTATCTATCTTACCTAAAATGTCTCAACCAATTAAAAAAACAGCATCATAACACAATGTAATTAAAAACAAACAAAAGCTACTACACAACCTCAACACTTCCTAAGACAATATGATGAAAACAAAGAAAATCCAATTGAGACAGCATGACTGACAGCAAACCAAAAACAAACATTCCAATAAAAAAGTCATACCCAACGAGATAAACTGATCAAACTTAAACAGCTGTGACAATCCAACAACCAGCTGACCAAAGAAAGATGAGACAGTTCGCAACTAAAACAAGCTAAAACCAGCCATGACAATCTAATCAAAAAGTAAACCAAAAATCAAGAGACAATTCAACTATAATACCAAATTGTCAAACATCCTTTTAAAAGCAGAGAATCAACTACCAACAGAACCAGGTAACAACACAACAGTACAACAATTAAATGCTACAAACACTATAATACAAAAACAACATAGAAATGAAAACAATCTCCCCAACCCCAGACAACCACTAGACCCCAATGGTATCAATAAGTAAACAATTATTCCTCAGTATCTCATTGGAGTAAATGTGTTAGGATTAATTCAATAATCACATTTTAGGTCAAACTTTCTAATTAAATAACTCTAACACAAGGTCTGTACCACAATAATGAAACTTTTGACTCACTCGAGTACGGCACCTACACTCTAGAAGTCTTTAACAGCTTGCAGGAGGAGAAGAGTGAGGGAAGGGCATCCTGGAACGAAAAAACAGATTTTATGTCAGATTTCAGATATGTTCACAATGGTATGACATTTGTGTGTACATTTATATGGAAGAATACAAGTTTAGTGAGTCACAGTACTCTCTACAGGTTAAGCCCAACAATTTTCTAATTTTCTTAGTGAAAAACATTTTAGGTTAGGTTGGAGGGCAATAGGCTGGGAATTAGTATCTTAGGATATTTAGTACATTGGCAAACTTATCTAAGAAGCCAAGACCACTAACGCCTTACAGTAGTAAACAAATATAGAAACAACACATGTTTTCAGTGTTACTTTCCTCAGGTGAGGAGAGACTGACCTCTATAGACTTTACAACTTAGGTAAGTTTACTGATGTCCTAACTATCCTAATATACTTATTGAAAGAAAAGAACTGGGTACTATGTAATATAAAATATATTTCATTAGCATAAGAAAACTTTAATTTATTTCCAGGATTATTTATTCAATTATGAGGGCAAACTTTTTGCAGAAATTATTTTTGAGATAATAAGTGTCTTTGCAGAACTTTGTCTGACATGGAGTAAAACAAAGTTGGTAATAGAGATTCAAAGCAGAAGGTTTCATGGTTGTCATTGTATTGGAAGTTTTCTAAAACAAATCTTGACTGCATCACAGAGAAAAAAATAAACAAAGGTCACTTCCTTACGCCTCGATAACAACTATAAAAAGAGTAATCTAATATACATCTGTAGAAATAATTAATAAGTTTATCCTTAAGGATTTGGGGGAGTTAAGGGAGGGAATGATAAGGTGCTGGTCCTGCCACTGCATGGTAAACTGGATAAATGATTACTCGACACATGCACAGTTGGATCCAACCTCCGATTCTTTCTTCTCTGTGACTGAATGAAGAGTAATGTAATAAATGAAACAATCATTTTGATAATTATCAGCAATAATTTTTTACTTTGGGCTATTATATTTAAAACCAATAGGAAAGATATCTCCACTCGTTTTTGTCTAATATCCTCAATTAGATCAGAATTCATGTGATAAGTTTGTTCAAATAAACTTTGGTACAAAGAACTGTTTTTAATAAGATGTATTTTTATGGTATACACTAAAACTCATCACTACACTCTAATAACTGATCTAATGTTATCATGCCAAAATTTTACATGAGTTCTTCATGTAGAAAATAGAAAACTGTCGATTAGGACAAAAGCAAAGTATGTCCAAAATGTCCCTTTATTGTAATATCTAAGAATGTTAATAGGTTTTACACAGTCTTTTAATCTTTCTTATAAACCAATTCGGAAATAAATTTCAGTCAAATAAATATTCTTTCCAAATATTTTACCAAAACTACAACGAAAATATAATTTGTTTTAATGCTTGGCTGCTTATGGGAATCATGACTATAACTGGATAGTAAGCAACCTGTGTGTTATATTTAGCACACAGTTGTAGAGAGGAACTGCTCCACTGCTGAGCTGCTTTACTTCACGGGGTGACTAACTTCCGCCTTATTGTTATTATTAATAGTTATTTCAATTTTAAATAATGATTCAATTTAATTGTTCTAAGTTTGATTCGTTAGTGATAATTTAATCAATCAATGCTAATTGCTGCTAATGACATAGTGGGCAGGGCTTGTTACACTGCTGCCAGTCCACAGACAACCTTTTAGTTGCCATGACAACATTAAATTGAATAACATAGTGGGGTAGAGTAGTTCTATCTCTCACTTCTACCATCCAGTCCATCTCTCTCGCACAACTGCATTCAGTAGGTCACTTTTCACGTGGCTTATCAATAGTTTATAACTTAGTTTGCACATTTTGGAAGACCGATGGTTACTCAAAAGCATCTTAGTTAATGTCAGTTTTAAGTTTGGAAGTCAGTATTAAATCAGATTAGAGATGGTTGCAAAATTTATGTTACCATATTGTTGACTTTGGCTTTCCCACCCCTTAGAACACAATATGAAGAGGTCACCCACTTACAAAAACCAGTGGGCTTTATGTATTCAAAAAAGATTATGTGGGCGAGCTCTTAAGAGGGGAGTTAATGGTCAGCGAACTTGAATATATTTTCTTTAAGACACCTTCTAAACGGATAAGGCAATACTTTATATTACAGTAACATGAAACAATTATTTAGTGCAATTATCCATTAACTCCAAAAAGAAGTTCCGTTTGTTTAAGTTTGTACATATCTGCTAGTCATCAAGTAACTTGAAAGATCACAATGAATTTCAATCAAATTATGATTGATTATGTATACTTTATAGTTATAATTAAAATCTTATATTTCCCAACAACATTTTAAATCAAAACATGATAAGGAAACTTATTTTCCTAATTTAGTCATAACAAGACAGAAATGTTCAATACGTAACTCATCACTGTTAATTTTACATGTCTTCATTTTCTGTTACTTAGTGTAGTTTGTGTTATTGAGTTGGTTGATATTATTGTTAAATTGAATATATCAGCATGATAAAGAATTTACTGTAATAATATTGCACACTGTTTATTAAACAGCTCTAATTCAGGATTTTAGTATAAAAAAACATTTTTAATCCACAATGTTGTTGTCCAAAATTAAGATACGACTAATTAATGAAGGAACTATTTCAAAAGAATGTATTTAAAAATACACTTGTCACTACTAGATAACAAGTATACGAAGAAAATTTCAAGTTCTTAACTTACCTTTATGCACAAAATTGAGTATTAACTGCAGAAACAAGTTGAAGTATCTGAAATTCAAAGTAGGATTAGATATTTGCTAAATATTCAATGTTTGGATATGGAATATATTATGAAGTAGTTGAAGCCATCATTATTAAGTAGAACAAGTACTGCAGAGACAAAGCGGACACTATCTGGAAAACAATAAAATAATGTAATACAATAGAACTTCAATGCTCCAACTGGCAACAGCTGCATTCATCAATGAGATAAAAAATTAGTAGTTTTGTTACATTTGCTATATTTAATGTAGCAACATTATTGTAGACTTCCTTCACTTAGTCATGTTTACATATTTGTTAAATTGTTTTTATTTAGTATATAGAAACATTTGCCTATAGTATATTATACTTAATCAGATATGAATTCTCCAAATGTCAGTTCACCACACTTGTAAAGTTCCCTCCCATCCCACTATTAACACCGAACTTAGTGTTGATCCCACCCACCCGCAACATGTTTATATATTTGTTGATTTCTATTTATACACTTATTTATCTAATATATACTTACTAGGTAAAGTTCATCAAATGTCAGTACACCACACCTGTGGAGTTACCTCCCACCCCAATGTTAATAACACATACCCCAATAGAACATGATGAAAACGATCAATTGACACCAGACTCAATTCTGATCAATGAGCATGTTAAACCTAGTAAAACGGGCTCATTCAATAAGCCTAATCGAGAGCAACCTTCTGAAGCTGCCAAGAAAATTAAACATGATCATTTTTGGAAAACTGTGAGCAGCAAACGAGAGAGAAAAAATAAAACTAAAAGTAAACCCTTGTTAGCAACCAAAATGGAAGTTAAAAATAAATTTAGCCTTCTTGAAGAACTTCACTCGTCACAACTCAGACAATCAGACAATTTAGAAACAAATGCACCCACAGATCAAAACTCTAATATTAACAGTTCTAGATTCTTCTATAAATCTCAAGGCTGCCATAAAACAAAAAATAGAAAAATGAAATTAAAATCTACTGTTAAAAACAAATTTCACATCACTGAGAAAACTAATACAAATCTTTCACCTGTTGAAAACAAACTTTTCACTAAGACAAAAACGTTTTATTTTTAGATAGTGAAAAGACCTTAGGCAAAAGATATAGCAGCGAACAAGAAACTGACACAACAAGGAAGATAACTGAAGATAAAAAACATAGACCTTTGTTGTATATAACCGGTGACAGCCATGCCAGGGAATTAGCTACAATCTTAGGACCTCTTATGCCTCAATATATGGTCACTTCAACATTTTACCCTGGAGCTTCATTCTTATTTGTATTGTAGAAAAGCAAAGAAAACGTTTTAAAGATAATGACCTCGTTCTTCTTATTGGAGGAACTAATATAACAGAACCAGGCCATTTTAAAAATGCTATCAAGATGATTAAAATGCTTAGTAAAATTGTTCAGGCTGAAATAATATTAACAGAATTACCCTACCTATACCAACAACCTCAAAATGGACTTAAGTTCTTTGAGATTGAACAGTGCAATTCTTCTTTGTTAGCAGTATCTTCAGAACTAAATATCAAGTACCTGATGTTCAATCATTTATTATATTCTACCCAGCATTATAGAAAGAACGGACTTCATCTAAACCACCACGGAAAGGAGATAGTATGTAGGAGTATATGTAACTGGCTCTCTAGACCTTCAACTCCCCTATCTCATCAATCAAGCAAGACAACCTCTCATTATCCTCCAGATAAACCCTACCCTGAGAAAAACGTTCTACCCAATTCTCTTAACCCAAGTATCCGAATCATTGATGCTAACATGGCAGACATTATTAATAATTTTTATAGTTACCAGAATGCAGCATTTGCACATTGTATCTCTGCTGATATTGAAGACAGCAAAAACATGTCTGCAGGAGTAGCAGTGATATTTAAAAGATATTGTGGAAGACCAACCCCAAAAAATGTCATCAACAGGCACTTAGCATATCAGCAAATACAAGGGGGACCTAATGTGTACAGCTTGGTTACGAAATCCAAGTATTTCCACAAACCCAAAACAGATGACTATGACGAGGCCTTCAAAAGACTAACTGAAGATTTCAAAAGGAAAGGCTTTAAACAGCTTATTTGCTCTCCGATGGGATGCGTAAGGGATAAACCGCCACCTGAATTGTTTATAAAAAATCTCATCAAATTCCAAGAAGATACTCAAGCTGAAGTAACTATTGTTGTTTTAAATGAGGAGCTGAAGAAAGCTGGGAGAAAACCAAGACCTTCCCACCACCACTTGGCAGAAAGAATACTTGAGCTGCTGTCATCAAAAGAACTTGACTCCATAGAGATGAGTCATTGGGAAGCTGCAGAGCCCAGTCCAGATGACATCATATCTGAGGACAACCAGCCTGGAGAACAGCGGTCCACTCACAGCAGCAGTAATGTAATAGTGTCAAGTGCTGTGAAGTCCAGTGAAAGTGAAATGGGCCTAAATGCTTATTGTGGTACAGTGAGGAATAAAGCACTAGTTACTCCAGGTCTCCTCTCCTTCTCAGATATTGTCAAACAAAATGTCAATAATCATATAGTCTCTGAAGCTCAAAATATTAAAATAAGTTTTGATAAACCACTGAGCTCCTCTTTAAACTCCCTCTGTAGAAATAAAAGAGAAAAAATAAAAATTATTGATAAGCCTCTTAAACAAAATTGCAATATAACAATTCTACACCAAAACATCCAACATTTAGCCAGTTGCATAGAACCTCTAGAAATTATCTATTCAGAAATGAAGCCAGATATTGTTGTTTTGACTGAGCACAAAATGGATCAAAATGAAATTAGTAGATTTAATTTAAGTGAGTATAAACTGCTCTCTCAATATTGCAGAACTACAATGTCAGGAGGTGGGGTTGCTATTATAGCCAGGAGAGCTGTCAAGTGGAGCTCAGTGGTTATACCTTGCATTACATCCATACTAGAGGATAAGCAATTTGAATGTAATATAGTTAAATTTAAGGCAGATAATTATTCATTTATTTTAGCAGGAATTTATAGATCCCCCAATTCTAAATCATTACTGATTCTAGAAAAGTTAAGTTTACTAGTGGAAGTACTAGTAAAAAAACACAGGAACATTATTATTGCAGGAGACCTTAATATAAATGTATTAGGCAATGATTCAAACGCTTCCCAACTAAAGAATGTGCTGCTTAGTCATGGATTATCCTATTTGGTAGATTTTCCAACAAGAGTTACTACTAACTCGAAAACTGCAATAGACAATTTCTTAACAAATATAGAAAAGTATAAAACTACAATTGAAGGGGCTGTCAACTTTTTATCTGACCATGATGCCCAAATATTAACATTAAATACAACAACAAAAAAAGTATGGGATAATAAACCTCTAAAGCAGCATATGTATAATTTTTCAAAAGATAATTTAGATCATTTTAAAGCAATTCTAAAGGAAGAAGATTGGGGTGAAGTCTTTTTGGCACCGGCAGACATAAAGTATGACATTTTTTTAAGACTTTTTAAAAACTATTTTAATTTGGCTTTTCCAAAAATACTTGCTAAGAAACTTAACCACAAAAATAAGTGGTATAAAGACTCATTAAAACAAGAAAGAGAAAATATTAGAATTTTATCAAAATTAGCAAGGGAAACTAAAAATAAAGCATTGGCTCGGGCCTCTAAAGTAAAATTTAAATCTTTTAAGAAAGAAGCACAACAATTAAAAAAGCACTACTTTGATACAAAAATAAGTAACTCTAGTAATATTATGAAGACAGCTTGGAGTATTATAAATGGAGAAGTAGGTTGTGGTACTCAAAAGAATATAACAAATTTTGAAATAAATTACAATGGTACTATTTATAAGGACCCTACAATAATTAGTAATGTCTTCAATGATCATTTTTTGAATGTAGCTTGTAATAGCACATATGTTTCAACTACATCCAGGGCCGTATTTCCAATAAGGCCGAGTAGGCCGTGGCCTAGGGCGGCAAATATCCAGGGGCGGCAAATATCCATGTAACATTGATATAAAAATATATTTATAAATGTAAAATGTCAATAGAAAAACCCGAAAATGTAAACATCAATACTATGATAAGCTGCAAAACACCATAGCAATCACTCGCTACTGGGGTTATTATAAATATATATTTCATTTATTAAACCTAATGCAGTGTCGGCGTGTGGTTTATCAACCATACTACAGTATTTGTATTATCAAACTGGGAGTGCGGCTAAACGCCATTTAGCTACCTGGAGTCCAGCCACACTCTCAGTTTGATAATATTTGTATACCAGCGGGTCCTCAATCTGAGATCACTGGTTGGTTGGCGGCTGGGTGTGTGTATGGTCAATCATTGATTTAAAAGCAAGAAGCATTTCTTTCAATAGGATATATTCAAGGCTTTTGGCACAACTTGATGACGAAACCATTTACTGGCGCAATACTTTAACCCGAGTAGTTGCTACCATTTGAGCTCTTACTTCAAGAAGTCTGCCTCTTAGGCGGGACAATAGTATAATAGGTTCTCAAAGGAATGGAAACTATTTGATGGTTTTGGAATTAATCACTGAATTTGATCCTTTCTTGGCAAAACATATTTCAAGGCATGGAATCCTGGCTCCGGTCACACAAATTACTTATCATCTACTATATGTGATGAAATGGCTATGAGAGTGAAGAATAAAATAAGGGAGGAGTTAAAACAAGCCAAGTATTTTAGCATTGTAATTGACTCTACGCCTGATGTATCTCACATTGACCAGCTAACACTTATTTTCAGATATGTTCTACCTGATGGTTCTCCATTTGAACGAGTTTTCACATTTATCCCCTCCGTTGGATACAAAGCACAACAAATGTTCAATGCTGTACTAACAGAATTGAATAGTTTTAATATAAATCTCAGTGATTGTCGAGGGCAGTCTTACGACAATTCCTCGAATATGGCTGGACTCTATATAATGGCTTGCAAGCTAAGATAAAGGACCTTGCCCATTTGGGCAATGTTTGTACCATGTGCAGCTCATTCATTAGATTTAGTTGGGAATCAGCGGCAATCTTGTAGTGAAGCTTGTAATTTTTTTATGATCCTTCAAGAGCTATATGTTTTTTTACAAGCTCGACAAGAAGATGGAAACGTTTGATAGTCAAGATCGATAAAGGAAAAACACTAAAAAAGCTATCAAGTACTCGGTGGTCGACCAGGGACGATGCTTTTGCCAAGGCCTTAAAGAGTCATGGAATGAAATTTTATCCGTTTTAACTTGAATAAAAAATGACTCCACAGAAAAATCCACCACACGATGTGAAGCTGTAGGAATTCTTAAAAAGTTAAACAGATTTGAGACCGCCTTCATGGTTTGCTTTTGGAGCACAATTTTATACCACCTTAATAAAGTATCTAAAAAAATACAGTTTCAGACATTAGATGTTCTAACTGTTACAGAGCTGTTTGCGTCTCTAGCAGAATATTTCTCTTCTCAAAGAAATGATTTTGATTATTATGAATCACTTGCTCTTAACATTTTGAAAACAAAAGTTACGAAAAAGACTGTAAAAGGATTCTCAAAAGAAACAAAAATATGATGACGGAGGAACTGAGGATCTTGAACTTGATGGCGGAGAATATTTTAAAATCAATACTTTTTTAGTTATAATTGATCGGTTTATAGTTGAATTTAAAAGAAGGTATAAGTCATTCAATGAGTACCAACATAAATTTAATGTCTTGACACAAATTGTAAAATCTCCAGGATAAGTAGAAGAAAGTATTTTGAGGTCGAAAGCTCAAAATCTCATAGAAACTTACCGAAATGATCTTGGAGAGATGACTTCATCGATGAGTGCTGCCATTTTCAAGCATACTGTGCAGTATCTGGTGAGAAGTTTGAAGATACTGTTGATAGACATTTCAACTTACCTCAGGAATTTGTCTTTCAATTCCAGCTACAAACTGCTCTGGTGAAAGAAGCTTTTCTTGTTTAAAGAGAATGAAAAACTATTTGAGATCAACCATTAATGAAGATAAATTGAACGCGTTGTCTATTTTGTGTATAGAATCTGAAATTGCTGCAAAGATAGATTACAGCACAGTGATAGAAGACTTTGCTCAGTTTTCTAGTTAGTATGTATAGTTCTAGTTATTCAGTAAACTACTAAGTATTTTAGATGGAGACTGAAGAAATAAAGAAGGACATATTTCCTACTGCTATTCATTAGATACTAAATGTCATGTAAAAAAAGAATTGTAAAAAATACAAGTACACAACAATTTTTATAATTTGTTATACATTTTTAATTAATCCTTTTTATAAGAAGTTGAGTATTTTAGGATAATATAGACAATAAATCATATTATATAGACTACCTATTTCAAATAATTCAAATGTTGTAATAATAAAAAATAAGTAAATTGTTCCTATGGAAGTTTGATAAAAGGGAAAATATAAACTTTACCGCTAATAGGTCTACAATAAAAATTGCGATACATGTGTAAAGAAAACAATTAAAAAATAGTAGTTTTAATGATTCATTTTTTAAATAAACTTTTATTTTTTCTTGAAAATAGATTCAAATACGGTTCCTATTCTACGTGTCTCATATTACCAAAATTGTACGTAGGAGACAGACGTAATGCGTTGTTGGGGGGGGGGCGGGGGGGCGGCGGAACCCGGCCGGCCTAAGGGTGTCATGAAGCTAAATGCGGCCCTGACTACATCTGGCAATAATAATGATACAAATTTACATGATAATAGTATTAGGAATAAATTTAGTTGTAAACCCATCTGTTGTAAGGAAATTGAGAGCATCATAGACTCACTCAAAAACAAACCATCATGTGGACATGATGAAATTCCAGTAAAAGTTATAAAACATGCAAAACATCATCTAATAAAAATTATTACACATTTAGTTAATTCTTCGTTTGCCACAGGCATATTTCCCTGCAATCTAAAAATATCAAAAATAATTCCAGTTTTCAAAAAAGGATCTACTCAGGAAGTACAAAACTACCGCCCCATATCGCTGCTCCCCATAATATCAAAAATATATGAAAAAGCCATGTGTAGTAGATTCACATTATATTTAGAAGAAAACAAATTAATTAATAATAAACAACATGGTTTTCGATCCGGCCTGTCCATAATTACAGCTGCAACAGATTTTGTAGTCATTGATAGACTCTATAGATAGAAGGGAGCATGTAGTTGGTATAACAATGGACATATCAAAAGCTCTTGATAGAGTTGACCATAGAACATTACTTGCAAAACTTGATAATATGGGTGTAAAAGGCAAAGAACTCAAGTGGTTTGAATCTTACCTCACAGGGAGAAGTCAGTTTGTTGAGATTTCATATCAAGATAAAGAATTGCTAACAGTGGCTCGGTCTAATATTGGACCTTGTAAATTTGGAGTTCCTCAAGGTTCCATATTGGGACCTCTACTTTTCTTATGTTACATAAATGAGATCCCAAACATAACATCTCAAGTACCCAAAGCAAAAATGTGCCTATATGCAGACGATACAAATTAAAAAATTGCTGGTAGTTCAGTCGAAGAAATAGAGGTGACATCATTTATTAATCTCGCTAAAATTGAACAGCATCTACTCAATCAAAATTTATATTTAAATACAAGCAAAACCAACTTTATGGTCTTCACTACAATAAATAATAAAAATAAAATAGACCCAAACATTTATTTAGGAACAAATAAAATCAAACAAATAGATGAGACAACATTTTTAGGATTAGTTTTGGACCAAACCTTATCATGGGATAGACATGTTGAAAATATTTGCACTAATATAAATTCAGGCCTCTATGCATTAAAAAGAATGTACAGCCTTTGCAGTCAGCAAACATTGAAACTGGTTTACTTTTCGTACATTCATTCACACATTTCGTATGGCATCTCCTTATATGGAAACACATCCAATAAAAATCTCAACAAAATTTTAGTTTTACAAAAAAAATCAATAAGAATAATTATTGGATTAAAACCTCTTGACTCAGTCAAATCTCACTTTAAAACATTAAATATATTAACCGTGTATGGACTCTACATTTTAAACTCTATTATGTACATAAAAGAACATGGCAAGGAGCACTCTTCTCATGGACACAATACCAGGGGTAAGGGTCTCATCACACAACGACACAATCTAGAATTTTATAAAAAAATGACAAGCTACTCTGGTCAAAAATTTCTGCAAATGCTTCCTTGTAGATTAAAAAACATCCAATCAAATAAAGTATTTAAGAAAGAATTAAAAAAGTACTTAATCAATATCGCTCCATATACAACAGATGAGGTATTTGAGACAGCTAAATAATAGTATAATTGTGGATAGTAATAATGTTGTAATTTTGAAAAACATAACATTGTTATACAGTATTACAAAATTGTAGACCTTTAGAAGAACATATTCTAGTTCTAAGTTTTAATAGTTTAATAATATAGCTTAATTAGGTTTAATAGTTTTTAAGGTAAAATTTATACTATCATGACACTATTCTTAGTATACTATGCAAACTTTGAATAAAGAATATTTGAATTGAATTGGAAAAAAAGCCCTGGCTGTTGGGCTATTAATAAATTGCCCTTTCTGAGGAACAGTCGAACTCAGATAGTAACAAGACTACACTCATCCACACTCATCCTACACTCATATAACCATTCATATTCGCCTTAAAATACCAACAACGTTGTGTCGGCGTCTCATATATAAGAATAAGAACACCATACTTGGTTGTGGTCCCACACACCAGCAACATGTTTATATATTGTTGATTCATTGTTATACAACATATTTATCTAATATATATTTGCTAAATATAAATTCTTACACCACACTTGTGGAGTTTTCTCCCACCCCACTGTTAACACCACACTTGGTGGTGGTCCCACCCACCCAAAACATGTTTAAATATTTGTTGATTTATTTTTCATCCAACTTATTAATCTTCTATGTGCTTACTAGATTTCAGTTCATACTACTTACTACACAATTATGCAATTCCCTCCCACCCCACTGTTAACACCACACATGGTGGTGGTCCCACCTACCCACAACATGTTTATATATTTGTTGATTTATTTTTTATGCAACTTATTTATCTGAGATATATTTGCAAGTATCAATGTACGTGTATGGGTGGGCGGGTGGGTCAATACCACTGTACGTGTATGGGTGGGTGGGTGGGTCAGTATCAATGTACGTGTATGGGTGGGCTGGTAGGTCAATACCACTGTACGTGTATGGGTGGGTGGGTAGGTCAATATCTCGTCCATTGACCAATAACCAATCAAAATACGTCGTATTTATCGTAAACATCTTTTACAATACAATGTATGATTAGTTCTGACGCCACTTTTGTGGAGTTCCCTCCCACCCCATTGTCAACACCACACTTGGTGGTGGTCCCACCCGCTCACAGCATGTTTAAATACTTGTTGATTTCTTTTTTTACAACTTATTTTTCTATGACATACCAACTAGATATGAGTTCTTAGACCACACTTGTCGAGTTCCCTTGCACCCAATTGTTAATACCACACTTGGTGGTGGTCCCGCCCACCCACAACATGTTTATATATTCGTTGATTTCTTTTTAAGCAACTTATTAATATATAATATACTTACTGTATATGAGTTCTTGCACATTTGTGGAGTTCCCTCCCACCTCACTGTTTACACCACACTTGGTGGTGGTCCCACCCACCCACAACATGTTTACATTTTGTAGAATTCTGTTCTGTACAACATGTATAGTATAGTTAGTATAATATAGCTGTTAGTATACAACAGCTATATTATACTAACTAGATATGAATTCTTCAATTTCTCATTATTACTCAATAATTGTTGGCTTCTCTCGAATCTTTTTCTGACATTTTTTCATTTCATAAAAAAAAATTATGTATACTTTTACCTAAACCTACTGCAAGTGCCGTATTTACAATCAGATATTTACCTTGAAAGTATGCCATCTTGTAGCACTAATGGTGACATCTCATAAACCCCCTGACAATTGGTAATTCAAATGTTGAGTAGAGTTGACACACAAGCCTGTAGGCTCATGTGAACTGGGCAGTGAAGAAAAAAATTATTTATATCTGAAATTATGAGAACAAAAGCACCCTGAAATGCTCCTAATAATTACACGCAGGACAGGTAT
The DNA here is from genome assembly GCA_035578905.1 of Stictocephala bisonia. Taxonomy (NCBI): domain Eukaryota; kingdom Metazoa; phylum Arthropoda; class Insecta; order Hemiptera; family Membracidae; genus Stictocephala; species Stictocephala bisonia. The sequence continues at coordinate 85,860 of JAQJVL010000321.1, forward strand.
GTGTTATAAATTCATTTTGAGATGTGGATATATAAATTAACTATGTACGTCTGTACATATATATTAATTAATGGCACAGATTTAAGATTACTACCGGCGCGGCAGCTAAGAGATGCTTAATCTAACATGCAACAAGAGGAAAATATAACATGCACGCAATACCTTTGATGATTTGGAAGGTCTATGAAGATCATTCCTGAAATTCCCTATCTATTACTAACCTAACCTAATCATAAATTTACAATTTTAAAACTATTGTCTGATATAATTTGAATTTTATGTATCTTCTTTGAAAAATTATTTTAGAAAATGCTTCTTAAATATCCTTTTTTAATTAAAAATATTAGTGAAATAAAAACACAATTTCAATTAATAGTAAAAGCTTATGTTCTTCAAATGATTTGAAATCTAATTTCATCTAATATATCCTAATCTAGAGTGTCTGAAGAGCTGGTCTTGTTACCTCTGAAAATACAACAAGAACAAATATTCATACAAAGCAAAGACTCCACACTTTGTGAAGCGAGGGCTTGCATTAATTTTTCTTTATGAGTGTTTATTTTATTACTTGTGCCCATTTTCAAATAATTCGAGACATAAATTAAATTTACATAAATTATTTCAGGTAAATTATAAAATTCATATTTAGGAAATTAAGATCTTTAATAGCTGAATGTAATTCAACACTCATAAAGATAAAGGACAAAACAAGGCAACCAGACGATATTGATCAAAGTTTGATGTAATTCAAAATTTAGGAGAGTTGAATAATTGTGTATTGCGTGGATGAGCTACTGTGACGGTTCTCGGTCACCACATTGCCTCTCCACTCCTGAGTCAGGGCTATGACACTCAGTGGCTGAGCCGGCCCCTCTCAGCACCCACTGGTCTCGTCCGAGTTGCCTTGTTTTACATAGTCTCTAGTCGACTGTGTACAAATTTTACTTTGGAAATAAAAAAATAAAGAAATAAAATGAAACTTTCTTTAAAGGGCCTACAACTAAAGTCCAGACAGGGACATATTAACCCTAGATCTGGAGTTTAAGGCATGAGCATGATATGTACGTGTGAGCATGAATCCATGCCCAAACGTACAATCAAGTACAAGCCTGGACACTAGAGATCTAGAATTGAGTCTGAACTAAAACACAATTTTATCAATATATACAAAAACGTTTGACTATGGAAATAAAAAAAAAATCAAGAGGTCACCACAAACAAGAGCCGAATCCCGCCAAAATGTATAACGCTTTTGGAAAAAAGATATAACTCACGTATGATGCCTTCGCCCGCACGTTTTCGCCGACTGCATCTGCAACAAAAAATAAAATATTCAGATTAGATATTAAAAAGACAAATATACATGGGGTATTCTACAAGTCACTTAAATCTTTTATAAACATTGAGTAAAGACTAACAAATTTTCTACCGTGGTAGTTGTTGGTATAAGTATATTGATTGGTCGGTAGCGTATTTGGTTAAAGCCAGACAGCTTCATCAGCTCAGTTCGATCCCAATTAATTAGTCATAACAAATTTTGAAAAAGTTCAGCTGATAACCACCAGCTGTTCATTTGTCATTGGGCTATTAATTAGTAACACTTTCTAAGGAATAGTTTCCCTTAGTTTGTAACAAAGACTACATTCCCTCATCTACACTTATCACACTTATTGTAAATCCATACTCGTCCATATCTTGACAATAGGGTGTAAGAATAAATAAATAATAGTAACATAATGAATTTATATGGCACATTTAGTTCACACATTCACGCTATGTCAGAGTGGTAACCAGTATATGACACGTTTTCTAAAAATATATAACAGTTTTCGTTTCAACAACCAGGAATTTTTATTATATGTGTTCATTCTAGCAGTTGTCATATAAGATAGGAAATAACTAAGACTCAAATAAATAAATACAACAATATATATTATAATACATACACAAACGGGTTTTTAGTGAGTATCTTAAGCAGAAATATATTATAACCATAATAATAATAAAATAAGAATTTGTCATACTACAATCCACTTTTTCAAAATGTTTATCTTTCTTCATTGAATACCGTGTATAAAATATACAGGGTAGGTTTAAGTCAACTACACCCTAACTTGTTTCCACAGTTTATAGAATGCTTCATTTTCAAATATGCCATTAAAATAATATTAACCAACATAACATTTAAATTGTTTCACTGTTATTTGGAATCCCTTTGGTTCCAAGATCTTGGAGTCATCTTCAAATGTTTAAATAGGAATATGGTCATGTGATGTGTCATTTAACATGGCCGTTTCAAACTGAGAATAATAGTGCAATCAGAATTCAAAAAGTAGGTTCTTTAGCTATTAATTATGTTGTTATTTTATTTAATTGTTCACTGCGTATGTATTTTCACAATAAAACTAATTTTCATGGCTAAAACAAAAAATCATTTTACTGGTTTTAAATTGTATAGGCGACAGATCAGTTTTAAATATGAAGTGATACCAATTAAATTCAATAACAAACTAATTAATAACTAAAGAACGACTGAGCCTTTTAAAATTCTGATTGTGCTATAGTTTTTAGCTTGAAATGGCGGTGTTAAATGACATATCACATGACCATAATCCTATTTAAACATTTGGAGATGACTCCAAGATCTTCGACCAAAGTACAGACCCAATAACATAGAAACACTCTAAATGTACTGTAGGTTAATATTAATTTAATTGCATATTCAAAAATCAAATATTTTATAAATTGTGGAAACAAGTCAGGGAAAAACTATAAAAACTCACCCTGTATACTGAACAATATATATACTGTACAAAAGCTTGTTCCAAAATAACGTACTTTAATTTTGAAATAATGAACAATGTTCATTTGGAAGAACATATTTGATAAAGGTTACAATATCAATTATTGAAAACACTTATCCAGGCTGTGATGTTACATAAATTTATTTCAGCACCTTTGCCAAAATGGGTTCTCCATGGCCTGCCTGCTAGAAGTTTCAGGGCACTTTGCTTTCTTCAGAACGCAAGGTGCTGTGCCCACAATGAATCAAGAAAAGAAACTCTATTAGAAGACGACTCCATGAGGGATGTTCTTCGTATTTAATGTCTTTACCTCCGACAGACGTGCAGGTTCCATGTGGCCAGTCCCATTAGACGCAATGTCGATATAACCCCAGATGGGGTTTAAGAGGGCTCCGGAGTCAGATTGAAAATCGCATTTTAGTTTGGCGAACGACCACGGGGAGCGGTGTTTAGTGCAGTACGTTGTCTGTGTTGGTAGTTGGTGTTTTAGGTCCTAGGAGCGCTCTGTGGCTGGGTCGTCAAGGCATTTATTGCTCGGCCGTTCGCCCCTCGCACCATCACTTCACTTTCTTTCTAAATTTTATAGAACAACAGAAGGAAAGGGACGGGTGACTGACACCGCCAGCCAACAGGGTTCTAGGGCCTTCCGTGGTCCGCTTGGCCTCATTCCTTACGGTAGTACAAATAAATGAGGCAGAGTTGCATCTAGTTTCTTGTTATTGAAACTAATAAAACAGAGTTTATACTACTTACCTAATACCTTTATTACTGTTATATTGAATTTAATAAACACAGCACTTTATGAAACTGGTATGAAAACCTGTTTGTTAGAATTAAATATCACAAAATTAGAATTTGTGATATTTAAAATATTTACAAGTAACTGACGAAAACGAATGAAACCAATTTATGAAAGTGAATGACTAAATGTAAAATTAACAGAAAATAAGATAAAAATAATTTAATTGCAAATTTCAAGTAGGTACACATGTGAAATAAACTAAATTAATTAGAGTATCTGATAATTTAAATATAATAGTATGATGACAAAAATGGCGTGACAAAAATATTGATTATGTAGCTCAATATCATCAAACCATTTTTCAATTACAACTGAAAATTGATTATAGAGTCCTTATTGCTTATTAGTCATTGTATGAATGACACAAATTAGTGCAATTAAATCTTAACAAGCTTTACTTTTTATATTTTTAGTGGACTCAGGTTTTTAAAATATTAAACAGGTTTTTTGTATTTTAATAATTTAATAACACAAATAATATTAACAATATTGTCTTTACAAAAATACAAACATCAAACTGTAATCAATCTAACTTCTACAAAGCTTAAGTAAAAAGGATATTGTAATTAATTATTAACCCGCGTATAGCAATAGCATACATTCATTTAGTACTACCTGAAACTAAATTTTCACACATATTCAAATTCCCATAAAAAATTAAGTTAACATTTTAAAATAATAACTCTTAATGACGTACAAAAGTTTATATTTCTATAATTTTAAAAATAAAAGTGTAAATGTTGTATCAGCATATAATAATTTTTAATAATTTAATCAATATGCACTGTAATTGCTATTACGTTATTAAATCTATAAAATGATATAAGTATTTTTGTAAATGACGAACAAAAATTAAATAATACTGATTTGCACCCTGACTTCGAAATGATCATTATATACATTCCTATGTGTATGTGTTATCAGTAAACGCTTATTTTCTTTACTTTTCACGAGAAAACAAGATTACCGTGTTTCATGAAACTTTTTATTTTATTTGTGCATCTGACTATTTTCAAAAACTCATATAACGGTATTTTATTCGGTTTTTAATTTATAATTACTTTTATCCCACATTGTACTCAGCTATTATATTTTTTTCTTTTTTGAACGAGTATAAACGATAGATGCGTTACATTGCCAACTTCCAAAGGAATACTCGATAGAAAACAACACAGCTCTCACGTTATTTCACCGCTTCACAACTACAAACAAGCGGCAAGTAGCCTACATCGCGCAAGTGTTTAGGCTATACTTTATACGCAATAATTAAAAACCCAATGTGTCATATTTCGTTTGTATCATTCTACAATACAGTAATGTCTAGTTATATTATCGTATGTACTTATTTGTAATTAATTTGTTGTCTATATCCAAGGAATGAACTCCCTTCCTTCGATATACCGTTGGAATATCGAACTTACTCTGCTTGGAAGATGAAAAGGTTGCCGTCCTATTGGGTTGATCGTAGTTTGTTTATCCTTTGAGTCAAGGTCACTGACTGCCTGAGTCCTAGCTGTTGAGTGGTAGGCCTACGGTTAGTTGTAGTTCTGTCGGTGTTGTAGACCTTCCCAACCCTGAATACTCTCACTCGCGCATTGACTATGAGTTGCTACTTGAATGTTTCATCGTTAATAATTAATTATTTTCATATTGAAATAATTTGACAGCGGATAAAACATTCTTACAAAACTATAGGAAAATGACTCCAAATAACACCATACTTTGGTTATGAAACCTGACTGTACTACTAAACATGTACTTTATAAATGAACGGAATGAGTTTAAAATTACTTCTTTATTACATTGAACAATATTACCCATTCCTTAGCTACTATCACACTACAAATACACCAAAAGGTATAGCATTACAAGAACATTTACTATTACAATACTAATGACTTAACAAATTCTAATACTGTACTATACAATATATTTAGATTATGGATTAGAATGTGGATAAAATCTTAACCTAATACAATGTTTAAATAAATAAATGTATATGCTAGCCTTTTATGATGTACCAAGATACAAGGTGCCTTGTAAGGTCTTCATGTGTTTTCCTAGTAAGGTCTTCATGTGTTTGCCTAGTAAGGTCTTCATGTGTTTGCCTAGTAAGGTCGTCATATGTTTGCCTAGTAAGGTCTTCATGGGTTTGCCTAGTAAGGTCTTCATGTGTTTGCCTAGTAAGGTATTCATGGGTTTGCCTAGTAAGGTCTTCGTGTGTTTGCCTAGTAAGGTCTTCATGGGTTTGCCTAGTGAGGTCTTCATGGGTTTGCCTAGTGAGGTCTTCATGTGTTTGCCTAGTAAGATCTTCATGTGTTTTCCTAGTAAGGTCTTCATGGGTTTGCCTAGTAAGGTCTTCATGTGTTTTCCTAGTAAGTTCTTCATATGTTTGCCTAGTAAGGTCTTCATGGGTTTGCCTAGTAAGGTCTTCATGTGTTTGCCTAGTAAGGTCTTCATGTGTTTGCCTAGTAAGGTCTTCATGTGTTTGCCTAGTAAGGTCTTCATGTGTTTGCCTAGTAAGGTCTTCATGGGTTGGCCTAGTAAGGTCTTCATGGGTTTTCCTAGTAAGGTCTTCATGGGTTTGCCTAGTGAGGTATTCATGGGTTTTCCTAGTAAGGTCTTCATGTGTTTTCCTAGTAAGGTCTTCATGTGTTTGCCTAGTAAGGTCTTCATGTGTTTGCCTAGTAATGTCTTCATGTGTTTGCCTAGTAAGGTCTTCATGGGTTTGCCTAGTAAGTTCTTCATATGTTTGCCTAGTAAGGTCTTCATGGGTTTGCCTAGTAAGGTCTTCATGTGTTTGCCTAGTAAGGTCTTCATGTGTTTGCCTAGTAAGGTCTTCATGGGTTGGCCTAGTAAGGTCTTCATGGGTTTTCCTAGTAAGGTCTTCATGGGTTTGCCTAGTGAGGTATTCATGGGTTTTCCTAGTAAGGTCTTCATGTGTTTTCCTAGTAAGGTCTTCATGTGTTTTCCTAGTAAGGTCTTCATGTGTTTGCCTAGTAATGTCTTCATATGTTTGCCTAGTAAGGTCTTCATGGGTTTGCCTAGTAAGGTCTTCATGTGTTTGCCTAGTAAGGTCTTCATGTGTTTGCCTAGTAATGTCTTCATGTGTTTGCCTAGTAAGGTCTTCATGTGTTTGCCTAGTAAGGTCTTCATGTGTTTGCCTAGTAAGGTCTTCATGGGTTTGCCTAGTAAGTTCTTCATATGTTTGCCTAGTAAGGTCTTCATGTGTTTTTCTAGTAAGTTCTTCATGTGTTTGCCTAGTAAGGTCTTCATGTGTTTGCCTAGTAAGGTCTTCATGGGTTTGCCTAGTGAGGTCTTCATGGGTTTTCCTAGTAAGGTCTTCATGTGTTTTCCTAGTAAGGTCTTCATGTGTTTGCCTAGTAAGGTCTTCATGTGTTTGCCTAGTAATGTCTTCATGTGTTTGCCTAGTAAGGTCTTCATGGGGTTGCCTAGTAAGTTCTTCATATGTTTGCCTAGTAAGGTCTTCATAGGTTTGCCTAGTAAGGTCTTCGTGTGTTAGCCTAGTAAGGTCTTCATGTGTTTGCCTAGTAAGGTCTTCATGTGTTTGCCTAGTAAGGTCTTTATGGGTTGGCCTAGTAAGGTCTTCATGGGTTTTCCTAGTAAGGTCTTCATGGGTTTGCCTAGTGAGGTATTCATGGGTTTTCCTAGTAAGGTCTTCATGTGTTTTCCTAGTAAGGTCTTCATGTGTTTGCCTAGTAAGGTCTTCATGTGTTTGCCTAGTAATGTCTTCATGTGTTTGCCTAGTAAGGTCTTCATGGGTTTGCCTAGTAAGGTCTTCATGTGTTTTCCTAGTAAGTTCTTCATGTGTTTGCCTAGTAAGGTCTTCATGTGTTTGCCTAGTAAGGTCTTCATGGGTTTGCCTAGTGAGGTCTTCATGGGTTTTCCTAGTAAGGTCTTTATGGGTGTGCCTAGTAAGGTCTTCATGGGTTTTCTTAGTAAGGTCTTCATGGGTTTTCCTAGTAAGGTCTTCATGGGTGTGCCTAGTAAGGTCTTCATGTGTTTGCCTAGTAAGGTCTTCATGTGTTTTCCTAGTAAGGTCTTCATGTGTTTGCCTAGTAAGGTCTTCATGTGTTTGCCTAGTAAGGTCTTCATGGGTTTGCCTAGTAAGGTCTTCATGTGTTTGCCTAGTAAGGTCTTCATGTGTTTGCCTAGTAAGGTCTTCATGTGTTTGCCTAGTAAGGTCTTCGTGGGTTTGTCTAGTAAGGTCTTCATGTGTTTGCCTAGTAAGGTCGTCATTGGTTTGCTATTTGATCATTCATTCCGGCACTGTATTCTTTCTTCTTCTTTCTTCTTGTTGTCTCCTGGCTTCCATGATGTAGATGGGATTGCGGATGGGCATTGATCTTCTATGCCGAGGGTCAATTAGTTCTGGGAGGATACAATGTTTGTAAAATTTCTCTAGTTTACCAATCATTTCTTTTTCCCAGAAATCGTCGTCCCTCTCAATCGGTTCCACTCGCTTTCCATTTGGGGTCCACAAGACAAATAAACAATACTGCCTATTCGTAATTATTAATTGTCCTTGAATTTGGAAGAAAATTGTGGTTTCTTTGCACTTTCATTCGCCCGTCTTTTTCAAGTTTCCAAAATGTTACTTTTTTTGTTGTTATTGCTTCTTCAGGTGTCATATTCTTGGCTGAAGCTGGACATTTGATTTCCAATAATCCATAATCGTTGATGAGACCATCAGGAGTCGCACCTAAGAATGGGTATTTATGGTGAATGAAAAGGCCACATCTTCTGACAGTGATTCCTAACTCTTTACTTATCTCTTGCCGGGCCGTGTCTTCGTGTTTCCTACCATACGCCATAGCGTCACAATCAAAAGACGTGTAAAGGAGTTGTTTCACTAAGGACTCGCAGCCTGTGGTTGGTTTCATTTTACAGACACGACCAAAATTTGAGGCTGTAAGCAAATTTCTTCTTGTTTCCAACCACTGACTGCTGTCACTCTGGTGCACTGTCTCATTCTGGATTGATTCAGTTTCTTCTGGGGTCTTCTTAAGCTTTTCTAAAAACTCAGTAGACTCAATTTCCATCAGGTCGGGTTCAATATCAGCTTGCTGCGCCATTGGTCCATAATCAAAGTCTACGGTTTCACAAGGAAATAGAGTTTTGCGAGGTCTTTTTCTATCACGTTTCTGTTGCGTCTTTCGTTTCCTTTTATTTTCTGTTGTTTTTGAGTAGAAGCCAGGACTAGATTGATACAGGTTCTTATGTAGACTGCAGTGTACGGATTGTGTATTATACTGAACAACAGCTGCGGAGCATCGACCTTGGTAGGATCCTTTCATCGCAAAATTAATCCTTTTTCCTCCGATGAATTTAGCAATGACGGAGTTATAATGCTCTACAGTGTTGCTCGTAACATCAAAAATAAGACTCCTACAGTGTCGGCTCAAATCACTGAATACGCTATTGATAATATCATACAGTCCGTTCGTTGTTAAATCAGGGATTTTTTTCAGGTGGAGCAGTAGATGGCGTCAGTTCACAAAAGTATCCTCTTGATGCACAATGTTTGTGTTAACCAAAGACGTGACTAGGGATATTCAATATGTCCTGTCTCAGGTTGCTTATCCTCTCTGACAGTTCCGTATTTTCCTCATTTTTCCTGTAATCTGTTGCTTTGGTAACAGCTATTCTACAACGTAGAATTCTTTCACCCACTTTTTTACGCAAACAGACAGTGTTCCGGCCACGAGTACTTGTGGATGCAACTTGCTTTAGTTTATTGGAAAAGTTGCGCAGAAGGTGGTTTTTACACTCTACTTTTTCAACCGTAGTCGACTTGTATGGCCTCTTTTCCAATATATTTTTATAAACGCTGCTATCCCCATCAGCAATAAGTCTGGAGTACCTTATTCCATACATTTCCTCGCTTCGAAGAAATCCCTCCACCACGATAGCTGCTTCCATACTAGACGAGCTCTGGCCTTGACTCCAGTTCTTGTAGCAAGGATGCTCTTTTGCACTTTCGCCAGCACTCTCAGCACGGGCGCAAGATGTACAGTACTTGTTCTTCACACCAATGAAGAGCACTTTCTTCGTGCGATGTCCAACTATTGCTGCCTGTAATGAATATAAACATAATAAGAGGATATACACAATGAACACTTGGCAACATTATTTGCTTAGTAAAACTTGTCCCTTTTAAATTAGTTGGATTTATAATTACTGTATTTCAAATACATATATGACAACTACTGATCAGTTTTTCTGTGTAAAGTATGTGTTTGGTTTAAATTAAGAAACGTCTCCTTATTAATGACGTAAAATTAATCATTGCCACTGTACATGTATGGGTGGGCAGGTGGGTCATTACCACTGTACATGTATGGGTGGGCGTGTGGGTCATTACCACTGTACATGTATGGGTGGGCGTGTGGGTCATTACCACTGTACATGTATGGGTGGGCGTGTGGGTCATTACCACTGTACATGTATGGGTGGGCAGGTGGGTCATTACCACTGTACATGTATGGGTGGGCGGGTGGGTCATTACCACTGTAAGTGTATGAGTGGGCGGGTGGGTCATTACCACTGTACATGTATGGGTGGGCGTGTGGGTCATTACCACTGTACATGTATGGGTGGGCAGGTGGGTCATTACCACTGTACATGTATGGGTGGGCGGGTGGGTCATTACCACTGTACGTGTATGAGTGGGCGGGTGGGTCATTACCACTGTACGTGTATGGGTGGGCGGGTAGGTCATTACCACTGTAGGTGTATGGGTAGGCGGGTGGGTCAGTTCCAATGTACGTGTAAGGGCGGGCGGGTGTGTCAGTACCACTCTACGTGTATGGGTGGGCGGGTGGGTAAGTACCACTGTACGTGTATGGGTGGGCGGGTGGGTTATCTAGAATAGGTACAATGACATTGTATGTCTAGGGGTGGGTGGGTAAATCAATGACATTGTATGTCTAGGGGTGGACGGGTGGGACGTACCACTATGTGTGTAGGGGTGGGTGGGTGGGTCAATAACACTGTTTGCGTAGGGGTGGGTCAATAATATTGTATGTGAATGAGTGGGTGGGCGGGTTCTTAAAGGGATCTGAATCTGATCGTTTCTTAAAGGGAGGGGATATGAAACAGCGCCTATTTGGGCATCCTACAGTTCAATAACTATTCTATTCTAGTTAGCTAAACTTATGTTAACATAATCAAGTAAACGCTGAAACAAGACAAGCCATCAGGGATGGATTTAAACCTTACCAGTCGGTAGGCATACAAAAGATAACGAAGAAAAGCAAGCCCAAATTTAATAATAGATGTCCTTGACTTTTTAATGAATTAAAAATATAGGTTTGAACGTTACAATCACACCTATATAAACACGAACATATACAATGTGTATAAAAAAAATTATACTTTTTTGAATGGATATACTCGTATTTATTCGAAGAAAACGTTTAAGTACAATATATATGGTTGTTTGCTTATATAAACTTATCATTGTTTAAAATTATTACCGTTAGTTGAAATACATCTACAACAAAGTGCTATATACACATATTTGAACTTATATGTTCTCGAAGGAAACAAAGATTGAAAACCTATGTCAGCTGACAATTAAAAACATGTATGTCAGCTGATTTTAAAACAGCTGTGTCAACTGATAATTTAAAATAGCTTTTAAGCATTAAATTAACATGGTTGAAGTTTAACAACAATTAGTTTGCCAATCTGTATTAGCAATTTGTGCTATACGTATTGGTAATGGTTATAATTTTGAATATTTTTTAGTTTATATTACAAAACAACACATATTTGTAATATAAATAAAAGTAAAACACGTTATACCTAAACGTGTTCCTTGAATAAATATTGTACTGATAATACATTTTCGGGACGTTAAATAACAATGTTTAGTAAAAATTAGGCGTCGCAAACATTGATTTTAGTATCATTAGAAATAAATTGGTTTCTCCGAGGCTGCTCTTACAAATGTGTTTACATTTTTTGAGACACCCTGTATGTAACAACCAATCAGCTGATTATATTTACCTTTTGTTTCTCTGTGAACCTTTTTTGGTAATTAAAAGTGTTTCTTGCAACTTACGTTATATTGCAATATTACATCTTTGTTGTTAGGTTAGGTTTCATTTAAAACATCATATTGTGGCTGAGTAAGATAAATATTTTATTTACCGGTCTACTTGATTAAGACCGGTCGTCTTGATTTATTTTGAAATATAAGTTTTGTTTAGTTCTTTAATTTATAGTATTAATTTTATGTTTCATTATTGATGTAACTATAACAGTATTGTTTTAGAACATTACAACTTTACCGTCTTTCCAAACTTGTTAAAACTACCATAATTATCTTGTTGGTTAGCTGTTCTTTACAACCTAAATTTGCTGCTAGCCCATTTGGTTCATAGTGAATCCTTCTCAAGCAGAATCTTATGCAATGCCTCATTCCAGGTTTTGGATAATAATTGTGATATATTTTGATCAAGATACTTCCTTCCACGTCTTTCCAAAGGATACCTTATGTCGGAATATAAATTATGTGTACCCTAGTAAGACGGTTGTTTACTAAGAAACTAAGAGTCCTACTTTTTTGTTCCAACTAGGATAAGAATTATTAAAACTTGTAATAAAATCGTAACATGCATATGTCGTAACGTACTACTAAAAAAGGAAACTAAACAACTTTCAAACTTGAGTACACATAATTTCTGCGCCGATAGTGCGGAGTCATTTTTCATTTTGGCTGCAGTTCCGTAAGGGCGTAAGCGTCTAACGATATATTTATGGATGTTATATATATATATAAAATAGACAATAGATTATCTGTTAACAATCGAGTATATTATTTAATAATACATAATAATACAATTGTGAAATATTATTTTCCTAATACAGTATTGGCATTTATAAAATATCGGCTGTTCAAATATCTATGTTACACAGATATTCATTATTAATTCAATGTGTTTTTTTACTAGTACAATTCTTAATTATTATTATTAATTATACAAGCATTATTAATATAAACACTATTATGTGTACATTGATCCTCCAAGGTCATGGAAAGGTCATCCCATGACTCCAAATGCTAGACAGACGCCCGGTACCTCTCGCATATCCATCAAACTCCGGGCGACCTTCCATATGACTAAATAATTAGGCTGACCCCCTGGAAGATGTATTTCCAGATGACTCCAAACAATATTCCCGGCTGACTTCACATCCATCAAACTATGGGTGACCTTCCACAAGATTCCCTGGAAGACTCCCTTGGAAGATCGTCCAGATGACTCCAAACGGTAGAAAACAGGAACGTCGTGTCGGCGTCTCATAAGTAAGAACGTAAGACATCCTACGTGGTTCGAAATAGTACAAAACCCCTACGATCATCCCCGTGACTCCAAACAATAGACATAATATTGGACGATCCTGTACATGACTCTACCCGTAAACATAATATTAGGAGATCCTACTCGTGAATCCTAACTGTAGACGTGCTCAGAGATGCTCCACCTGACTCCAAGCGGTAGATATACTCCTGAGCGGCCTTTCACGCGACCTGTATATATCAATATATATTTATAATATAAGTATGTTTTATGATTATATATTGATGTAAATATATGTGTAGGCTATAATATAAATATTTTGTACAGGTTTTAAGTGTAGTGAATTTTCATATAACGCAATTAATTAATAGACAGATTGTTTTTAATCGCATTAGTTGAACTAGAGTGAGTTAACAAATATTTATGTTTTTGTATGTACTGAAAAAACGTTTAGTTCATATCCTATTCTTCAGCCTGACGTAGGGATTATTTTTAAGAGAAAAATAGTGCATTTTAATCATTTAATCATTTCAGGTACCATATATTTATGATTAGTTAATGTAATCTTAATTCGGTCTGATTTGAATATTAATTTTAATTGTGTTTTAACATTTTTTCGTTGATATCGTGACCTTGACAGCGCCTAATTGGTTATATTAATTTAACCCTGTTAATATTTTTATATTTAGTAGAAGTTCATTTTGTTGTACCCCATTCTAGGATCTAGGTTAAAATGTAGATAATTATTAAAGTAGATAAGTTTATTAGTTTAAGAATGTAGTTTTATAACATGTTTGTGTAGATTTAATTTAGTTTTTAGCACTTGAAAAAAGGTTTGGGTTTTACCAAATCGAAACGTCGTGATTGTTAATTTTCACGTAATGATGGAAAATGTCCAACTACCTTGTCTCCCTCATTTAATCATTTAGCTGTAAAAATGAAATAATATAACTCTCCGTGTCGATCATAAAATAATAATAATCATATGGTTATTATTGATGTTTCAATCGAACTAACCTCCATTACACCACAGTATAAAACACCGTGATTACACTGTCAATGCAAGCTGAATCTTAATTAAAGATTGTTCACAATGAAGTTTTATTTTTTCATTAGGAAAAATGATGGGTGACGTCTTATTATTAACAAGTGTAATAAGTTAAATATAGAACACATTCCATAGTTAACAATTATATCACAAATTGACTGGTGGCGCAGTGCTGTAACCCAGCTACTTGGGGACAAAGTGTTTGGGAGATTGTAGGCGATGGGTTGGATGCTCGGTCCTCTTAATACCGACATGGCGTCCGCTCAGTGGTTGCTATCGGCGTGGACACTACTAGAGAAGTCTGAGGTTTCCATGTTGGGTGGTAATAATTGTGCGGATGTTGTGTGGGGGAGATAACTGAGTATCAGGATTCTCATTTAGCTGAAAATCAGACCAGCACTACGTGGCTCGGATTCCACGTAAAGCTGTAGGTCCCTTAGTTGCCCTGGCTGTTGGACTATTAATAAATTACCAATTCTGAGGACCAGTTTAACTCAGTTAGTAACCAGACTACACTCATCCATACTCATCCTACACTCATATAATCATTCATATTCGCCTTAAAATACCAACATCGTTGTGTCGGCGTCTCATATGTAAGAATGTAAGAATGTGTTCAATCGGTGCATTATTTCATGATATGCAAGGTAAACCAAAATGTAACTATCCACACTATTTTTATCCACTTAACTTTCTGGATAAGTGAAATTGTCATGATATATAAAACTTACATACTCAGAAAATTTCTTTGAATTGTAAATATAATTACTTGGTATGTTGGTGAAGGAGATTTTTACCATTGAAGTTACAAAGAAATAATTTCCATTCAATAGCACAGTATGTTTTTTAATCAATTTCTTTTTCATACATAATTTTTAAACTATGTGTTACGTTTCGCTGCTAGCCGTTTCATTCTTTTTGTTTAAAACAAGTGATGGAGATCCCAGTTCAGGCTTTGCCTAGGGGATTCCTATTTATTTTGCCTTATATTTATTTATATTGTTATTGTGTTAATTTATTCTACCTTTGTTGTTATATTTTGAACTCATGGTATTGTAAAAACTGTGTTGTGTACTTGTATATGAAAATGTACTGTTTTGTACTTGATTTTTGGCAAAATAAACATTATTTATTATTATTATTATTATTATTATTATTAATTAGAAAATTAGTTACACGAAAACAGTACGTCCCCACTCAAGTATGTTCACACTTAGTTACGCGCGCACTCAAGCACGTTCAAACTCAAGTACGTTCACACTTAATTACGCACACACTTAAGTACACTCACACTTAATTACGCTCATACTCAAGCACGTTCAAACTCAAGTACGTTCACACTTAATTTCGCACACACTTAAGTACACTCACACTTAATTACGCTCATACTCAAGCACGTTCAAACTCAAGTACGTTCACACTTAATTACGCACACACTTAAGTACACTCACAATTAATTACGCTCATACTCAAGCACGTTCAAGCTCAAGTACGTTCACACTTAATTACGCACACACTTAAGTACATTCACACTTAATTACGCTCATACTCAAGCACGTTCAAACTCAAGTACGTTCACAATTAATTACGCACACACTTAAGTACACTCACACTTAATTACGCTCATACTCAAGTACGTTCACACTTAATTACGCGCGCATTTAAATACGTTAACACGTAATTACGCTCACGCTCAAGGACGTTCACACTTAATTACGCTCACACTCAAGCACGTTTACACTTAATTACGCTCACACTCAAGTACGTTCACACTTAGTTACGCACGCACTCAAGCACGTTTACACTTAATTACGCTCACGCTCAAGGAAGTTCACACTTAATTACGCTCACACTCAAGCACGTTCAAACTCAAGGACGTTCACACTTAATTACGCTCACACTCAAGCACGTTTACACTTAATTACGTTCAAACTCAAGTACGTTCACACTTAATTACGCTCACACTCAAGTACGTTCACACTCAAGCACGTTTACACTTAATTACGCTCACACTCAAGCTATTCACAACGTTCAAACTGAAGTACGTACACACTAAAGCACGTTCAAACTTAATTACGCTTACACCCAAGCACGTTCGAACTTAATTACGCTCACACTCAAGCACGCGCGCTCTCACGTACGCTCACACTCAAGTAGTGCAGTAACCTCTTCGAAAACTTCATATTTTTCTTTCTTCGTAGGTTCATATACAATATTTTTTTTCTAACTGTATGGTGTCTCTTGTTCTTAGAAGGTTACGAAATGTTTCCTAAAGGTAAGGGTTGAAATTTCAAAAGCATAGTTCTTAAAGCTTGAACAATTCCGGCATTGGTTCCCCTCCCTAGACCTCCCATGTAAACTTCTGACAGAGTACATAGTTTCAAGTAACACCTATATTCTGATTCAGTCAGTCCATGCTTTTATTCGGGTGCTTATTTATTTTTAAACATTCATTGTTTTATTAATCTAATTCCTTTTCTTTGAAGGAAAGTTCTCTTCATTTCTTAAATTCAATTGCTGTTAATTCGGCTATTAATTTAAAATCATGATTAAACTGCTTTCTCACAGTCCTACTTTTATAAATATTTTTAGTTAGGCTTACCTTTATTCATCGATAGTGGTGAGTTATTGGCAGAGGGAGTTGTTATATAAAAAAACCTATCTTCCCTTACCACGTAAGCAGTTCCCATACTGAACCCTGCCTCCGTCAATGAAGGAAAAAGAAATCTTGGTAACCAATGATATTATTTTGGTTGATAAATTACTGTATGTTTATTTATTTAGTTATACAAATCTAAAAGTTAAATATGCTGCTCGTTAAAATGTATGAAAGTTCAGCAAAATATTGCAACATCTATTTATGCAATCGTCGTTAATGTGTCATGGCAACTTTGATGTTTCAGTCTCAAAATCAGCAGCAACGGCATCAGGAGAGACAAGACAGAGGCTGGGAGAGTGATCAGAGCCAGCACAGCAGTCTGTTGGCGGACGGACCACCTTCGATACACTGCCATATCTGTGGGAGGATGTACAGCAGAGAGGCCGTAGAGAGACGCAAACAGCAATGTCTCAGGAGGTACAGTAGGTAGCCTACGACACTAGAATGTACAAGCATAATTGCAAGAGGGACAAGACAGAGGCTGGGAGAGTGATCGGAGCGAGTACAGCGGTCTGTTGGTGGACGGACCACCTTCGATACACTGCCATATCTGAGGGAGGATGTACAGCAGGGAGGCCGTAGAGAAACACGAACAGCAATGTCTCAGAAGGTAGGTAGCCTACGACACTAGAATGTAAAGCATAAATGTAAGAGGGACAAAAGATGAGAATTTAAAGACCCCTTGTTGACAAGAGGAGAGAGAGGGGTGTCAGCAAATTGAGGCATTATTGTTAGCTTTTATCACCCACTATGGTGCTCCCGATGAAGAATTCATATCTCTGTGCCTATAGCACAGACGTGTATGAGTAGGTGGCAGGGTCTTTACTGCTGAACGTGTAAGAATGGATAGGAAGTTGTATTAGAGCCTTCTCAAGTATGTTATCGCTAGCCTACCAATGTCCGTGTACGGGTGGGTGGGAGGTTCTTGTCACACATATCAATTTAACTTATTTTACAGCCTTCCTCGCGTATCTCATCAGTGATTTTCTCAGAAGTTTTTAAAGCATTTTTTTAGTAGATGTCCAACAAAAAACTAAACTAAGTATGGCTGAGTGATAATTGAGTCGAGTTTAACATTCTAAATGATTGGGAGCTTAAGCTATTCAGTTGCCATAAAGGTGTCCCTCGGCCTTCAATTTCTCAATGAGTTATATAACTAATGACAGTTACTGGGGTAACTTTGAGTATTTATTTAGTAAAATTCTCATTTCACTGTCACTTTTTTATCACTGCAAATCACTCACTTGCTCAATCACAATCCACACTTTGACGTTTATTAGAAAACAGCATGTAAAGACTACAACCATAACATGTTATATATGAAATCTGTTTGAGAAACACAAGAAAAAAAAGATACAGAGGATGCTTTCTTACGGCAACAGCGAACGCCTAATTAGCAGTTACCACTAAAGTAAATCTTTGTAAATTTGTAGTAACAATTACTACGTTTTTCCACGGGATTGGGGGGGGGGGAATAAGGGGAGTGCTGACAACGAATGAGGGGGAAATAAGGGGGCCCTGCCATACGCACATATGAATGCAGACCTAAGTACTCCAAGTTTCTATAGCTCGACACCCATTCGGCGCACCGTTGAGTGCTACCTCTGATCCATTCTTCTCCGTGTTGAGAGGTAAATAATGTCACATTAGTGTGAAAATTATCGAAAGGACAGAAGAAAAATTATGTCTTTCTTTAAAAATCAGACATACAGCTCATTTTTAGTAAGATAGCAGCTGGGCTTGCCTTACTTTCACACTTTGAAATATAGGGTTTAATTGTACATATTATTTTGGAGACTGTTAACCACTAACTAGTTCATTTTGAGGACAGTAACAGGTAACTCAGGAAAACTACAATCCGTTTTCCCAAGGGCATCGATGTAGCTGTCTTCAGACACACCCCTGTTTTTATTCTTCACAGCAGTCAACATTCCGATCACTTACTTCGTGTGTTATACTTCCTCCCATGTCCGTTAGCATAGAGAAAGTGTTGTGATCGTCCAAACAATATTTTTTTACAGTTAGTCTAAAAATCCATTTTAGGGCCCGTGAACCCAAAAAATGTTTTTTTTTCGAAAAAATGTTGGTGTCTATCCATATGTATGTCTGTCTATGTGTATGTGCAGTTCGCTGGAGACCAAACGGATGGATAAATTTTTATGAAATTGTTTGTATGTGTTTTTAGGCAATATATGCAGACCATTTTTGACTTATGAAATTATAGTTTTTTTAATTTTTATGGCCAAAAAACATACAAAAATAGAATTTTCTCAAAAACGGATCTAACGATTTTAAAATTTCAGGAAAGATGTAAATTGAAATTTAAAATATTTAGTAAGTACCGCATGCCTCTCTCTAACTTGACTAGTTTTTGGGTTATGCCAAAAAACATATTTGGAAATCAAACTGGCAATTTTCAAAGTTTTGATTTTTTTATTGTTAGGATAGGGGAAAGTTTGTGCCAATTCTTTGGAACCATTTATTTCTGATGGCAGTTGGAACACTCACGAAACTCGAGCGGGTCCGGGGGTGGCAGCGAGGCCAGCTCTCCACCCCCCCCCCCCCATCCCCCGACGTCGACCTATGTGTGGCTGACAGTTCGGCACAGCGTCCATCGCCATCCACGAGCCTCAGCGCCTGAGGAAGTGGCAGCAGGAGAACGAGCGCCTGCCTCCGGGCCAGCGGCGGCCCGAACCTCCCCGGCCTGAACCCGTGTATGATTCCGGTAGGCTGAAGTTGTGATTTTGTTAACATTTTATAAGATAGCTCTTGTCACGACGTCCAGATTTATAAATCTGAACTTCAATACTCTCATTTGCATGGTTTAGTAAGAATTGAGTTTCAATGTACATTCAATTCATGTTAAAACATCCAAATCAAGCACGTGTTAAAATTGCAAAACTAGGTAAATCAATAAGTAAACCTGGAAAGTTGACCTTGATTAGTAACAGTTGAGGTGTCCAAAAATCTGCCCCTATTTGTAGTTGTGCAACAAAGTTTTCGTTGTCCAATATTTTTAAACTGAAGAGCACGGGAAGCTCTCGAAGTACGTTTTTCGGCTACAAGAACAACATATGGAGAGAGATTTAAAACTAGTCACAAAGTAAGAGCTGTTCAACTGTAAATGATGATGTTTGTTACATTGAAAAGGTTTATAAATCTTTCTTAACATCTGAGAGGGAAAGTTGTGAAATGTTTGTTTATTAAAAATCGATAACATGTCTGTATTTTGCCCCTGTCTGTGCATACTTTATACTGCACCATTCCTCTGAACATCATTAGACTTTGGAAAGTTATTCATTTTTTCTCCAAGAGAAGGTTTTTATGCATAGTTTTATTCATATCCAACTGTAGGAGTCTGCCCCACTGTAGTACTTAAAGTTTCATTGATAATCTAATTGAGTTACCTCTTTTATTTGTTTAATTTATCATCAGCTGCTAAATAAATGAAAACTTTTGAAATAGACTAAGTAATGAATGAAATGGGTGTTTAAAATATAAATATGTTACAACTTAATTGCAGTGACTGAGTCAATGTAAATAAATTTACAAAATAATATTTTATTTAATACAGTTTAACTGATAATATTTGTGGTTAAAAGGCACATACCGAGGCCGAGGCAATGAATACAAACTATATAGAGTTTGTATTCATTGGCCGAGGTTTCACGAGCACAGTAATTGACAGGGTTGGCATACAAAGCGTCACTTACTCTTCCCTTCAAATAAAACATAAGTATCGTCCTAGTTTTGAACATTTCTAAGCGCGAACAACTATGCCTCACCCATGCCTCAATGATCAGCGTCTTAAGGATAAATAAAAATATAATAGTTCTGCCAAAGCTCGTAGAGCTATCGATCAAATAGATTTTTCTTGTTTGCCTTTATTTGCTAGTAAAGGAAAATAATATGAATTATGTCTTCAGATGCTCTTTTTCCATTCTACGTCGAATTCTATGAACTTTAAGTAGGCATAAATGTAGTATTTTACAGCACCAAATACCTTCTCTTTACTAATATGGCTCACTTTATAACATTTGAAATATAAAAGGTACTAGTATATAGTATAAACTATTACAGAAACGTATATATTATGTTAGTATATATTACTAAGTTTGCAGTCAGTCACGTTTTAGCATCAAACAATTGCCAAACTTGACTCGCAGATAGCCTGACCTTGATATCACGCGAGTTACAACATCCGGTGGCTGTCTGTCCATTCATCTTGTGAAATTGCCAGTTTTTATCTTTCTTTTTTTGCTCCTTTTTATCACTAGCATTTTTGCTAACCCAACAATTTAGGATAATAGAATTATTTACTGAGAGATTATGTAGTCTACAAATATGCCATATTTTCGATATAGTTAATTTATGTATAGTTTTTGGCCTACATTTTTTTGCTTACATGCATTGATAATGCACAAGTTTTTTTTTTTACCCGTGAAACAGTAAAACAATCATTACCCGTATAACATTTTTGTTGAAAAAATTTCTTTAAAAAACAACACAACTAAACAAAAAACATCCACTCACATAACTACTTTTGGATGTTACTGAACCGTTAATGGATTCATGCAAACTGCCAAATAAATATTTCGTAGGCTAGACCACTTCAACAATGACAGATGGTAACTTTGATATTTTAACGTTGTTATTGTTTAACAGGCTAAACCAATAAAGCTTAATTTAATTGGACTTCTCGAGATTTAAATTCGTAATCCCAACATTGAAGTCAGGAGTAGGAAAAGTCCTTAGTTTATTTATTTAATTTAATATATTCTTCGATCAGTGAACTTTTTTCGATCGGTGAAAATTTTATTAACTGGCATTTTACAACACAAAATAAGACAATTAGTCAAGACAATTGATGTAGCCAATCTGTATATCATCACATTCTCTTACAACATCTTGTTCACACTCCTAATATCATTAAATTATACCCATTGTACTTCAATTTAGTGGGACATATATCCTAACTGATGTACTGTCGATGAAGAAATTACATATTATGTATACCAGAGATTGAAGGCTGTTTACTAAGAAACTAAGAGGCCTATTAAAAATCCAATCCCACCACTGTTAACCCCGTTTCGTTGTATGTTATGACATTTGTATTTTTTAATTTTATTAAAAATTGTAATTATTTTTATCCTATTTGGCACGATAAAAGTACCAGAATTTTAATTAGTTTTCACTTTGAATTAAAATTACACTTATATTACTAAAAAAATATGTTAATGTATTGTATTTATATTTTAATAAGTTGTTGTTGGCAGGAATATTTTCTTTAAGTTTTATATATTTCAGAATTTTAACTTTTCATGAAAAAAGTTCTTATCAATTTCCTGAAACATTCTTAGTCAGGTTGTAATCCTTATGAATTGTAAAGTTACAACGTCGCACATTACTTTCATGTGCGTAACCAAACGCAGTGATTTTAAATTGATATAAATAAATTAAAATTTTCAGTCAATCTAAAACGGCTGCGTTTATTTAAGCTTATAAGAGTAATGTATGTTAACTATACATTTCATATGGATGACAAAGTGACAAAGCAATTAATTTTACGACCACCAAAATCCAAGAAAACGTTTTTCAGGAAATAATAAGAAAATTTGTTTCTTGAACAGTTAAAATTCTGAAATTTATTAAACTTATAGAAAACATTCCCCTCAGCTACGAATTAAAATTAAAATGCGATAAATCGACGGTCTTTTTAGTAATAAAAGTATACATTTGGTGCCTAGTGAAAACTGGTACGAATTCCGGTATTTTGTTCCAACTAGAATAAAAATTATTAAAACTTATAATACAATTTAAAATGCATATGTCCTTACGTACAATTAAACGAGGAAAATAATGGTGTGATTGTATTTTTCGTAGGTCTCTTAGTTCCTTAGTAAAAAACATTCAAACTCGGGTAAACATAATTTCTGCACCGACAGTTAGTAGTAAAAGTTTGGAAGATAAGCAAGCTGTTATCAGTGTCCGGCCTCGAGGCGCTGCAGACACGCCCTTGATCGATCTTGACCTAGTTTACCAACCTAAGGTGGTGTAGCCTATAACGTCACCTAATGTTATTTTTCAATGTCATTCATTTAAAGTCGCTCCCCCACTTCGCGACTTTCACTTCCTCCATGCAATAGTTCTGATATCAGAGAAAGTCACAGAACGTCGTCACAGAAATTATTTCCACACGGGTTTGAAGGTTGTTTCCAAAGGAACTAAGAGGCCTACGAAAAATCTAATCACATCATTGTTTTTCTCGTTTAATTTTACGTTTTTCCATGTACACATTTACACTTCATTATATATTTTAATAATTATTATCCTAGTATGAACAAAAAGTACCGGAATTTTAACTAGTTTTTGCTGTACATCAAATTTACACCGTTATTACTTGAAAGTCCGTTAATATATCGCATTTATATTTTAATACCTGGTTTATAGGATGTTTTCTATAAGTTTTATTAATTTTATAATTTTAACTTTTCGAGAAAAGAAGTTCTGATCTATTCTCTGAAACATTGTGTTCTTGGATTCTAGAGGCCGTAAAATTAATTACTTGGTCTTGTTGTAATCCTTATTACATATATAGATACGATACATCATTTTCATGTGTGTAAGTGCAGTGATTTTAAATCGATTTAAATTAATTTAAATATAACTTTAAATTTATACATTTATATTGATTTAAAATCACTGCATCTATTTACACATATATAAATGATGTATCATAACTATACACGTCTTAAAGACTAAAACAAAACCAAGTTATAGATTTACGACCTCTAGAAGCCAAAAAAACAAAGTGATAAGAACTTTTTTTCTTGAAAGGTTAAAATTCTAAAATTTATAAAACTCACGTCAATACAAAACACAATTAAACAAGAAAACAATGGTATGAATTAAGTTTTCTCAGGCTTCTTCGTTTCTTGGAAAATAATCTTCAAACTCGAGTGCACATAATTTTTCGTTTTAATTGATGTGAATCAAACCATTTTTGCACTCAAGTGTTAGACTTTGATTTTGACTAAAAATCAAAGATCTATAGGAGAATTACATCAAGCGTTTGATGTGACTTAGTGTAAAATTCGCATGTTTTTAAGTGGCATTGCATTGCTGAGTATACATTGCTTGAGTGGATAGGATGGTGGATAGAACAGAGAAAAAAAAAAAAGCTTGTATTAAAAATATCTAAATGTATTGTCACTTGCATCGAAAATCAGAAATGCTCTTGGAGACATTACTGAGTTGGTGGTGTCGTCCCACCCACCCACTTATAGTGTTGATGCTCCTCCCTCATACCTATTTTGTAGGCTGTCGGTGGTAACTCCATCCGCCCACATTCGTATATATACTGGTAGCTCCCCTTCACTTACATATGATGGTAACGGACAAATAATGGAGAAATTAAATTACGTTATGAACAGGAATTTCCGATAAACGGATTTAAAATCGTATGTTTCCCTAAAACAAGTTATTACGTATATTGTATTTATAATATACAATATTGTATATTGTATTTATAATAATTTATAGACCTAATGATTACAAGAAACATTAAGTTTTGAAAAAAAATTGGACGCACAGAATGTGTGAATCCATTAAATCGTTGATTACAGTTAATATGAAAATAATATATATCAATATGAATAATGACTGGTTTCTCTCTCGTGTTGAGTAACCCTTTGTCGAGTGCATTATTACAAAATTCGTCGGTAATTCGAGTGAGTGCAATAATTCGATTCAGTGAGAGGGAGGTGGGAGAAAGGAGGGAACTCCGGCGGTGTGAGTTGCGCGGCCGGCAAGGGCACTGACAGTTCACACCAGCGCGCCTCAGTGATCACACGCACACGGGCGTCCAGAGGTGTTGTCACGATGAAGAAAACAGTGTACTCGCCCGATCCGGCACTCGTCAAGAAGTCTTACGTCAAGAGCTTGCAACAGTACAGAGAGTTGCACAAACGATCCATAGAAGACCCGGCCAAGTTCTGGGCAGACATCGCCTCTCAGTTCCACTGGGAAGTGCCATTCGACGTAAACAATTTCTGTTCACACAATTTCGACATAGACAAGGGCCCGATCAGTATAAAATGGATGGAAGGGGCGAAGACCAACGTCTGCTACAACTTGTTGGACCGCAACATAAAGAACGGCATGGGCGACAAGATCGCCTACTACTGGTGAGTCTGTGGGATTTCACAACAAAATAAACGGCTAAAGAACAATTATTTGATACTATAACTAGGTCACACATGAAGCATGTTTTCACATTCATACTCGTGCCTTCTTTTGTTTTATTATGTAAACGACCCATTTCGACAACTGTCATATTTATCAGTTGTAAATCAACAAACTTATGAATATGTCACTTGCTACCAATGTTTTTCCTCGAACGGAAATCACACAATTCTTTTCTTTACAAGCGAATACTAATTTTCATTACATTTATTCATAATATTTTACATATAAGTTACAGAAAAACTTATTTACTGGGTCCAATTAAACTAATTCTTATTCGGTGCTGGGAATGGGCAATACAACAACCAAAACAACTATTCACTACTTGAAATTTCAAATGTACTTTTCAAAAACACATTATTCTTGTGTATTTATGCTTATTTTGCCTTCATTAGACAGCCCGATATCTCTATTTCAACTAACATTATATACATTTACCAAGGTTGGGTGTTGACTGGAAGGCTACATGTTTATTAGTCGAATCAGCCAACGTAAACAAATCACAATACACGTTCGACCAACAAGCCAAAAAACTTCCAAGGCTTGTTGACCTACTTTTGTTATGTTTACATTAAAACATTCGATTTGTCATATAATCGGCTCGTAGAGTACATATATACCACTTTGGTATTCGTGAAGATGTGCTGTATCCCAGCTATTTGGGGACAAAATGTTGCGGAGAGTGTAGACGAGAAGTTCTGTTGTCATGGGGTCCGCTCAATGGTTGCCATCAGATTCGATACTACTGGAAAAGTTGGGAGAATCCGTGTTGGGTCGTAGTCAGGGTCCAGTTGTTACCAAGGAAAGATAACCTAGTTAGTATGCTAGCCATTGAACTGAAAATCAGACCAATTCTACGTGGTTCAGATTCCTATTCAGGTGTAGGTCTCTTAAATTGCCCTGGCTATTGAGATATTTAAAAAATGCCTTTTCCAAGCCTAAGTCGAACTCAGTCAATAACCAGACTATACAGGTCATCCCCACTCATATGCGCCAGAAAATTTCACGAGCTGTTTTGGTGTATTATATCTGATAATCTGAGTAATATTTTTTAAAGTCTTTTTCGGAATGTCCCCGCATTTGTTTATCAATGATTAATCATCCAACGAAGTAGCAAGTTGACATGGATATATAAGCAAGCAACTCGTCAACTTATATCTATTAAATCTTAACCTAACCAAACCTTAGCTAAAGCCGGTCCCACACTATTCGCGAACATGCCCGAATGTTCGTGTAGATGACAAATGTTCAGTGAAAGCTGGGAGCCTCGCGAATGTTCGCGTGAATATTCGGGGTTCGCAGACATTCGTCTATGTTCGCTCTGGAGGTGTTTTTGGACCGCATCAAAGGAGACGAATGTTTGGGAAGTTCCCACACTATTTGCGAATATTCAGTGACGTGGGATTCAAGCGGGCTGTATCTTCTGATATGTTCAATTAAGTATCTAATATTAATTATATCGCTTATTTATTCAGTACAATGTAGTAACTGAGGAATATTTAACTTCAATCTAACATATAACATTTGCTGATTATAAGTCTCAGTAACTTTTACGATATAAACTAATGAAGGACGTAGTAATACACTAAAACTACTTAGAACGTGGGGTAATAAACTAATGAAGGACGTAGTAATACACTAAAACTACTTAGAACGTGGGGTAATAAACTAATGAAGGACGTAGTAATACACTAAAATTACTTAGAACGTGGGGTAATAAACTAACGAAGGACGTAGTAATACACTAAAACTACTTAGAACGTGGGGTAATAAACTAATGAAGGACGTAGTAATACACTAAAACTACTTAGAACGTGGGGTAATAAACTAATGAAGGACGTAGTAATACACTAAAACTACTTAGAACGTGGGGTAATAAACTAACGAAGGACGTAGTAATACACTAAAACTACTTAGAACGTGGGGTAATAAACTAACGAAGGACGTAGTAATACACTAAAACTACTTAGAACGTGGGGTAATAAACTAACGAAGGACGTAGTAATACACTAAAACTACTTAGAACGTGGGGTAATAAACTAATGAAGGACGTAGTAATACACTAAAACTACTTAGAACGTGGGGTAATAAACTAATGAAGGACGTAGTAATACACTAAAACTACTTAGAACGTGGGGTAATAAACTAATGAAGGACGTAGTAATACACTAAAACTACTTAGAACGTGGGGTAATAAACTAATGAAGGACGTAGTAATACACTAAAATTACTTAGAACGTGGGGTAATAAACTAACGAAGGACGTAGTAATACACTAAAACTACTTAGAACGTGGGGTAATAAACTAATGAAGGACGTAGTAATACACTAAAACTACTTAGAACGTGGGGTAATAAACTAATGAAGGACGTAGTAATACACTAAAACTACTTAGAACGTGGGGTAATAAACTAACGGAGGACGTAGTAATACACTAAAACTACTTAGAACGTGGGGTAATAAACTAACGAAGGACGTAGTAATACACTAAAACTACTTAGAACGTGGGGTAATAAACTAATAAAGGACGTAGTAATACACTAAAACTACTTAGAACGTGGGGTAATAAACTAATGAAGGACGTAGTAATACACTAAAACTACTTAGAACGTGGGGTAATAAACTAACGAAGGACGTAGTAATACACTAAAACTACTTAGAACGTGGGGTAATAAACTAATGAAGGACGTAGTAATACACTAAAACTACTTAGAACGTGGGGTAATAAACTAATGAAGGACGTAGTAATACACTAAAACTACTTAGAACGTGGGGTAATAAACTAATGAAGGACGTAGTAATACACTAAAACTACTTAGAACGTGGGGTAATAAACTAATGAAGGACGTAGTAATACACTAAAACTACTTAGAACGTGGGGTAATAAACTAATGAAGGACGTAGTAATACACTAAAACTACTTAGAACGAGGGGTAATAAAATGCGATAGTTATAAATGTACGAAAACTAAGATAATGAATTTGTATTTTACGGCCTGTAATTTTAAAGAGTAATTTAAATATCATGATAACTGTACCAATCAGAATATCTGTGACTGTTTTTCATCAGGTTTCAGAAATTAAAGAAGGCATATTACGCATTTGGTTGGATAGTAAATTAACTAAAAAACCATATAGGCCTAAATACGTATATTGAGAAGACAGTCTCATCAGAGATACCACTGACGATGCCACATCAAAGTATGGGTGAAACGTTTGGTGATGTAAATAACACCTTGACGCTGTTGTTAGGGGAAGCTTTAATTTTTAATAATGACACCGGCCGCTTAAGCCTACGAACAAAGATAATTACGTTGAGAATGGGAAAATCAATTGAGTTGCAATTCTACATATAAGAAATATTTGAACCCAACATAATTTTATTTGATTAATTATGTTTATGCAACAGATAGACACTAAGGTATTACTATGCGACCACACTAATACGTATTATCCGATTATTTATTTTTCATTAAAGATTACATGGAATTTTGGTCATCATTGGCTTTAAAGTCAACTTTTTAATACTGTAATATTGAATTCTGAAATTGAATACAAGTCAGAGTCACTTCTATTGTATTATTTATTTAAATTCTTAATAGACATTGGGTAATTACGTTATTTATACTGTATATAAAAACGTCCATCCAGATTCTCCTTTTTTCTACGGCATTGGTATAGATGTGAAACTGAACAACTTCAGCTGCAAGAACGCAGACATCATCATCGGAGTCATCCATCTTTTTTACTGAACCTTTGTCTAGAAGTTGGCCAAATGTTCACCCGAATGTTCGTGGGAGCGACATTCGTCCTCAAAACCACCGACCGAATGTTCAGCGAACATTCGGGCGAATACTTGTCCTGACCAGTCGGCTGTGTTCGCGAATAGCGTGAGACCTGCTTAACAATCCATGAGGAAACAAAGGTTGTTGGACATTTGCCATAATTACGTGAAGAATACCAATCACGACGTTTCGATTCGGTAAACCAAAATCTTTTTCAAGTGCTAAAAACTAAATTACATCTAAACAAACATGTTCTAAAACTACGTTCTTCAACTAATTAACTTGTCTACATTAATTATCTACATTTTAACCTAGAATCTAGAATGGGGTACAACTAAATGAACTACTACTAAATCTAAAAATTTTAACTGGATAATTAATATAACTAATTAGGTGGAGCCGAAGTCATGATATAAACTTTTTTTCAGTTGATACCATGACATCGGCAGCTCCTAATTAGTTATATTAATTAAACCAGTTAAAAGTTTTAGATTTAGTAGAAGTTCATTTTGTTGTACCCCATTCTTGGTTAAAATGCAGACAGTTAATTTAGATAAGTTAATTAGTTTAAGAACGTATTTTTAGAATATTTTTTTAAGATGTAATTTAGTTTTTAGCACTTGAAAAAGATCTGGGTTTTACCAAATCGGAACTTCGTCAATGGTATTTTTCACGTAACGATGGCAAATATCCAACAAACTTTGTCTTCCTCATCTGAAACTCCATCATTAACAAATTTCAAAAACAAATCTAACAAACAACCCATAGTGGAAGCCTAACCTAACCTAATTACCAAACGGCGGCGATTAAAGGATGGCACTTATTTTCTTATAGGTCAAAACCACGTGACCACTAATATCAAAGTTTCAAAAGTACATTGTTTGTAAGTTTGGTTTAGTTCTAGACATGATAATTAGTCTTAAACATATGCCGGGACATTCCGAGAAAGACCCGATTTTCCCCTACTATTTTACTACACATTGAAATAATTTCAGGTTAAACAAAAGATCATTAATAACTTAAAAAGGGTCTTCATTCTTAAAAGTTTAACGCTGATTCGTTTAAAAGGAATAAACATTCTTTTAAGTAGGGTGGATAAGCCGACAGGTGTTGTATTCGTAAGGACGACAGACGAGTGTGTACAAGAGACGAAGAGACTGCGAATCAGTGTTGCCAGACTTCAAACATAAAATATGGGGAAACCACGAAATTATCGTACGCTTTTCAAAAAGGTAAATTATCATTTTTTTAGCCAGTTTATCAGTATCAATAATCGGTGTCGATTTATTTTCACCTTTCTATTCACGAAT
Organism: Stictocephala bisonia; assembly: GCA_035578905.1. Lineage (NCBI taxonomy): Eukaryota > Metazoa > Arthropoda > Insecta > Hemiptera > Membracidae > Stictocephala > Stictocephala bisonia. Next base: position 115,842 of record JAQJVL010000321.1, read on the forward strand.
ATTAACACATACAAGTAGTTTTATTTCATATAAATATTTTATTTTAAGATATACAGAACTAAAATAAAAAGTATCTCGGTACAGCACACACAGCAGTGCTTTGGACTACATCAGTACAACAGCAAGATTACCACTGGAGGAATAACAAACAATGAAGGGATGTAACTAAACAAGGTTAAGTTCTGGTCTAAGGGGTAAAAAGAACTTATTGCCCTGCTAGGCTTCGTATTAAACTAAAACCATTGGTGTTTTATCGTCTCGCCAGAATTAATGTATTTTATCGTACATTATGCTAATTCATCGTATCATCGTACGCAATTATTTTGCATGGGGAGACTTCAGAACTATAATTATTGAAAAAACGATAGTTATCGTGTCTGGCAACACTGCTGCGAATAGATAAGATAATGTCGTGTATGAAGACATGGGTGAGTCAGAGTGAGAAGGAGAGCATACTAATGTATCGGTCCTAACAAGACATGTAAAATGTATGAGTGTAGCCACAAGGTATGAGGGGAGGCCTAGCAATAAATACTGTATTGATTAATACAGTAGTACCATTTACTATAGAGACAAGAAGACTGTCCGAAGGTTTTCCAGTTCCATCAAATTATTCTTTATTTAGTTAATTTTCCGACTTAACTTTAGAGTGTTTTTACAGAAATGGCTGGAACTACGAGGAGTTTCAGAATGATAGGGACCAATGGCGTGACGATGTAAGCCAGATGCAACTTAGCCTTTACGTCTTTTGTTGTTGTCACGTTTAAGTTCTTTGGATGGACCTGTTTTATAACCTACTGTACTTGATTGATTTTGTGAATTTGAGTGTGATCGTGGACTTTACATTATTTTTTCCTACTGTTTATATATTGTTCTTATCGCATCATTTATATCGTTCTGTAATATTGTTGTTTGAACCAATTATATTATACATTTTCTAGCGGAATTCTACCTCAACAAGTTGTTTCTGTCTGTCGTATGTCAAACGCAGTAAGTACTCTTGGCAACACCGCGCTTGAGAGCTTCACTCAAATGCCACTAAGCGCGCTCATCTTAACATGAAATTAAGTATAGTTCTTATACTATCTTCACAGGTAGCGCCAGCAGTCCCCCTCTTTCTGTCTCTTTTCATCACATGCTAAAGTAACAAATGGTTGCTCTACTATTGTCTAAGCGCTTATTTGAAACTAGCGCAGACGCAGTAAGTGCATTGCTTTGGTCTGTTTGTTTCTATGATCAATTTTAGTACTTATTTGTTATGTTTGTTACGTAGGTGAACAGTTAGAAGTATGACTGAGTATTGTACATTCAACTATCCATTTATTTACATTCATTATAGTGTATAAGTAAAATTATATCCTCGTCCTTAAGAACTGTGCCATTTTGAAAATTACGTAACGTTTTGAGTGCAAGGCGTATAAGTATAATGGTCAGCTGGTGTGTCTACAAAAATAATAATAAAGACGAATTTAAAATAAAAAAAATAAAAATAAAAAATAAATAAAAACAAAAACCAAAAACAAATAAAAAATAAAAAATAAAAAAATTTATTCAGTTGAATTGCTAAGAAATGGCTCTTCGAAACGTATTGCTTGTGTTTCTACCAATACTGTCTAACGTTGTACCAAGCATTTTATTCACATTGTTGGCCTCTAACAAAACTGTTTTAAAAATGATTAAATAACTTTCTATAACTCTACATATATATGAATTATTTTTCCATTACAATAAATTAATAGTTAAGAACTATAATAGTTAATTGACTTGAATTTGAACAAATAAAATAAATAAAACATCTTATTCCCAAAACAGTCTTTCGATTAATGGCCAACTTTAAATGTAGTTTTACGTTTTCAAAACTAGCTTATTTTTTTAACTAGAGTATATTCGAACCCATGTACTTGAATTTTTATACTCAAAACATCATAGCAACAATTTTAACAAGTGTTTATAGAATTGTGAAATCGTAAAAATGTTTGTTAATGTTAAACTATATCTGACGATACGTGTTTTGGGGACATGTTTTTATTTGTGTTCTTATTTTTATAGAGAGCCATTGTTCACACATTCGTTTTAAAATATATCTGTAACGGATATCGACTAATTTATTGCCTACAGGGTGGAAAATAAGTTTAACATTTTCTCAACCGTTCCAGATAAAGCAATAAACCTCATCACACATAAACATGATCTAAAATAGTACTTTTAGCCGTAACTGCATAATTTCTACCTCTCCCTGGGGACGGCCTGCTTGGAGACCAAAGAAAATCTTCAATACAAGCGTGTAGTCCATCCATATTAAATTTTAAGGTCTTTATCAGCAGAAAACAATGCCGTAAACTTTACCTCTAATGAACAACGGGTTTAAACATGGTAGCCATTTGAAGTCCAACAATTATCTGAGATTAATTTGCTGTCATTTTGCATACAACAGCCCTTTTGCCGTTAGATTTGTGTTATGTTAGGTAATAGGCACATTTAACCTTTGACCTTAATTAAAACCTTTCTTCTTACTCCTAGTGGGCGATCCACCAGGAATTGCAGCACCCTACTTTATAAGTCTTAGTAGTAGGTTTCTTTACCTGTAAACATTATAAAGCTTTTAGGTTTGGTATCTAAAGTGGTTGAATTATCGTTCAATTATTCCACAATTTTACAATGCTTAGCCAATACTCACTTAGAATGGCTGTCATTTCCAAGTTCGTGGTCCATTTGATGTGAAATTGGTGGCAATGTGTTCTATTTATAAAGACATTTAATTTGATATGCATAGTTACATATAATTATATTAAATATTTTCTTTGTACTCCAAGTGGGCTGTCCCCAGGAAGCCATAGAAATTATACACTTGTGACAAAAAGCACAATTTTATATCCTGTTTTTGTTTACTGAGTTTCGATGCTTTATCTGGAACAGTTTAGAAAATGTTATTCTGTATCAGGATTTATTTTCCACGCTGTATATTATTATTATTTGCGTTGAAGTCGACTAAGGACTAAGTAGAATCTTTCAACAATGCACTCAATTTTTCTTCAATTTTTCACCTGCTCGTCTCTTTTGTTCCCAACACAAATTCATTTGATCACTGAATTTTCGTTTTCTTTCTTCTGTCCATAAGGCTCCTGTTTTCGTTTTTTGCGTTCTTTCTGAAAATTTTACTTCATGTATAATTTTTTGTATGATTTTCTGTCTTCGAAATCTTTGTTTTTATTCCCAACTTTTTGGCATTTTGTCTTAATTCTTCTATCCATTCTACTGTTGGTTTATGGCGTATTGTTTTCATGATTTGTTTTGTGAGTTTATTGTCATTCAGTCTTTGAGTGTGTCCATAGAATTTTAGTCTTCTCTTTTTCATTGTTGCTGTTATTTTTTCTATGTGTTCTTTGTTGCTCCTGATTCTATATTTAGATTCATCTCGTCTTTTGTAGTCCTAAGATTTTTCGTATTATTCTTCTTTCCAGTTTCGCTCATTTTCTATGTCTGATTTCCATACTTGGGATTAACGATTAAAAATAATTAACGATTACATTTAATCGTTACTTTTTCTATTAACTTTTTAACTTATTCGTTAGTTTTGGTAATGTTTAACTTCTAACTTTAACTAGTTGAAAATTTGGCTAACGGTTAAAGTAACTCAGTTAGTTTTTCAAATGTGATAAAAGGTGCCATTTGGTCCGAAGAATGTGGACTGAACAGAAAGTATCTAAAACTCAGGTCAAAGACCGATTGTTTTCCTCATCCCCCAATTCTTTTTTCCAAACAAGAATTTTGTATTTCATGTATTTGTAAATATTGGAAAATAAATCATTTACTCATTTACTCATTTACTCATTTACTCATTTACTCATTTACTCATTTACTCAATTGTCACCGACAAGGAAGGTCACTGTTTTGAAGACGCACCCCCTCCCATTTACTTACATTTTACTGCCTTATAAATAAAAAAGGCGGACTAAACGAGATACCATTGTTGTGGGATTGACTTGTGTCCCTGGGGTGATCATTTCACTTGACTAGTTCATGTTTAGGGATAAAGTTGAGATAGTCATTTAGTTATCTTGTTTTAAATCAACGTGTTGGGCCTAAGCTTGTTTATCTTTCATAAACTCTAATACTGTAATTTTACCTGTTTACCCATCTATCTGTATAATTAATTAAGAAAATCAGTTGCATTTTGACGTTAATGCTGTTAATACTTGATTAATTGATCATTACATATCTAAATTGTCCTGTTCAGAAGTAGTCAGGAAAACCATTTAAATGGTTAATCAAACCAAAATTTCCTCAAACGTTTACTTTATTTTAAATTAGGCTTACTAGGTAAAATCAATCCATTATATGATACAACGCAACAGAATAAACTATCTTCAAGATTGCAGAACATATTTTAAGTAACAATTGCTATATTTCGTTCTGTCTTCATTATTTTGCTATCGGCACCGTCGAAAAGAAATGATAATGATAATACTATCTTTAATATTAATAATATTATCAATGTTAATTAGTTTAGTATTTTTTAAATGATTTAGATAGTTTTCATAATGTTTAATTAACTTATTTCAGTAAGAATAAAACACGCACTCAGAACGGCAAATTCTTAAACATCTAATTAACGTAATTGCTTATCGAAAATAGTATGAATAGATCTGCTTTCACTCACTTATAGAGTGAGTATATTTTGTTCAGTTTTTGTTTACCGCTGATCCCCATACTTTCTTATCAGTAACCCTTCCTTATCATCTCCAGCCTGATAAAAATCACCTGGAGTCAACATGTCAAGATATTATTTGGCCTTTCTTATTATCTGCGCCAATAAAAAAAAATGTTTTGTTATCGTGAGTTTTCTATATGATAGTTATTGATTTTTTAAATTATAGCTTAAAAATGTAAAACTTTTATATCAAAGACTTATGTCAGTTTTTGTTAATAATTTTAGAAATTAAATATTTCATTTTTAAAATTTCGGACAGTTTTATAACAAAAATTACTGTAGAAATTGCTATAGTTTTATTAATAGTATTGTATAATAATGTATTATAAATAGGCCTATTTATCTAAGATATTATAAATAATAAAAGATAATACAGGTTAAGTATTTTTTTATGTATATTTTACTGTGCCAAAACTAACTTTTAACTTTCAATTTCAGTTAATTTTCTAATAATTTAACTTTAATCAGTTAGTTTCAATTTATTTTAACTTTTAACTTCATTTAGTTACTTTTTTAGAGTATTAACTTTAACTTTATTCAGTTAAAAAAAGCATTAAATTTCCCAAGTATGCAGTGATTTCCTCACTAGTTCTAATGTGTTTCCGAGGCGTATAAAGCTACTGGTTTTATGACTGTGTTGTTCACGAATTTTATATGTTTATAGTAAAACTAAGAATATATATTTGTAATGATAAAAATACAATATTGACTTGTCATAACTATTATTTAACTTTATTTAGAAAATATGTATTTCCTTAAGTATAAATAAATAAATTAAAGAATCGTTCAGAAATTATTCTTAAGAAGTTTAAAAAATTAGAATTTTGTGACCATTGCCGCGTTTTTAGTTGGTGAGTTTTACTTGTCTGTATAAACTAATTTATGGACAAATCCCACGTCTTAATCTTGCAAATTATAGTAACAAATGAGGCTGATACTTTCCTTACGTGAAAATAATAAACTAGCTGCCTACTCGTGCTTCGTTATAGAGACATATCAGTATACCCGAATTTGAACTGTCGAAAATGTAAAATTAAAAAATGTTTGTAACTGCTGGCGTCAATAAGTAATTTTAAAGCAAAATAAATAATTGCCATCATCAGATTAAAACATGCTTATGTACATAAAGACTAAAAATACGAGTTTCTTGAAAATGTACTCTCGTCTTCCCGTAAGATAACGCGAGATTTGAACAAAACTTAGTGATATCTAAAATGTACACTTTTTTAAGTAATATACATTTATTATAATTTTGGACATAAGAGTAAGGCTGCTTCAAGTAATTTATCTGCACATCTAATTGTGAATAACATTCTCATAACTTATCAAATTATAAGTGGAAATTCTGCGTATGGTCTGCTCTTAAGCCTCTTAAACCCGTTTTTATTACTTTAAGAAGTATATCTCAACTAGTTCCGAATACACTCAATTCCGTGGTTGTCTTATCAACATTTACAATTAGTAGACTGAAAAAAAATGTGCAAAAATATCGTGTGGGAGATAAGAAATGAATGAACTACATACTTATATATATTATGTTACCTTGTATATATATATATATACATATATACCTTGTATATATATAAGTATAATATAGTTGGCGTACTTATATTGTAATTTATCTAAACGTCAAATTGTAAATCGAATACCTTATCAAATTATAAGTGGGCAGGTTTTAGGGATGGTCTGCTCTTCGGCCACGTTTTATTTCAAGCAATATTTTAATGTTATTTATTCTTAAGACACCGATCGTCAAGATAAGCGTGAATGTGGATTTCGAATGAGTGTGATTAGTGTAAATGAGCGAATTTTGTTACAAACCAAGATATATTACTTAGAAAGTTTCATTAATTAATATGTATACGACAAATGAAAGATCGGTGGCTATCAGCAGATCTCTTTAAAAATATCATGAATCTGATTAGGATTGAAATATAAAAAAAAAATAGTTTAATAAACTGATCTTTAACCAACTACGCTAACAACCAATGTACATCTTTGTACCGGATTAACTCAATTTCGTGCTTATAACATCAACCATTGCGATATATCAACGTTGGTTGGTAGTCAGCGTCCGGATATTGTAAAGGAGAGAGAACTGAGTGTCAGGTTTGTCAATTAGCTGAAAATCAGACCAATACTATGTGGTTCAGATTCCACGTAAAGCTGCAGGCCCCTTAGTTGCCCTGGTTATTGGGGATTAATCATTCATATTCAACCTAAAATTCGCATAAAGCTGTGTTGAAGTCTCATATCTGAGAATAAATAATCTGAGGGCATGAACCTGTCATAAATGGTCATAAGCCATGGACTTATCACTACTGGCGCATCTGACCTTTCTGCATGCGCCTTGTCCGGTATCAAGTTGGATTATCAGCCTTGACACGTTGTAAAAACATCAGAGACTTATAGTTTTGAGTAATATGTTTCAAGCCTATCAGTCCCTGGGTGTTGGAATACCATAACTTGAAATATTATGCTTTCCGCGAAATGTACTATAAAATACAAAAACATATGAATTAAAAATACAGTAGGTAGTATGTTTTTTTTTTCAATTGTGACTTCACTTAAACGTTGGAAAATTTTAGAAAATCCTGAAAATGAAAGTATACGTTAAGTTATTTCAAATATATTGAAACTTTTTCTTTTCAAATCTCCACGCCCCATTTAAAAAAACTTTTTATGTCTGCGGTCGAATATGCCTCGTTGACTCTTACAGGCCAAAGGGGGTGGAATTTAGAGTACGAAATTCCTTTGAACTCTCTGTTTCACTTTTTCCGGTGACGTAAACAGCAGGAAAGTAACGTTTAAAAAATCAACAGAATCGTGTTATTTTTTACATCGACACTGACCGGTTACTCTGCACAACTGCCCCAACCTTGTTAGTGGACCCGTCCGCCGTGAGCTGGACCTTCAGAAGCCGTTGGAAGTGACCGTGGCCAGGATACACTGTGCAGTTCCGATGTCTGGTTTGCCTTTTGGTTGTAGCTGTCTCAAAATAATTTTAAATTTACATATTATATAACTTATTCTTGAAAAACACGGGAACCTAAGTGATTAACTGGGATAAAACAAACGTTCTATGTGTGGCTGTGACAACTAAGTAGGTTTTTGAATTTGAAAGCTTTAAAACTCTTTTGTTTTCTTGTTTTCGTTAATACGTACTTACGAAATTTTACTAATTAGTTTCTTTGCTGCATTTTTAATTTCTTTGAGTTCGGAAATTTAAAAATAATTGTACTCCTGTTGTCGGCGCAGGAGTACCGAGTTTAATGGTTGTTTACTAAGAAACTAAGTACAATTCAATCACATCATTATTTTCTTCCTTTTATTTCACGTTATGACATGTAACATTTTTTATTTTTACTAAAATTTCTAATAATTTGAAATTAAATGAAAAACGACTTTATTTTTAAGGCGAGGTTAGGACTGGACAGTCCTCTCTACCACCTAACCTTATTACAAATAACAACACTAATCATAAAAATAACACAAAACATTACTATTAATACAATATAAACCAATTGAATTTTTAAGCAATTGGTAATTGAATTTTAAACAATAAACAAATTGAACAATTTGAATCGCTAGTTGGAAAAAAGTACCTGATTTTAACTAGTTTTCACTGTGCATCAACTGTACACTTTTATTACTAAAAAACATATAATGTATCGGATTTATATTATAATAACTGGTTAACAGGAATGGATTCAAAAGTTTTATGAAATTCAGAATTTTAACTTTTCAAGAAAAAAAGTTCTTGCAAATTTCCTAAAACAACGTCTTCTTAGCTTCTAGAGGTCGTAGAATTAATTACTGGTCGTTGTAATCCTTTTGAAATGTATATTTACGATACATTATTTTTATATGCATAAGTAAATGCAGTGATTTTGAAACTTATTGAAATCAATTTAAAATCACTTGTAAAGTAATCTACTCCTAAATAACTATTTTACTATAAATGATCATTCAACATTAACTAATTTAATATTCTAATTTTGAGCGTATTAATATTGTATTTGTCAGTGTAATTAACATTTAATTTGTAGCATTGGAATAAAAAAAGTCTTACTGTATTAATTGTACGATGGTAAAGTTTAAAATGATATGCAATTAACATATTAAAAATTGTTTTGATTCAAAATATACTTCTGGTCGAAAAAGCTATTATGGCTTTATAGAAAAAATTATTTTGAACACAAACGTTTTTAAAATTTCACCAAAATTGAAGCATCCCAAATAATAAATCAGGAAAATATCTATTCATAACGATAGAACATAACCTAGAATGGACACCCTCCTATCTAGAACAAAATTCAAACAGTAACAACAATCGAAGGCATATTGAAGTGTATTTGTGTTTACGCCTGACTTTAATTGTTTCTAATTACAGCAGAAACTTTAATTTTTGACAGTTGTAAGCCAACGGTCTAACGTCAATTACAAAGGCGTCACAACAATGATTGTTTAATGTTTCAGTCAAAATAAAACCTGTTATCACAGGAGACTGTAATTAACACCTCTACACGTTTTTAATTGATGTTTTCACCTAGACCTATTTTCCCTTTCCGTTTTACTTTTCCCTTAACATGCAAGAATATGTGTTGATTTAAGAGTTTCATCATGAATTGAACGTAATTTACGTGTCATTCGTAAATCATTGTAAATTTACTATGAGCATATCAAGGGTTAACAATGAATATAACAATAATTACGTAATGTAATTTTAATTAACAATGTTATATGGTAAAACGAGAACCTCAAACTAATCCTTTGTTATATTTTCCACGATCGGTTTCGAAGTTCTCACTTCATCTTCATTAAATTTCCTAATCAATAACGTCACTAATCTAGCCTAGATAATTTCTACACCGTTGTAGTTCAAACTGAACTCACGGTTGGAGTTGTTGTTGGTCTGCTGATTTGATTTGCATTCTTTTGATTGTAAATATTTATTCGTTTTTTATTATCTGTGACGGTGATAAGCATTTTTTTTGCTTTGAACATCAGGTTGTTAGTTTAGCTTCACAGATTTTTAAATGTAATCACAGTAACTAAAAATGGTTATACAAGTTCCATCAGAGTTGGTTTGGGAGTAAAAATAAACTGAAATAACTTTAAGAACTATTTGTTTGCATTTACAAACGTTAGTGTATTCATTAGACGCTGATTCAATTCAAACAAATGAATTTCCCATCGATAACATATAAAATAATGCCACAAAGTGCCCTCAACTTATTTTCATACTCATATAATTCCCACACGAGTAATATGTATATTAATTGGGTTTATTCATAATAGAAGTTTTTTATGGGATTAAACGCAATTAGCTGAATTTAATTTATGTTGTATTTGATTTAATAAATGTGTACATTGCGTATATTTAACTTTTTATTAGTATAATTTTGATCAGGTTCATCCAAGTTCAAATCAGAACAGTTCATCATTTAATGAGATGCACACACTGCTTGTAGCAGTTAAACCAAGATAAATAAAGTTGAAACAGTATTTAACAAGGCTAATATAAATCAGCTGTTTTAAAGGATTCTTTTTTTTTTACTTTCTCCCATATGTGTTAGCATAGAGAAAGAATTGTGATGATAAAACAAATTGTTTACAAGTTGGTCTAAAAATCATTTTAGGGTCCCCTGAACCCAAAAAGTGTTGGTGTCTGTGTGTGTGTATGTGCAGTTCGCTGGAGACCAAACGGATGGATCAATTTTTAATGGAATTCGCTATGTATGTGTATTTAGCCAATATCTCCAGACAATTTTCACTTTTTTAAAATTTCAGTTTTTTAAATAATTGTTATGGACAAAACCGTACAAAAATGGGATTTTCTCAAAAAATAATCTAACGATTTTGATTGAATTTTCAGGAAAGATGTGAATTACAATTTAAAATAGTTCAGTAAAAACCTCATGTCTCTAACCTGACTAGTTTTTTAGTTATGGCAAAAAACATATTTGGGAATCAAACTGGTATTTTCAAAAGTTTTTTTTTTATTTTTTAATATGGGGGAAAGTTTGTGCCAGTTCTTTGGAACCATTTATTTGTGACAATTTACTAACTCGACTATATGTTCTAACATTTACAATATTAAACAAATCTTATAATTAATACTGTATAAAAAAATCCCGTTTGGACTTGAATAGGATTTTAACCATTGTTACTAATAAAAAACTGTCAAAACAAATTTGTTTTGTAAGTCCAAATTAGATCACAGTATAATATAAATATACAGCAGTGAAGCTCAGCCGTTTTACTTGCAAATAAGCGATGCTAGCGCACCTAGCGGTGAGGTAGCGAACACCTAGCGCGGTAATCAGCTGTTGTAGCACACGTGATTGTTGTTTGTGTCAAAAGTGGTGTTATATTACTTAGTTAATATAAGTCCGTGACACGACCATTACGAACGTATTGTATTGTTTTATTCTATATTCGAGAGTACGAGCCGGTCGCATTTTTTTCAAGGCTTAAGCTTCACTACTGTGTACATTTTAACTGTGATTAGATCGTTTAAAGTTGTCAAAATAAGCATGGATAGGTGATTTAGATGATTTTTTTAACTCATCTGACAACAGAAGTTTATTTATTTAAACTAATTTCCTGCCTTACTGTTAGTATGCCTATTTTAAGGTCCCGTGAAGAGTTGCTTTGGTAAATACCAAGATGTTCTTAACACTATTGTCTTTCTTAACCATTTATACAGGTATCTTTGAATTAATTATACCCTTGTTTGACTTGCTTGCAGTGCCCTACAGCTGCAGTCCATATATTTAATGTGGTTTCGAAATAGTGTTTTATAGTAACTAGCCTTTTTTTTATTCTAGTGATGGTGCCAAGCCCAAATCAGTTCAAGAGTTATTAATATATTTCGAATAAATTTGGTAACTTTCATAAAACCCAGGAACCCCAGGTCCAATTTATTTATTGCAGATTTTGAATGCTACATAACAGCCTTAGCCAATTACAATGTAGCATTGATAAAACTATACATTCTATTACATAAAAATTGAAAATTTTAAATAAAGAAATTAAATTTTTTCACTGGGTATATCACAGACATAAATTAAGTGAGCGTTCAAAAGTCCATGCTTATAAATTAATTGTAATAAATGCAATAATACAAACTAAGACAATAGCAATAACAAAATGTAAACAAACTGCTACAAATATAACAATAAATAACACTTTGAATATAAACAACAATAACAAATTGAGATTCGAACAATAACAAATAACCAACTTAACATTGAGCCCCTTGCATAGTATGTAGGGGTCTATTAACAAAGATAATCATGTTAATAACATATACAGTATATAAAACAATTAAACAATTGTAAACTATTAAAATTTTAGCAGGCATTATGTTATCTAAGCAAATAATAAATAGTTATTAACTATTATCGATATAAGCCCACTACAATGTTTTTGTAGGTTATAAAGGGGCAATTGAAATTTAGTGGATATTTATGAAGTCTGGACATTGTGTTAAAGAAAGAGTGATACGCCAAAGGAGGCGGTCACGAAAGTTGGGACGGGTGACGGCGAAGTCCAGTTGCGACAATACGCTCTTATCATCAAGGTCAAACTTTTCACTAATTTGTAAACATAAAGGAACGCTCATAACTCCCGCTTCTGCAGAGCTCAACGATCTTAAAAATGTTCAACAAGTCTGAATATGGAATGTCTTTTTTGTAGTGGCCAAAATATATATATATATATATATATATATATATATATATATATATATATATATATATATATATATACTTGAGACACTTTTTTTATACTTTCCCTTTCCATGATTTGAATTATGGAGTGTGAGGGCACCAGAAAATACATCTGTATTCGAGTTAAGTCTAATGAAGAAAAAATAATAATCTTAAGAAATCGATATTTTATAAGAGGTTACCAGATCTTTTAATAAACCCCAAAGTAGCACAAGCCGATTTACACAAAGATATTGTATGATCTATAAATGTACATTTATAATGCCCAAGACATTCATCATAAATTTTCTATAGAGTATTTCATTATTTAAAATAAAATATATCCCTATAAATGTTTCTAGTAAATATCACTACAGCACGCCTATTATATTCAAATTTGGGTTTGATAGACTCCAAACATAAAGCGAATCAACATTCTGTTGCAAAGCTTTACTATAATTAATATTGGATCTAAATATTTTAAAGTCATCTGCATAATAAAATACTACTGTATTTTACACATTTCACTTTATCATTAATAAAAATTATGAATAGCAACAGGCCCAAATTTGAGCCCTGGAACATCACAGAAGTTACAAAATTCTCTTGCGATGTAATTCCGTTAAAAGAGACGAGCTGTTTTCTATGACATAAATAGGAGGAAAAAAATAAATAAATAGTGTTGTCAGTTAATCCATAATAGTGTGACTTTGAAAAACATTCGAATGTTAGCAAATGATTTTTTAAATTTACATTTCGCAAGAGGAAAATAATGTAGTTTTTCTTTAAGAATATCTCTCTATTTTATTCAACATATACTATATTAAGTTGTTCTATAAGTTATGGGGCATCAATTATTAGATTAGGTGATATCAAACTGCTTACATTCACTATTTTATTGATATAGAATATATTATTAATAACTTTATAGCCGAAATGTTAACAATTAAGTGCTCTAGATATACAGAATGAGATGTTTCGTTTGAACAAATGGTATTTCAAACATTCCAAACGATATAGCCATAGATAAACTAGAGTAAATTTAAAGTTAATTGCTGTGCTATTGCCAACGTTCAGTATCTCGTTTCGATAACTCGTGTAATTTTTCTATTATCGATAGTCATAACCTATATGTTTGCTACTCCTCGCAATATTAGAACGAGAGATTTATTTATTTTTGTTGTTGCGGAAATAACGTGTATCTAAATCTAAATAATCAATACACATGTTCCTTTCAACGCCGATTTATAATTTTTATGGAATTATTTGTATAAATATCGAATGTCCGATTCCTGATTGGAAAACATTTTACTGCTACACTATTGGTAACTAAAGTGGTTCTAAAATAATAGTTTGTTAATTTTAATTGAAATCTTTGCCAAGTATAAAAATACAGTAGCTTTAACCGTGGATTTAGCTAACAAACTATTTACCAATAAGCTAGTGCAAGTATTGATTTCTCATCCAATGTTAAATTTTTCAAATCAAATTATCAGCTGTTTTGTGGTCTTTTGTGGAAGCGCTAGTGTCGGCCAATGTAAACATAATACAGTTTAAACAAGTTGTAGTAGCAGACTACACTAACTAATCAAATTACAGGCACAAATATCCGTTTACGTGAGATATCTATGTAGGTGTATATAATCGAGGGTGGAAGTGATTATTTAAACTATAATGTACACATTTATTGTCAACTGAATATAAACAGTTAATTAGAGTAGTTTGTAAAATTTAATTTGTTGGCTAAACTGAATTAGTTTACTCTATATCTGCGTTTCAAGGCAATAGCCTGATTTTGCACATGCAATAATTATGTAAATGTAAAATAATTATGTAAATGATTTTCATGTATTGGCGTGGAAAGTATAAATTTGAAAAATCCCTCAGCCGTGTGAAAAATGTCCATACATTCTTAACAAGTTGGTAAATCTAATACAAAATTTGGCGAAAAGGAACTGATTTTTTGGTTGTTACTTTGTTTGCATACTGTATTCTATTCAAATGTGAGGGACGTCACGTTATATATATCCGACATTGTCGACAGACTTGCTCTAGTAAAAAAGTCGAAATACTTTTGTACTAGCATTTCATGCAGTTGAATGGTAATTAATTGATATAGCACATTATGCATTTTTCAAGTTTTTTTCTCAAAACACGCAAGTAATGGGCTAACTTTGAAAGTACAAAAATTTGTTTTGGGTAAAACATTTTTCGTCAACGAAAAGTAAGGTTTGAAATTTGAAAAATATTTTCGTTAACTAAAATATTAGTGGGTACTCAAATTGTGTGGAATTTCGTCCTGATCAAGAATATATAAAAGGGTTTTGAAATCGAACTATTATTAAGAGTGTTAGCACCGGAAAAGTGCCGATATGGATAAAGTTATGTTTGTATGGGTTATGTTAGGTTTGTTTTTTTTAGGTAAGGTAGCTTACATTCTGTTAGGTTAGGTTTAGTAAGGTTAGGCTGGCTTTATTAATTATATTTTGTTTAACTAACCTAATTAAATTTAATATTACTTAACCAAAAGCTAACAGAACCTTACTGAAACCAGTACATTTCCGGCTCTAACACGCTTAATAATTATTGTCCGATTGCAAAACCCTTGCCAACTTTGTGATCAGAACGCAATTCCGCTTAATTTGAGTACCCACAACAGTATATTTACACCAACAATGTTGGATTTAGGGGGGAAATGTTCGTTTTTCCTCGTTTTCAAGATTTTTCCGCTTTTCCTCCAAACAATTTTGTATTACTTTCAAAGTTAGCCCATTATTTGCATGTTTTGAGGAAAAAACTTGAAAAATGCATAATGTGCTATATCGAATAATTACCTATTTAATTAATACAATATTATTATATCAGTTAATATGCATTGAAAAATAGGTTAACGTTAGCCTAAAATAAATATTGTTCATCTATGATAAAGTACATCGAACAGTGCCGTTCGATCTTGATGACATTAGCGGTAATGGACGTCACGTCACGTTGGAAAATATTTGTTCTACAAAGTCAAGCCAACGTCGTGTTGATGAGTTTTGTATTAAACTCACAATTACGATTCAAGGTCGTGACGTAAGGTTTTAATTACGTATCTAGGAAAGAATAAAATTAACTAATTTCCAAAATTAACAATATTTCACGAAAAACGTCCAAAACATGGGTTTCTATTTCAACGATTCGGTCCTTAAAAACGCTCTTATCGTAACACTTGAAGAGTCACGTGTAAGGTGAAGACCTGTTCTAGTGGACCATAAGTTGGCCTTGTAAAAAATGTTCGTGATTAAATATGTAAAGCTTTTAAAATGTTGTATATTTTTTTCACAAAACTAATTAGGGATTTGTAATGCAATTCTTGATCAAATGCAATTTGTTTTGTTTGGAAAACTCAGTTTAGAAAAAACTTTTTAATTTGGGTACGCGTGATCGTATGTCCTATTTGAAAATAACATTGTTCGTATGGGATTAAAACCAACATGGCCAATAGCCTCTGTAGAATCAATTGTACAAAACATATCAGTAGAACACTTCATACAATTAAAAGATTTACTAAGCCTTACAACATACAGTAGAATTCAACATATGATTAAATAAATAACCTTCCCAACAAAAATGCTAAGAATATACTTAAGACAAATATACATTCTAAATGGATGAAATAAAAAACACACAATAAAGATAATCGTAATCAAACGGAACTGAAGGCAAAACTAAAACAAACGTAGATGGAGGTCCTAAAGACCTCAATGACGAACCCTTAAGCGAACCTATTAATTAATTATACTTTTTAAGAAGTAGCAATTTGTAACAATGACTACATTCGCTCATCTTCACTCATTCGAAATCCATATTCACCCATATCTTGACGGTTGGCGTCTGGTAAATAAATACTGTACAACTAAATTAATGGTATAGTTTTAAAGTTATGAAAGCTAAAAATAAAATAACTTAAGTCAACCAGTTAGCTTACTCCACTTTGAAGACTCCACTTGAAGAACATACTCCAGATTGAATATTACGCTGATAGCAAGTATATTCAATATAAAGGGCATTAAAAGGCACTTATTACGCCTCTATAGTTTAATTTGAATCTGAACCAAAACATTAATACGTTAATATTAATAATAATAAATTAACCTAATTGGTAGCCAATGTCTATTAAAATGAATAACTACCTTTTTTTAATTCGTGTCAGAAAATGTATTAACATTTGTATTATTATTCAATATTTGCAAAGTAGCAAACTATTAATCAAGTCAGCAAAATAATCGTTTGCATTTAGTGACTGTTGTCATTTTTGTAAAAAGTAGTGGTTGAAAATTCCTCCCACACCTGATTGAAAATAACGTATTGCACAACGTTTTGAAAAACGTTTAGCGATTTTCTATCAGTATGATACATAAGATAAAAAAGTGATCTTTAAAGACAGACACCAGCTCCTTCAATTGGAATCATTCGCTAGGACTGTCCAACTTTAATAGGCCTATTCTACTATCATGATTGTTCAAACTTGTTTTGTTTATCTTTTGATTGTGCTAACCAATATTAGGCTACAATGTTTACATTGAACAGCTGATTACATCATACAGACTATTATGTTAATAACATATGTTTGATCAATGTATCGTTTAAGGAAATGTTTACAACTTTAGATATCAGTGGGAATTAGCACTGACGTGAGAGCGGAAAATTCTTTTTAGTGCACCTTTAAAACCCAAGGTGAAACTGATCTACGAAATGTCGTAACTCCATACTTTTATAGTTTTTGCTTGCCGTTGATCATAAATAAGTCAGCTAGATCTTTGCCTTTTATTTATAAGTCTATGGACGGAAACCGTGTGCTAGCAGTTCAATAGCAAGCCCCACCCATTACGTCATTAGCAGTAGTGACTATTGGTTGGATTGATTAAAACCAACGAATCAAGCTTAGAACAATTCAATTAAATCATTATTTAGTGTTCAAATAGCAATTAATTATATCAATAACACAATGAATAATAATGTAAACAATACATATCAATTAAACTAACCTGATCATTATAAAAAAATAACAGTAATGAACTGTCATTACAGTTATTTTTTTAACTAAACACTGTTGCCGAAGGTGAACACTTGATGGTGGAAGTTAGTAACATCTTTGAAGATAAGCAGCTCAGCGGTGGAACAAATCCCCTCTGCTGCTGAAACCCCTACATGTACTAAATATAACACGCAGGTTGCTTACGGTCCAGCCCAATTATAGTAACACTTTCTAAGTTTGTTTGTAACAAAGACTTCCTTGGCTCATTCACCATCACTTTTTAATAAATAAAATATAAATTTATTTACATTCTTTTGCGTATAAAATAATTATGATTATAAAAAATACATTTACATTTTATTACAAATAAAATTAATTTCAGTGTAATTTTTAAATTATTATAGTTAGGCTATTAGGGTTAAGTAGGCTAGATATGTTTTTTATGGTGTAATAAAACGTTCATTACCTCTAAGGTCAATAACATATCTACAATATAGGCCTATTTCAATGTAGTCGTTCTAAAGACACGCTGGTCAGTAGCCCATTGATGCGTTGCTGGCCTAATTATTCACTACAAGATTCAAACTAGTCTATTGTCTTTGTAGTCATTAATATTCCTGAATTGATATGCGGCTTATACAGCCAAGGCGATACAATTTCCCACACAGTTCACAGGAGTAAAGTTCTACAACAGTTTTAGTCAGCTGATCTGAGAAAACAGCTGACATCTAACCTCAAATTAAAATGTCAAGCGAGTCAACTACATGTAAATTATTGCAACGTCGAAAGGGTATTATCCAACTTAAACGTCGTTGTCGTTGATAACTTATCAACAAAAAGGGCGTACAATCATTTAATTGTAATTAACTTGAGCGAAAACATATTAATAATTTAAAAATCAAGGGGAATTTGTAGAATAAATTACCATTTAGCTTCTTTCAAGAGTGTTGTTTATATTAAATACAAACTATTCTGTAACAGTTACTTCTCAGTTCTTACGAGGGTTACGTATAAGAACATTCAACAACATCTTTTTTTATAAAGTGCTTTACCTCTAGTCTTCAGTAATAAAACTCTTTAAGAGATGTAATTCAAATGGAAGTACAAACGAAATATATCGAGAAAGGATATATATTTAAAGCCACGCGAAGTAAATCGAATCTGTTGGAACAATCTCCTGTAATTTGTTTTCTATAAGGATACATTGAGTAAATTGAATTAATTCATGAAATAAGTGAATTTTAACAATAAGAAGTAAATTAATTTAAATCAAAGTTGAAATAAATTTAAATTAAACTAATTTGTCATGTTAATTTTTCTTGATTTTATAACTAACTTGATTTTATTTTATTGATAAATGTAAACAAATTATTACTCTGATTTTTTTTACAGTAGCAGATTCACAATAGGTATTGAAATTTATCAGGATTTTTTAAACTACACAAGCTATATTTTATACTTCAATTTTCAATTTAAAGTACGTCCTTCCTTTTTAACCTCAACATGAATCAACCAAACGATCGATCATCTAAATAGTGTTTTTATACCGGTTAGTTGTTGAGCCGGTTACTAATAGCCTTGATTTTATATTTATATATAATCAAGGCTAATAGGTATGTATTTCTTCCAGGATTACTTGAATTGTACCCATTAGTCCTAAAACAAATTAATTACTAGTAGTCCCGATTGTTGATTGGCTCATTGGTGTTGTAAAAACACCTACCAATCGATCCAATAATTAGTCCCAACTTTGTCAGTGGATTCTTAGAAAATCAAAAAAGTCAATGAACAATCATATATGGTGATCAATACTAGAGAAAGATATGATTTTTAGTTTCCTGAAGGAAAAATGAATTCGCATACCTGTGTTGGGTAATGGTGCATTCATTATCGGTGTGGAGTTCAAGCTCAAGGTTACATAGTGCCAGATTTGTGAATGAGATAGTACGCTGTCAAAAAGATACGCTCGACTAAAACTACAAATTGTACATATCAGTTACAGGGAGTTTTTATTTATACATTCAATGTTATTAACACATCTATAAAAAAGTTATTAAGTAATTTATCCATTGTGGGTCTTAGGTTTAATTTAGATTTGACTGTATACCATTCTCACAGGTTAAAAGAGCTTTTACAAAAAGTATTCTTTGAAAAAAAATTGAATACTTCTTTGGCCTAAGCATGTTTTAACGTTATCACGACAAATTTTAGGTTTTTAAATTCTTTTACTTGTCCTTTAATTTCGAAATATTGAAGAGAACGTATAAAAGATGAATTCTTAGATGTGTAACGGACATTCTGCATGAAAATATTTAATAATCAGTAAGAGCCAGCTGGAATGTACAGTAATAAAGTAGGAAAGCTCCGGTATGGTTGGGATGTTGGTGAAGGGGTGATCAATACTGGGAAAGGTCAACCGGTGAGTGAGTGAGTGGGAGGCCACCTCCCTCACCCCCAACCTAGGGGGTTTCTGGGTCAAGAAAGGCTTTGGCAAGGTCACGAACTGTGTGACGTCAACGTGTGGGAGAACGACCTCCAAAAACGTTAAAACAGTAAATTTCATAATTACTTTGCCGTAAATTTCTGTTGTTGTGACGGTATATTGAACCATCAAGTATTAGCCTTTATGAAAATATCAGTACTATTTGCAACAGATTATTCAATCGGGCTCCCAAAATCATGACCTTTCTCGCTATTGACTCGAAATATTGACGTTGATGACATAACATGGTAGTGAGTCAAATTAAAAAGCCCATAAAATCATATAGCATTAACGTCATGGCAGCCTACTACCTCTCAGCGAGTCTCAGCAATGAGGATAACATGAAATGGAGGTTGTGGATAAGGGTGAAACCAATGCTAAACTGAAAACATTGATTTTTCTCTTAATATGCAAATTTTGTTTTAATATTTCCATATACTCTAATATTACATTTATTTAACCTGGCGCCTGAGCTAGGTCGGGACTTATTCTACTCAATAAATAAATAAATCCTTATATGTAATATGTGAAGCCATAATTTGTCAACGCAACTCCTCCTTCATTTCTTGACCAGTTCAAACAGTTGAGGTGTTCAAAAATGTTTCTCTGTTCTTAGTTGTGCAATAAGGTCTTAATGCTTCAATATTTTCACCCTGAAGAGTATGGGAAGCCCTCAAAGTACGTTTTTCAGCTATTTTAAGAATAACATGGAGAGAGATTTAAATGAATCGAAAAGTAACAGCTGTTCTAATGTAAATAACGATTTCCTAAAATTGTTAACAGCTGTTGGAATCTAAACAATGGTATTTGTAATATTAGGACTGAGGAGGCTATCTCTTATACTGTTAAACCAAGGATGAGGGAAGTTGCAAGCATGGTTTTATTCACATCCGACTATAGGGCTCCCATCTACTGGACCTGAAGGTTTCAATGTTAATTAAATGCAGTTATTTTATTTATTAAATTAATCTTCAGCTGTTACACAAACGTTTTAATACAGTAGCTATAGTTTGGAAAGATGTGTTATTTACATGAGCTTGATGTAATTTTTCCAATTTTGTTAGATTTTTTTTACTGATAATGTTGTTTTGTACAAGTTGCTCAATTTTTTTGATAAGTATAATATTTGTACAATCAATTCATTATAAAATTTATGTGTTTTCTTAATCAATAAAGGTAACAAATTCAGTGACCAAATTTTAAAATATATTTAAATTAATAATTAAAAATGTGTATTACATGACATACTCAGAAAATATGAAAATACTATCAGGTCTGGAATCAGTACCAATTTCCTCATTCGCATCAAATTTGCAATGAGAATAGTTTAAAATATTACAATTCATAATAAGAATGCCTAACAACATAATATATGGATATCAAATTGTTTTTGATTTTTATTAATTTGTAAATAATTAACCTTGGTGGTATTATTACCAAAGCATTCTTGTTATCATATTGCATAGACATATTTATATATGTCTATGCAATATGATAATAACTGTCTATACTGCATAACTGTTTCTGTTATGTCAAAACAAGATTTTTACAATCATGCTTTTCTTTTATACAGTAAGCAGGTCAAGGTCAAATGTGATTGTTGGGCTATCAGTCCTTGGCTTTGTTCACGTTTAATTATCCAAGGTTGAGTGAGGGTTAAATGAAGATAATGCTTTGGGTTTTTATTTTAAAGAGGTTAAAAGATTTGCCAAAGGACTGAACATGCAACATATTACATAAAGAAAGTGTTACTACTCAGTTTGGTGTCCCCTGATGCCAGAGTAATGGCCTCATACTATAACCTATAATATTCACATTACCATCACAAACCCCCTAAGGAGTCCGGTCTGAAATTTGTAGTAACTCTAGAATATTTTTTAGCATTTTGTTTTTTTAAATCTAAAAATACCTGCGTAATCGATATTCATAAATAAAAAATCAATAATTGAAGATAATTAACCAACTCTTATTATGACCATTGAATTGATGTTAAATTTGTACAGTTCATAGCAACAATACATAGTGGACCCAGTTGCATTGAAAAATAATATGAAACAAAATCAGTGCAGATGTTCCATGTTCGCGAAATATATAGGCTACAATCCAACCAGATGGAATTCACTTTACAACCGACAACTCCATATATATTCTGTAATAAAGCGTAATTATAATTTTCAGCGTACAAATTTATAACATTTAAAGGTGTATACATTTTTTTTCCTTTGGATCTTCTAAATGTGTTGTACAAGTTGCTCAATTTTTTTGATAAGTATAATATTTGTACAATCAATTCATTATAAAATTTATGTGTTTTCTTAATCAATAAAGGTAACAAATTCAGTGACCAAATTTTAAAATATATTTAAATTAATAATTAAAAATGTGTATTACATGACATACTCAGAAAATATGAAAATACTATCAGGTCTGGAATCAGTACCAATTTCCTCATTCGCATCAAATTTGCAATGAGAATAGTTTAAAATATTACAATTCATAATAAGAATGCCTAACAACATAATATATGGATATCAAATTGTTTTTGATTTTTATTAATTTGTAAATAATTAACCTTGGTGGTATTATTACCAAAGCATTATTGTTATCATATTGCATAGACATATTTATATATGTCTATGCAATATGATAATAACTGTCTATACTGCATAACTTTTTCTGTTATGTCAAAACAAGATTTTTACAATCATGCTTTTCTTTTATACAGTAAGCAGGTCAAGGTCAAATGTGATTGTTGGGCTATCAGTCCCTGGCTTTGTTCACATTTAATTATCCAAGGTTGAGTGAGGGTTAAATGAAGATAATGCTTTGGGTTTTTATTTTAAAGAGGTTAAAAGATTTTCCGAAGGACTGAACATGCAACATATTACATAAAGAAAGTGTTACTACTCAGTTTTACCTTGACCTGTTTATTTTGTCCATGGTGTCTTGGTAATCATGCCCACTTCTAAATAATTCAAAGCAAAATATCTGCTTTGTTTGGAAACAACAGGAAAATGGTACTTTTTATAACGATCTTGGTACACACTGGTCAGTCCACTCTCCCCTCCACACCTATCCCGCAATTAGGGACAGTGAAATTGCAACTGGGTGTCCCCTGATGCCCAGAAGTACCATGGGCCTTCCCTATACCTATACACCTATACATTATTCACCTTTCGATGGCCATCACTTTACAATTCCCTCTTCCAAACCGGGTTTTTTACAGCACATAGGAAAATTGTTATTTAGACTCAAATATCAGCTTTATAGTAGTACTTAGTATTATTATATATGAAGTCTTTAAAATACTAAACTAAACCCAGAAATAAAATGTTTTCTCCCTTTTCAGTTAAATACAAAAAGATATAAATAATATTCAAATGTGAACCTTAGATGTGTACCTTAGAGGTTTTTTAAATTATGCATATGTTTTTGTACAAGTCCTAATATTAAATAAACATATAATTTATTTATTACAATTCTTACTGTGAAAAATATAAACTACAGTATACTCTCCCTTAACCGGCCTCCTCAGGGATAGGCACCCAACAGTTGAACTGAGGTGGTAAAAAAAAGGTGCTTAACATAAAAACTGAGGTGCTCTTTATGTTACTCTAAATTTATTTATTTTTAGGACAAATCCTACAAAATTACATAGACATTACAGTTTTCCATATTTTGGATGTAAAATTAAATGTTTTATAAAAAATAACTAAGAATATGTGTTGTGTACTCACCATACCATATTTTTTCTAAAGAAAAAACTAACTTACACAGAAATTATAGTTATTATACTCGTATACACTATATTCACAAAACACTTAATCAAGAAGGCTCATGATTTAAACAAAGATAACCAATAACTACATTTGCATGAACAGTAAATTGCAACACGTTACGGAAGCACTTGACAGACTTGTAAAAATAATTAAATTTCTTTCAGGAATGAAACAGACAATAGTAAATACGTGATAAATAAATCATTGCAATTACAAACATCCACTTCCATTTCTAGCCGATCAAGACCAGTTAAAGCGATGTTCCATTGAGAAATGGCAGGTTAAAAAGAAGTAACTGTGTTGGAAAAGTGACAATTTAAAGCGATGACCTGCTGAAAGGTGGCCAGTTAAGAGAGAGTATATTGTATATGTCTGTTACTAATTTAATGTGAACATTTAAAATTCATTTTTAATGATGACTTAAGTTCTTTAAATACTAACATTATTTGCTTCTCAAACACCACTTACCAACCCAGATCTGTAAATCACTGCATTATTAATCCGTTTGAACTATTATCATCAGTTAATTTAGATTTTTATATAATCCATTGTATAAACTTATTACTCGTATATCCCATGTTTGTTTTGTTACTATAAAATTAGTTTGAATTAACAAAAATTATCAATCCTGCCGGAACATGAGGAGTTCATAAATAATTCATAAATAATTTCCTCAACATCTTAATCCTTTAAATTAAGTGAGAGAATCTAAGAACACCTTGTATAAATAATATTTGATAGAAATAAAATTTGCACAAGTCAGATTTATTAGTAACAACATTAGTACATTACTTTACATGTATAAATGTATAGTTTAAATTTATGTACATATTGGTTAATTTTATTGTTTGTTTATTTATTTTGAGGTGTGTACACTATGTTAATTAAATTATCATTTTGCTTACTTATGTTATATAAGCTGAAGCCCTTGGAGGAAAGGACAGCAAAATCATATAGCCTTTGTGAATAACATTGAATAAAAAACTACTTTCTCACACAATATCTGTACAAATCCATGGTCAAAGTATAACTGAAAAAAGTATTTCACTTTTGCAGGGAAGGAAATGATCCTGAAGACTACAGTCGACTTACGTACAAAAAGCTCCTGGAGGAAGTATGCAGGTTCGCCAACGTACTCAAGTCCAAGGGGGTCGCAAAGGGAGACCGTGTTGCCATTTACATGCCCATGATCCTGGAGATTGTTGTCGCTATGTTGGCTTGTTCTCGCATCGGAGCCGTACACTCTGTTGTTGTAAGTCTATACAATCTAAATTGGATGAGCTTTTACTTTTTCCTTTTCTTAAATCTTAGCAAACATCACATAGTAAAATATGAAAGCTTGTTTTATATATATAATATTTAAATGAATAGCCTAGCTTCACACTAGTCGGCACTAGTGGCGTAGTGCTGTAACCCAGCTATTTGGGGACAAAATGCTGTGGACATTGTAGGCGATAGGTTTTATGCTCTTGGTTGTCCATGTTGGGCGGTAGTTAGGGTCTGGAAATTTGTGTAGGGAAGAGAACTGAGTATCATGCTTGTCAGTTAGCTGAAAATATATATCCATATAAAACAGTGCTATTTCATAGTGGCACGGCCATAGTGGAGTGGATTCACCCCGCTGGCCCATAGCATAATTTGGGAGATAGGATTGTAATTATTCTAAATCTCCCTTTAATATCTGATAAGTAATACGGTTTTTATTCGATAAATATATCACACTTGCTAATCAGTTGTTTGAATGCATGTATTAAAGTAACAAAGTTGTAGATGTGAGGTTAGGTTGTTGAACCTTCCGCCAACACTTAGTGTAATAGAAGAGATAGGGCATTAGCAACTTAACTGAGAGGACATATAGCACAAATTTTAAAGCCACTAGCACTTTCATTAGGTTAGTAAGGGCTCTACTGTTTGTTTATTAGTGGATTCTCAGAAAAATTATGCACTTACTTCTCTTTAGGATTCATAATCTAGATGATATATTTCATTTCTAAGAATGTATAAACAGAAATTGTTGTAAGTACATTTTTTTCTCTTTTAACTAAAATTTTTTAGTACACATACAAATTTAATTTTAGAATATGGTACATATAAACCAGCAAAGCCTCCTGATGAGCATTTATTCATTTTCCAACTCTTATAGATAATGCAAACACAATCATTTAAGCCTGTAACAGTTTGCAGGCTTTTCCTCCGATTCACTGGCAGAAAGAATGGTAGACTGCAATGCTAAGGTGCTGATAACTGCTGACTGTGTGTGGAGAGGCTCAAAACTCCTGAGTCTGAAGGAGATCTGCGATGCAGGTAGTGTATAGTTGGATGATTTGTCATTTATTTAGAAATCTTCGAAGACTAGTTGTAAGCAATCGGATATACAGATATAGCATAAAAATATAACTAATCCTTGAGTTATTTTTACAAACATTCAGTTTCATTTAATTATTTCAATAGTATTTAATTAACCCTACATCTATTTTTGTTGGTGGGATACCTGATTTGTATGTTTCAATATGAATGGTTGTATAGATAACTAGAATCTACAGTTTCCGGTGACAACCGCGTCAAGGTACTATCTACAATATTTACAAGATGACCAGACGTTTCGCCCATACTGTGATGTGGCATCCTCAGTGGTTTCTCTGAGACTGTCTCAGAGAAACCACTGAGGATGCCACATCACAGTATGGGCAAAACGTCTGGTCATCTTGTAAATATTGTAGATAGTACCTTGACGCAGTTGTCACCGGAAACTGTAGATTCTAGTTATGACACCGGCCGCTTAAGCCTAAGTTCTAAGGTTGTATAGATGGTTAAAGCCCAGCTTCATAAGCTTAAGGTTCTCAGTTCGATCCCAACCAATCTCATTAAACAAATTTTAAAAGAGATCAGCTGACAAGCACCATTTATTCATTTGTCATGGTGCTCCTACTTAATGACTTTCTAAAGCATAGTCAGCTCTAGTTTGTAACAATGACTATATTTGCTAATCACACTTGTTTGAAATCTATTTTCTTTCGCCAATATCTTAATGATTGGCGTTTTAAGGATAGACAAATAATTTAAATTTAGATGCTTTGAAGTACAAATCTATAATTAAATATAAAATAATGCAAGGTATTTTAATATCTTAGTACGTAGTTGGTTTTCAATCCAGAGGGGTCAAGGGTTTATTTTCTTGAAGGTCCAACAAAATTTTCCAAAAAGGGCTAGTGTTTTAACAACGCTATACATAATATAAAAAAGCAACTCAGAAAAGAAAGATGAAAAATGCAGATAGCGTTTTAGGGAAAGAAAAGTTAGTAACTTTTCAATCCATAGTGGAAGAAGACAATGTTTGCTTCATCTTTAACCCAAAAACATGTCTTTAGTGTAAATGTAATTTTGTAAGTTTTCTAAAACCTTGTTAGGAGTAAAAGATTCAATATTAATTTGGCTAACATATTTAATAAGTGTCAACTCATCCGTTCAACTCATCTCATTCCTACTCTTTCTAAACAAAATATTTACTTACTTCCAAAAAAGATTAATTACTAGGATATTTATAAATTACAAAAATACTGATTCTCCTACCGACAATGTTAAAATTGTGGGAATAAAATGGAACATTTTAATATAAAAATAATGTTGTAAATAAAAGAAAAACATTATAAATATATGTATGTATACCAATGACCCATTTTGTAGAACCACCATAGACAATCGAAGGTTTACATCTAGACAGGTGGATACACAATAATCCTATGGTTGGGTGGCAATGATGTATTGTCATTGCAAAATCATTGTCAAACATAGTTTAGCAACGTAGGGTTTAATAACCGCTGAACTATAAAAATAGGGCAATAGACATTTTCCATTTACTATTCCAAGAATTATCGATAGGTCAGTAAGTTATAGAATATCTGAGTAATTTTCCATTCAAATGATTTTTTTTCAAATTGCAGGATCTTTTTAAAAGGTTTCAGCCATATTTCAGGATATGATTAAGCTTTTATGAGCGATTGTAATAGAAGTTTGAGATAACAGATTTAAAGTATTATGAACTTTTTTTAATTTAGATATTAGGATTGAGCTATAAAAACAATGGGATTGGGAATTTTCCTTAGATGCATTTGACATGAATATGATTTTGCTTGTTGTATTTCTTAAAGTAGTATCGTATCAGAAAATTATGCATTTGGCTAGGTTAGCAAGCTATAGAAGGATTACTGCCGCTGAATTAATGTTTATTCGTATGTTCAATTTCAACATCAGTTAAAAGGATCGCCTTTTAATTCGATTTAAATATTAAGGAAAACAATGTGTTTGGTGGATGTTTGTCGGAGGAAATTCATAATTAAAGAGTTATTGCGGAAAAAATTAAATTCGGAATAAGTTCAGATTATTAAAATATCTTCAATGATAGCAGGGGATGCACAGGGTTTTTTTTATAAAACAAGCTACTCTGGTTTCACTACAAAAACATAGGTATATTTTGGGGAAATAATAAGTTTAGTTGTTAAGATATAGGTGGGTGGGCCACTAAGACATATACTGGATAGGCGGGAGAGGTCTTAAGGTGTGTACTGTAGTTATAGCTTCTACCTATACTTATCCACTTACTACCAAAAAAGTGAAATGTTACAAATTTCAGTTAAATATACTATAAAATCGTGTTGGTTTTATGTTGGTGTATGATGATAAATTTTAATAATCCACGTTTACTGTCCATTTTTTCTGTCATGAGCCTCTGTGGTGTGGGATGTACATGAGCCTCTATGGTGTGGGATGTACACCATAGGATCTGTAATATATTTTATTGTTTTGAATAAATTTTCTTTTGTGACTACTAACATGTTTGCAATTTAAAAAAAACCTATACATAAATTGTTTTCCAAGAAATTATCTATAATTCTTGGATAATAAATAAACACAAAGGCATGCTAAATTTGAACCATTTACATTTCTTTCTTAAACAAGTAAACAAATAAATTTTATGTACATTTTACATATATAACTAATTTTGTTCTGTTTCAGCCATGGACAGAAGTAAGCAGAAGCAGAACAATATTGAGTGTTGCGTGGTAGTGTCACATTTTTCACGACTCAGTGCGTCCATGAGTCAGAATGGAACTAATGGGAATTGCACAAATACTGAACCCAAGGTTAGTTGATGTGAGTCTTCATTTGAATTATGTGTGTCATATAAAACTGTTATTGATATTAAACAATGTCACCGTAAGATTAGAATATTTTAATCTAAGGCATAGTGAAACATTATTCTTACTTATTAACAAGTTTTTTAATAAGAAAATCTAAGAATGATGAGGAATCAGTAAAATAATTATCAAGAGAAATCCGCTAATATAACTTATTTTTCAAATTATATCATTTTATAACAGTGATATATAATTCATTGTTACAATACAAGAAGACCATTTTTTGCTGATTCCTGATTTTTGTCTTTTGAGAAATTTTACCTCAAAATTATTTTTTTGTAGTGTAAAATAATACAGAAATTCATAATTGTTTAATTAATCTTAAAAAATGGCCTTCAAGAGATGTCACAAAAGGTTTTTTATCCATCATAATATACAGTTAAGTAAGTTGTTAAATCTCAGAAAGATGTAGCCATGCAAGTTCAATAGAGGGTGCAGTTAGTTATATGGAAGAGAATTTCATAGTTATCAAGATGATTATCTAGAATGAGTAAATAAGGATAATCTATCAATGTTATTCCTTTCTTGTGACTCTCATCTACCTGAAAACAATAGACAGATTAACTTTAGTTCCTTCAAGGAAAAGCTTTTTTTATTAACTCACTAAGTTCTCATAAGATTTACAAGTAAGTAACTTTTGGTGTGGTAGCTCAGTGGCTTAAGCGTAATCCCAAACTGAGATAACCGTTGGTCCTTCGCTCATTAAGTTCATGCACAGGCTTGCCCAGGTCCATGTGAACTAGCAAGTGAAGTAAACGAAAAAATAAATAAAATGTATACTTAATCTTAGAAGTCAAACTTAAGCTGCCAATGTTATAACTATAATCTATATTTCCGGTAACAACTTCGTCAAGGTGCTATCTACATTATGTACAAGGTAACCAAACGTTTTGCCCATATGGCATCCTCAGTGGTATCGCTGAGACTATATATGTATATACTGTATATATTTTTTATTATTCGAAAGAAGACTCTTTTCCAACTTGACCATTTTGTTAATATGGGTGTTTATAACATAATTAAGGTTACAACTTTTGACGAGTCAACATGAAATTTTCATACGTCGGTTGTCATGTGTTAAGATGTTGAATATACAATGTGTTGTCAACACGTAGGTTTTCTTAGATCTTAAGCGGCTGGTATCATGATTAGAATCTATATTGTCCATTGACAACCATAACAAGCTGCTATCTACACTGATTACAATTGTAAATATTGTAGATAGCACCTTGACGTGGTTGTAACCAGAAAATATAGATTCTAGTATAGCTTGTTTCATGTCCTGTTTTTCATTTCCTGATCCACAAGACATTTTGTTTTGTGTATAAAAAGTTATTTTATGATAATTATGTAGAACAATAGTAAATTATTTTTTTAATTTTTATTTCTTATGGCAAGGCAGTATATGATTCTAATTATATTGTTACATTACAAGTCCTTTTGATCTTGCAGGTTTTTTGGTTGTTTGTCACTTATATATATTTCTAGTGTTCTGTTTTAATACACTTAAAGTTATTAAACAAACTACTATACCATTCCCAATACTGTCATAACAGTCAGAGCCAATTACATTCAAGGATTGTCAGTCATGATGAACCATGCCCCATCATGACTGTGCCAACTTTTAAAATCAAACAAATGATATGTCGAAATGTCATCAATAATAATGAGGTAGTGTTCAAATATGTTGAGCTTGAGTGAGATCTGCTTATTCTGGTGATTTTGCATCGTTTGATAAATTATCATACAAAAGCATAAATTTGCTTTTAAATTTATTATTAAATCACTGATTGTCAATGTATGGGCGAATATGGATTTCAAATGAGTTTCATGGGTGTAGATGAGGGAATGTAGTCATTGTTACAAACTGAGGACAACCATTCCTTAAAAAGTGTAACTAAAAGCCCAATGACAAATCACATACCTGTGGTTATCAGCCAACCCATTTCAAAATTCTTTATGACTCTGATTGAGACTGATTAAAAAAAATTAGCAAGATCTCCTCTGAATTATTACATCATCTATCGGTATTAACGAAAAATATTTCTTATTGTGAACTTGTAAATCACATTATTTATCATGTTATTGTTGTGTTGTAAACATATTATCCATTTATAAAAAGCAAATTCCACTGACTCACTCGCTGATCACTGTATCTCAAACTACTAAACTTCAAGGCTGAAATTTGAAAAGGACATTGGTCTTTTGCTGTTGGTGTACAATAAGAAGAGATTTTGAAAAGTTCTTCATAGTTCAAAATGCAGTTATTTTAATGCAGGAATTTTGAAATTTCAAAAACAGTGTTTTCCAAGTTTGCCTGGAGCGGTAAAAAACTAATGCTCCTATTGAAAAATTATTATCAATTTCAGAAACAGATTTGAGACAATCTACAGCCTTGACCCTTTGACTTATTGCTCTATCTTACATCCTTACACTTACTGTTAGTGCAAAAATTATATGTACCCGAGTTTGAAAGCTGTCTACTACGAAATTAAGAGGCTACAAAAAATCCAATCACATCACTGTTTTCCTTGTTTAATTGTATGTTTCATGAAATATGAATTTTTAAATTTTATTACAAGTTTTAATAATTTTTATCCTAGTTGAAACAAAAAAGTACCCAAATTTTAACTAGTTATCACTGTGCAACTTTACACTTTTATTACTAAAAAACCCATCAATATGTTGCTTTTAGATTTTAGTACGTGGTTGACAGAAATGTTTTCTGTAAGTTTAATAAATTTCAGAATTTTAAGTTTTCAAGAAAAAAATTTACATCAATTTCCTGAAAATATGTTTCCTTGGCTTCTGAAGGTAGTAAAATTAATTACATGGTTACACTGGAAGCCTTATGAAATACATTGTTACAATACATTACCTTTATATGCGCAAGTAAACTGAGTGGTTTTAAATGCTTATTTTAAACTGATTATTTTTCTTTCAATACTCCTGTTTCAAATGTTTTTATTTTTATTATTGTAAGGTTTAAGAGTTGAACATTTATTATAATTACTTGTGAGCTTTTTTTGTAATTCCTCATTTTGTGCTTTGCATTTCAGGTTCCATGGATAGAGGGGCGTGACGTTTGGTGGCATGACGAGATGGAGGATGCATCGACTACTTGCAGTCCTGTCTGGGTTGAGGCAGAAGACCCCCTTTTCATGCTATACACAAGGTCTGAATTAATTTGAAATTGTTTTGAATGGGAAAAAATTCTTAGTGCTTGAAGAGTAGAGTCCTGGTAAAATGAATTGATACGACCAAAATTATATAAAAAATTAACATATTTTTAATTCAAACTACCATACAGTCTGTGTTGCAGATTTAAGGTATTGATGACTTTGTATGACAATAAATCTCTTCAGTCTGAAGAGAGAGGTCGAGTAGAAAATAGTATATTGTATGGTTTTTTCTCAGTTACCATTTAATAATTTTCAAAAATATAAAAACTGAATATTTAAAGAAAGTCCAAAAGTCATGTATTGACTCGAATATAAAGTGATCTCCTGTCACAAAGCTAAATCCAATCCATAAAGCCATTTAAGACCTGCTTCATTGATTCTATTTATGCTAGGTAATCCCTCCGTAAAAGAGCACAGGGGGCAATCTGTAACTAGGTGATCCATTGTTTGGACAGACTCTCCTCAATCACATGACTGATCTACTATCAATCCCCATTTATATTTCCAGTAGTTGTATCTGCCCACACCATTCAGAACCCATTCAACAGTATTCATTCCTTTTGAAGAAGGTTCATCCCATCTACAGGTAATGACGGATCAATATCATGGAACTTATTTATCCATCAAAACTGTTCCACGCTTTGGCCAAGCTAATATTGGGCAAGAAATATGGAGGTTTTTGCCCTCAGCAAAACTTTCAAGCTGTTTTTATAGTAAATACTATTTGCTTTATGGATTTATTGTAATTTAATAATAAGGAAATATGCAATTTTTTAGCTAAAAACAGTACTGTACCGACATTATAACAATAACAATTTTACCTACTTTTGTTCAGCAGTTCAACAAATAATAACAATTTTACGTTTGTTCAGCGGTTCAACAGGTAAGCCCAAAGGCGTCCTTCATACAACTGCTGGGTATCTATTGTACGCAGCAACCACCTTCAAGTATGTGTTTGACTACCATCCTGGTGACATCTATTGGTGCACAGCTGATGTAGGCTGGATCACTGGCCACACTTACGTAGTTTACGGACCATTGGCCAATTCAGCTCAATCTGTCATAGTAAGTTTCATACAGTTGGTAAAATAGTAACAAATTTGTTCAAAGGACAAATCCTAATAGATTAGCAAAAAGTGCAATGTTTAAAATCACATATCTAATGTTTAAACCCAATAATTCCGAAGGTTATGGGATAACAAATGGGGGATAGTTCATAAAGAGTGTCATGGTGACTAAAGAAAGGTTTAGTGGCCCTGAAATATTTTACTAACTAACTGTTCTTTGTGATGTGATTGTGTATGTTTCCAGTTAACAATTTTATATGCTGCTTCCCACTCCTTTCTTTACTAAAATTTTAAGTCTAGTGTCCTAATAAAAAGCTGTTAATATAATAATATGACTATTGATAGCAAAGTTAATAATATTTATTATTACATCATATAATATTATTTTCTTTTATCAGCACCATGTATTGTAAAATATATTTTAAAACAATGTTGACAGTAATAAATGTATAAAAATAGATTCACGCAACATTTTATTAATATTTTGAAATTGTTTTCCTAATTCCATGTATATGTAGTTCAATGTAAATAAATATATTTTATTGCTTTACTATCCATTATTCTAGAAGGTGATAATAAATTGTGCCTGTATGGTATAAAATTTTACTATAGTTAAACATTATTATTAATTTATAATAATAACAACAATAAAATGACGGCATGGATGCTCAGTTAAGGCTTAAGACTGCGGAGGACATGGTCCAAAGTTCGAATCCCTAACTGAGCTAATGGTCAGTAGTTCACTTGTTAAATAAAGTTCACGCATAGGTCTGTAGACCCATTTGAACCGGCGAGTTAAGTTTTATAAAAAAAAAGATTTGTATATATTCAAAATATGACTCTAAATTATAAAATACTTGTATATAAAAGGCTTACACCATTTATACAATAAAACAAATTTTTGTTCATTCAAATTTAAGAAAATGTCATCCAGAATGTGTTTTTACATTAAGAAGTTAACTAAGGTAAGAAATCAATGCTCCTTGTGTATTCTTCGTAGATAATTTGTAATGTAGCCAGCAAAGATAGAATTTAATTTAGTAAAGCTAATATAACGGTGAAGATAGAGAATGAAAAGTGAAAATGAATTTAAGGGGAATTTACAAAATTCCCTTGAACGAAACTTTTAGAGATAATTTTCTTTTATTGTAAATCATTGTGATATATTTCACAATTCAGTTTATGCATAAATTCATGTTGCTAACTTCCTAAATGACAATGTTGTCCCAGTTTAACTTTCCAAATCAGTTTACATGTGTTATGTTTACAGTTTGAAGGAACTCCGTTCCATCCGGACAATGACAGATATTGGTCAGTCATTGCAAAATATAAAGTGACCCAGTTCTACACTGCTCCAACAGCTATCAGGGCTTTGATGAAGTTTGGGGATGAACCTGTGAAAAAGTAAGCAGTCAATTTACAAGGAAATACAGTGAGTGAAACCTCAATACCATGAATATGAAGGGAATTGAAAATAAACTATGCTGTCAATGTATTTTAGACACTGAGGTTCATGGTAATGGGGTTAAAATGATAAAAAAATTTGTGATAAAAATTTTCATTTTAAACTGTTCATGTGTCATTTTAAAAATATTGAACTGATCAAAATCAGTTATATTTTAGTAAGTAAACAGTTCTACAATTCTGAATGCACACCAAGTTTCGCAATGAAATATTAGGATGGAAGGTAAACAGAAATTAAATATAAAAGAGGATGAACAGTATAATAACACAATAACTAGTACGATATAGCATGAGTGAATAGTGTATTGTAATAACTAGTACGATATAGCATGAGTGAATAGTGTATTGTAATAACTAGTACGATATAGCATGAGTGAATAGTGTATTGTAATAACTAGTACGATATAGCATGAGTGAATAGTGTATTGTAATAACTAGTATGATATAGCACAGGCACGGATTTAAGGGGGGGGCGATGGGGGCGATCGCCCCCCCCAAACGGAAAAAAGCAAAAATGTACATACACGCTTAGAATAAAATGTTAATAAAATATTTGATTTACCATCATGAAAATAACATTAGTAATTGTTACCATCTTAATAATATTACAGTATATATAATATTCGGATGTCTAGTCTGAGTTTGTAGAAAGGAGAATTTCCGAGTCGTAGGTTGGTAATTGGTAGGCCTATATATTTTCGCCGGCAACACTGCGTGTCTAGCGCGACGTAGTGGCGAGACGCTGAGACACTGATTGACAGACGACATTGATGTGATAGTTGAGTTATTATATTAATGGTTGTGTAATGAATGTGTTAAATGTAACTCTACACAGTTAACTATAATTAACTATGTCCAAACTATGTTTAAGTTGTTGCTCATTAAACTGTTTCCATAAAATTTTAACAATACAACATTCCAATGGAATCCATTTTATTATTTAATAGTTGTGATATTAAATGTATATACTTAAATGCTATTTCGAAGTTGTACAATTTATTTTGATATTACATCAGGAAACTACCCCAGAGGTTCTAAGAAGTATCAATGGCAATACCTATGGCAATACCAATTTGACAATTAATTGTTTATACTAGTGTCATTAATCAGCTGTTGAAATAAATTTATGCCAAACTTATTTTCGATTACAGAACATAGGTATTCTTCTATATTTAAACCCTAAAAACACCCCCCAAACTGCTAAAAACAATACTTCTAGGACGTTAAAATAGCAAAAATTTTCCGGGGGAGGTCCCCCGGACCCCCCCTTACTAGGGGGTATTCCATAAGCCCCAGACCCCCCGGCAGGTTCGCCCCCCCCCAATTCACTGCTCTGGATCCGTGCCTGATATAGCATGAGTGAATAGTGTATTGTAATAACTAGTACGATATAGCATGAGTGAATAGTGTATTGAATTAACACATAAAGAGTGTTAATTATGGTGGTTGGATTTGTTGTATGGTGGTTTAGTGTCAGTTGAGTGAAATGGTTTTAACTTTCTTAATACTATAAAGATATTTATGTGTTTTTGTTAAACTGAAGACTGAAACAGTGGTAAAGTTCTCAACAATCAAATTTTATTTTCTAGAGTGACAATATTTTATTTAAATAATATTAAATGTACAGCTAGAAAACATAACCTATCAGCTACAGACATATAACAAATAAATTAAATAAATTAATATTTTATAGAATTTTCCAGTAAAGAAAATATATAGATCAGATGAAATAATAATTTTTAAACATTAGTCAACAGCTGATTTTGACATTTATATTTTGACAAAATAGGGTTGTGAAGGGTCTGGGATTTCCAGTGATAACAAGTTTTATACCTGTACTGTACATTGCCTCTTGGAACTATGATGCAATGTGCAGCTTGTATCATATTTCTAATCAAAGGCCATTAGCTCAGTGGGTAAGTTGAACTCTGACAACCCAATTGGTCCTGGATCGGGCCCCACTTAGGAGAGCTAACTTTTTGCTTCTTTGAATCAATTTTTACAATTGCTAGCAAATTATTTAGAATATTATTACTGCATAACAAATCTTGCAATAGATTAATTTAATTAATATTTTAACTTACAAAGCCTGGAATTGAATGAACAAATATATGAATAAACTCCAACATTAAAAATTAAATATTTTGTACTCAAGACAATAATTAAACTCAGTTAAATTAATTTTTGCAAGAAAAAAAAAACAATGAGCACAACATTGAATAAATCAGTCACTTCTCCGGAACTGAAGGTAAAAGATTTAGTATTTGCCAAAGTTAAAGGGCATAAACCTTGGCCAGCACAAATTTTGAAAATTTTGAATATTGATGATAAGACTCTTAAAAAGGGAATAAAATATCAAGTTCATTTCTTTGGAACAGGTGAATCAGCAGTTGTAAACAAATCTGATCTCTCGCTTTTTAATGAAAATAAACACAAGTACCCGCTAGAAACAGTAGCTTTGAGGTTTAGAAATATATATAAACAAGCATTAATTGAGATTGAAAAATCATACAATTCTGCTATTAAAGTAAGTAGTCCATTAACAGTAAAAACAACTGAAACCTCAATTAACGAAACAAAATCTCCCCACTGCTCAACACCTCTTAACTGCAATTATACTGATGAATCTGAAGGAAAAAATGATTTCACGACTCTTACATCTAGCTCCAAAGATGCAGCTGTAAATACTGAAGTTTACTTAGACTTAAATTTTCAAGTACATGCACTAACTAATAAATGTATTGAATTGGAAAAAAGCTTAGCTGAAAAAGAAAATACTCTGTTTGAATCTGATTCAGTCGAACATGAGAGTAGAAGTGTTGGAAACGATGTACATAATAATAATGAAGATTTTCATACACAAATACTTAAACAAGAAATCAACACATTAAAATTAGAAAATAAAAATCTACAAACTGCCATTAACATGATGCAAAATGATTATGAAGGATTAAAGCAAGAATTGGAACAGCAGAAGAGTTCTAAAAGAAACTGCCTTCACTGCTACCCTCTTCAATTACCAGCGGCCAGTAAATACAGTTCTGCAGAATCAAGCCTAGAGGAAGTGATGAAAGTAGTCAACGTTCCTTGTGAAAAATGTACCATATTGGCAGAGGAAGCAAAAAATATGATTGAGTCCATTAGAATCTTGGAGTTAGAAAACAGAAACTTAAAACTAAACATTCAAGACTCAGAGTCTCAAATTACAACTGCCAAATCTCCCTCAATTGCACTATTCAATAGATTTCAACCTCTTGCTGAAAACGAACCGCCTGAAAATAGATGCAAAACTGTTGTCTATAAAAAATCACCAAGTTCAAAATCAAGAAATAACAAGGAAACAAAGAATCTAAAACGTAAAAAGTGTTCAGATTTAATAGCAATAAATAAAAATGTAGCCATCAAATTCCGCAACGTCTCAATAATTGGTGATAGTCATGCTCGCCACCTAGCTGAGAACGTAAGACGAGGCATCACTGAAACCACCAGAGTGACAGGGATTTGTAAACCCAATGCCGGACTTCTACCAATAGCTCCCACCTCTGATCCACCCCCAGACCACTGCTATGTTCTGCTTGGAGGAACTAATGATGTTGATGTTGGTAAACAGAACATCATCTTTGACCACTTGGAGGATGTATTAAAACAATGTGGTAAAAAATCCAGAGTTCTTGTCTGTCCTCTTCCTCCACGTTATGACCTACCTGCCAGCAGCCCCATCCATGGGACCATCGCCCGAGCAAACAGATTCATCTCCAATCTTTGCTCTCGAGATGACAGAGCTGAGGTGTTGGACATCAGTGGCATTAACCGGCGGTATTTCACGACCCACGGTCTCCATCTCCGGGCCAGCGGGAAGCGGCTTCTTTCTAATATTATCGTGGAATGTCTGTCTCGTCTTACACCAGTTCCTTTGTGTGAAGAAGAAGCCTCTTTGGACCTCAAACTGCGGACTCATTCGATCCAGCCATCATCTCCGATGCCAAGTCCCATAACTCTTCCTTATGACAGCTATGCTGATGCTGCTGCCCGACCTCCCTCTAATAAAAACTCTCCTAAAGTTCTATCACCTGTGAAACATATTGTAACTGATACATGCAGTAGTAGTAGTAATAAGCAGTCTTTTTTAGTGTAAGAAATAAGGAATCTGTCAGTTACTCAGATTTTAGTCGTATTATACCTAACAGTCCTATTCCACCCAACAGTGATGTCTTAAGTCAGAGCGATGGACCCTCCTTGTGTAAAGCTCCATCCAAAATTGAGGTAGGAATAAATCCAGACTTTCAAGTCTTATATTTGAATACTCAAGGTCTGAAAGGTAAATCCTTAGCTCTAGAAAGCCTATTACCGAAAAAAAACAAAATCCGCTTTATCTGTATCTCAGAGCACTGGCTGAGTGAAAACGAGGCAGAATTTTCTTCTCCCACCGGCTTTTACTGTGCAGCGGTATATAGCCGCACAGAACATATAAGAGGCGGAACACTAATCTTTGCCCGTAATGATACAAACTCTAAAAAAATTGACACAGGTACACTCTGTGATGAACTAAATTTTGAAGTGTCAGCAGTACTAAATGAAGACTTAAAAGTTATTATTGTTTCATTATATCATTCAACATCCGGAAAATCATACAAATTTCTAGAATCCCTACAAAAATGTCTTAACCTTTTAAATTCATGGCCTTATACAGTTATTATAGGAGGGGACCTGAACTCGGCCTTTGACATCACAACCAATAAACCTACAGCTAAGCAATTTCAGAATATTCTAAGGCAGTTCAATTTCTATTGTGTAAATAAAATACCTACTAGAGGTAAGAGTTGTTTAGATAACGTATTCATAAATTCTAACTTAAGTAATAGTGTAAAATGTGAGCTTTTTAACTATCCTTTCTCGGACCATAACGGTCTGATTACAAGTGTGCCTATTACAGTCAGGGATAGGTCCATACAAACCCCAACTGTTGGTTTAATCCCACAAAATATAAAAGTCCCACAGTTAGTTCTTACCGAAAAAGGTGTTCTGTCACTCGGGGAACATTTGGCCACATATGACTGGGAACTGTACCTAAGTAATAGTGTTAATGCTTGTCAAAATTTTGAAATATTTTTTGAAATTTTTGTGGACAGTTTAAATAATAGTTTTCAACTAAAAAACAGTATTCAATCAAATACAAAAACTCAGAATAAACATCACTGGTACACGGATGAACTTGCCTCAATGAAGAATAAATTGTTATTCTACAATAAAATTATAAAAAGTAGTCACAACCCTAGAGATGATATGGTTAGCCAAATGAAAAATCTCAAATATCAATATCGTACGGCTCTTAAGCAGGCAAAACTAACATGGAATGTTGGGTACATAGAGAATAGTAACAATAAGTGCAAGGCTGCCTGGAATTTGATAAATAAAAATAATAGAACTACCCCCCGTTATTCTAACTGCAATATCTCACCAGATGAATTTAATAATTTTTTTATTGGCTCAGTTAATAGTATTCAAGATAAACTTATTAAAACTCCCATAACAGCAGACGATTTTATAAACAGAAAACATATAAATAAAGCTAATTTTAATTGGAACTATATTACCTCACATGATATTATACAAGCAGCAAAGAGACTTAACAACTCTAACAGTAAAGACATTTATAACCTTTCTAATAGCAGTCTAAAAAAGATAATACAAACAATTGCCATTCCTCTAGCATTCTGTATAAACAAATTACTTGAAGAAGGTGTATTTCCCAACCAGCTAAACATATATAGAATATGTCCAATATATAAAAAAGGGCCAGTAAACACTCCACAAAGTTACCGTCCCATATCAATATTGCCAATAATATCCAAAATTGTTGAAATAATTGTGTATGACCAACTTAGTGCTTATCTTGAAGTAAATAACTATCTTAATGTAAGCCAATTCGGCTTTAGAAGGGGAATGTCAACAGTGGATGCAATGGATGAATTAGTGCAAGAAGCCCTTCAGGCATTTGAAAAAAAGGCCTATGCTCAGGCCACACTCTGTGACCTGAGCAAGGCCTTTGACTGTGTCAATCATAGTCACCTTTTAAACAAACTAAACTTCTATGGAGTTCAAAATTCTTGTTATAATTTTTTCCGATCATACTTACAAAATAGAAGTCAAAAAGTGTTAATTGATGGTATTTGGTCCCAAGAGTCAAAAGTCAACTTTGGCGTACCTCAGGGATCGGTGCTGGGACCTCTCCTTTTTTTAGTATCAATGAATGACCTCCCTGATTTTTTAAAAGCCAGGACAATATTATATGCTGACGACACTACTCTGGTAAATTCCGCTACAGATGTCAATGCTTTGGAAAATCTAACCAAAAACGCACTCCACGACGCCACTATATGGTTCAATGCTAACGGATTTCTTCTGAACCAAAATAAAACACAAAAAATTATATTTAGTTTAAAAAATAATGTCTCTGAGAGCCCTGACTATCTTAATTCAGTTAAGTTTTTGGGGGTTCTTATTGATAACCATTTGACATGGAGCCAACACATTGACTCAATTAATCCAAGACTTAACAGGGTAATATATCTATTGAGAAGTCTCACAGATAAGATCCCGGAATCCTATACCAGAACAGCATATTTTGCGTACTTTCAATCAATAATACGTTATGGTCTCATACTCTGGGGAAACTGTAGTAGAATAGGGGAAATATTAATACTCCAAAAGAAAGCCGTAAGGGCTATAACTAGGTCGGAAGGGGATGAACATTGTCAACCCTTATTTATAAGAAAAAAAATACAAACGATAATTAATCTCTATATTTTTGACTTAGCCCTATATGCAATTAAAAATCAAAGTAGTTATAAATATAGTTATGATAATCATAACTATAACACAAGGACTAGGGATAGTGCCGTCATACATTTTTCTAGACTGAGTAAATGCCAAAATAGCCATACCATTATATCTATAAAAATATACAACAAGTTAAGGATATTCATTGAAAAATATCCTATTTTGCAATTCAAAAACAAGCTATATAGCTGGCTATTAGAACGCCCTTTCTATAAACTAGAGGATTTTTTTGCCACTGTTTCCATAGAATTTTAGGTTTTTAGAATCTCACACAACACCTATAATAAATTATTCTTTTAATATCACACTTTAACGAATAGATATATATGTATATGTGTGTGTGTATGTGTAAGTATGTGTATGTATGTGTATGTATGTATGTGTGTATGTGTGTGTGTGTATGTATGTACATGTGTGTATGTATATATATATGTATATGTATGTATGTATAAAATTTAGACTTTATATCATTAAATGTTAAATTTATATCTAATATCACATAGTTTAAAGTTCCAAAGTGTAATCATAACTTATTCGTGTAAATAGTTCCTACTAGGCACAATACAAATTTCTTATTCTGTTATGTTTTTACTTTATGATATTATCTCTTTTATTTTTTGTATGTTTGTTATAACCTTAATTTGATACAAGGACATACAGAGATGTTAAAGAAAGTAATTGTGTAAAATATAAAAATCCTTTGATCATGTTACAGTGTATTATGACTATGCTTTACTTGGCTTTAAAATGACTTTGTCAATAATCTTGTATGTTTCGTATGGCAAATAAACAATATTATTATTATTATTATATTATTATTATTATTATTATTGTAATAACTAGTACGATATAGCATGAGTGAATTGTGTATTGTAATAACTAGTACGATATAGCATGAGTGAATAGTGTATTGTAATAACTAGTACGATATAGCATGAGTGAATAGTGTATTGTAATAACTAGTACGATATAGCATGAGTGAATAGTGTATTGTAATAACTAGTACGATATAGCTTGAGTGAATAGTGTATTGTAATAACTAGTACGATATAGCATGAGTGAATAGTGTATTGTAATAACTAGTATGATATAGCATGAGTAAATAGTGTATTGTAAAATTGTTAGGCTTTCAAATTATCTAGTTTTAGTTATAGCAGCTATAAAAACACTTCAGTGTTATAAAGTACATTCTATACTTTAGTGTGAACCCTACATAAAATAAATGAACAGTGATAAAAGTGTAATACAGTAGTGTATTTATGTACCTTTAAAATCGATACTCAATTACAGAGGTTCTCAATCTTTTTCCAGTTGTGTACCTCTTACCATTTTTTTTTAATGAACTGTACCACTTAAGGACTACATTTTAATCACCAGAAAAGTTTGAGTCACTTGAATCTGGGTAGATTTACTATAAATTAGAATGTTGGGTTAACTAACATATGAACAAAATCTTAGTGATGGTACTAGTCAAGTACTACTAAACATTTCAATACGGCACCCTTTTAAACATATAATTTACAAATCATATAAGCCAACTTGATTTTGGAGTACCACCAAGGGATGTACACTTACCACGGTTTATGAACCGCTGCTCTATATAATAGTGGTAGAGTTGCTGAGTCACAGTAAATAGAATTGAACCTTTCGTGTCTGGTTGATCTAATGTTCTGATGGTGGAAATTTGTTTTATAGAGGTTGAATTCGTTGTATAGAGGTGTTTGGTGGTAATATTCATGCTATAAAGGTTTCTAGATCTTATGAAAACTGAACAAAATTCTGTTAATGATGTGGTTGGTTGTTAATATTGTTTTATGGGGGAAGTGTGATGGAAGGCTCAAAGGGACTTAAGAAAGTTCAAGAACTTTGTAGTATGGAGGTTCATACTGTGAAGGTTGCAGTGTATCATAATAGCAATAATAGAAATATTGGTATTTTATTTAAAGATAGTAAGAAGTATTACAGATACCAATAAAAATATTATTCACCAGTTTTACTTACTTTGTTTTTTATGCTCACAGAGATTCCTATCTTCATGTCTCTTCTAATAATAACATGTTACCATA
Source organism: Stictocephala bisonia (assembly GCA_035578905.1). Taxonomy (NCBI): domain Eukaryota; kingdom Metazoa; phylum Arthropoda; class Insecta; order Hemiptera; family Membracidae; genus Stictocephala; species Stictocephala bisonia. The sequence continues at coordinate 159,363 of JAQJVL010000321.1, forward strand.
TTCATGAGCAAAGGCAGTTGAATGCATATCCATATTTATTTGTTTATATTCTTAAGATGCTGATCGTCAAAATATAGGTGAATATGGATTTTTGAAGGATTGTAGATGAGCGAATGTAGTCATTGGTCAAACTAAGACAAACTTTTCCTTTAAAAGTGTCTCTAATTAATAGCCCAATAACAAATGAACAGCTGGCGGTTATCAGCTGATCTCTCTTTCAATATTTGTTACGACTGTGACTGGGGTCGAACTGACAACCTTTAGCTTTTGAAGCTTGGCTTAAATTAACTTTGCTACCGACCAATTGCTCTTTAATATTGAATAAAAAAATTAAACTCTTATGAAAAATATGATTCTTTGCTAATTCTTATAAATGAGCTATTATAAGTTTAAAATGTTGTAATTTTTTCTCGTGCAGTTTCCAATACAGATAAGTTTATTTACAGGCACAATCTAAGTACTCTAAAGGTACTAGGATCTGTGGGTGAACCTATCAATCCAGAAGCTTGGCTCTGGTACTATAAACTGATCGGAGGAGAAAAATGTTCGATTGTGGACACGTTCTGGCAGACTGAGACTGGAGGACATGTCTTAACTCCTCTTCCTGGCGCTACTCCAATGAAACCAGGATCTGCTGTAAGTTTATTAAACTTTGATTCTTTGAGTGTGGTAATTCCTCATATTTAAAATAAGCTTTGACAGATCATTTAACCATTTGAAGCAGTTTACCATTTTTACAACATGTTCAATTGATGCAATATATTGAGTCACCAATAGTTATCAAACGGGCGAGCGGTTTAACACATTATACTGTTGCAAGGTACAAAGCCAAGGATTGTCAATTCAAATTCAGTTGTTGCTATTATTTTTTAACTTAGGTGCTCTGGTCTGTGGTGCAGGGCCTCCAAAAAACTGTGTTCAGCTTGAGGGTTGGAAGTTAAGGGGATCAGTGTTTCTATTGTAGTTGTGCGGAACAACATGTGTCATGCAAATGTTTACTGACACTAAGAGGAAGGGAAACTTTTGTCTTATTTTTTGTAACTGTCTGTAATTTTTTATTTTTTTGTTTTATATAGATATTAAAGACACTAAAGAAAATACAAACACCTCATAATGTAAAAATAAACATTCAAGTAACTGAATAACATATAAATAATGCACGCAAATAACATGAACATCAGTATATAATAAAAATTAAGACATTAAAAAAAATCCCGCTCCAAAGAGTTAAAGGATTTTTGGTCATACACAAAAACAAATGAATTTGATATTACACGTTGAAATATTTTCAGTTCCATCTTTCAAAAAATCATTACAAACAATAGACAGAAATAATTCTTATAACATTGATAAAGCAAGATAATTTGTTGTTGGGATTTACCCCAACAAAACCATTATTTAAAGTTGACAAACTTCATGTTCCAGACTTTTCCATTCTTCGGAGTGCAGCCATCGATACTGGACGAGGAAGGCAAGGAAGTGACTGGAGTAGGTGAAGGATACCTCGTATTCAACCGTCCGTGGCCAGGCATTATGAGAACTCTGTTTGGTAACCACGCTCGTTTTCAAGAGACATATTTCTCCAAGTTTAAAGGCTACTACTGTACGGGAGATGGTAAGACATAAAAACTATCTTTGAACAAGGGAGGTTAAAAACCCATTGAATATAAATGTTTACAAACTTAAAATTAAACAGTTGAATTCATATTGAAAGAACAAAGAAAGTTCCTTTTTTTTAACAAGCAGTTATATAAACAGCTGTATTGTGTCATGGCCGGCTGTAGTGCCTAAATGTTGGCACTAGATATATTACAGCTAGCATCCAATATTAGTAAGGCTTGAAATTTAAATTATTTTTGTTTTTTAATACATCTTAAGGAATACAGGAAGTTATATTTATTTAAATCCAAACCAAAGTTTCTAATCAACAATAAGAATGATTATTTAAGGTTTATTCAGTTATATTATTCACTGTTATAAATTATTAACGCTCAATCACTTGCGCTATTAGATTGAATCTAACATTTTTACTTCCTCTGAGGAAAATTTTTTTAATTATGATTTTATGTGCCTGAGCGTTTAAGAATGCTTTCTTTAGATTCTTAGCCATCTACCTGAGTAGTTGGGAAAGATTAGTGTAGTTGGAGAGGGGTAGTAGTGGAGGGGGAAGTGGTACGACTCCGATTTGTTAGTCCTTCTAACTGCGCAAGTGTTCACATTACTGCCAGTGTTAGAACAGTTCTAACGGTGCGAGTGATCGCAGAACTGTCATTTCGGTGTTTGTAAATTAATAAGTTGAAAATTACAATAAAACATGATGTTGTGTGATTTAAAATGTGTTAACGATTTATTTATCTCCTTTTTTATACGTATATACACGTATATACGTACAACATATACTTCGAATAGTAAGAGAATGACAAAAGTTAGGAGTGCCTTAAGGGCGCGAGCGATCACGGAAGTTTCAGTAACATGAGTGATCCCAGGTTAATGTCACATGTCAGTTCTTTGTAATCAACTGCAACCACTATCTCGCCAATGTCGATAAAGTAAAAGGTTTAGTTGAAACAGTAAATTACTGAACGCTATTCTGTCAGTCTCTCCCTCTTTACAATCTTTGAGGTGGTCTACTCACCATGTTGAGGACAATATTGAAACTTTGAAGTACTAGAGGGAGGGGCTTCACAAACATACTTTTCATCCTACTATAAAGACACTCATTTCAGGTGCCAGAAGAGATGAGGACGGTTACCTATGGGTCACAGGCCGGGTTGATGACATGCTCAATGTGTCAGGACACCTCATGTCTACTGCGGAAGTGGAGAGCTGCCTAGGAGAGCACCCTTCTGTGTCAGAGGCTGCTGTGGTCTCCCGCCCTCATCCCGTCAAGGGCGAATGTTTATACTGCTTTATTACACCAAACCATGGAGTCCCTTTCACTGATAAACTTGTCTCAGAATTAAAGCATAGAGGTACTTCTACTTTTACTTCATAGGGAAGATAACTGAATTGATTGAAGAGGGGCTTGTCAATTAAGTGAAAAACATAATCGGACCAATACTACATGGTTCGGATTCCTTGTAAAGCTGTAAGTCCCTTAGTTGCCTTGGCTGTTGGGCTATTTAAAAATGGCTCTTCTAAGGAACAGTCAACCTTAGTTAACAATGACTAAACTCGTTCATCTACACTCATCACTCTTATTCGCCCCTATTCTCATTTCAGATATAATATCCTAATACATGTTTAGAATATGACCCAAATTCCCACTCTTACACATACCGTGTAAATAGCACACCCAACCGCCCTCCCATACACGTACAGTGGTACAGAGGAATCCAAAATGTGTGCTGAGAGTCTACCAATAATACCTGTCCAAAATACAATAACATTTAATATTACTTACTTGCATTAACAATCAACTTAGACTCTAGCAGTCTTTAATTACAACTATAAACTAATCATTCATTCTTCTTCTTCAGCAGTATTCTAAGAATAGGTAGGTACTCTTGAGCAAAGTTCACTGGTAATTAAGATTTCTCTATGCAAAGAGGTAGTGTACTATATGGTCCAAATGGAGTGCTCATGTGAGCTGTTTCTAAGTCTATGGTCACAATGAGCTATTTTTAATATCTGAGACATGCTTGAAAACCAGCCAACTGGGCGCATGAGTGCCAATGCACTGGCGTCCATTTCTTGAGCTTAAATTCACATGTGTGTGTGTACCCAGCTACAAATGCTTAAAAACACATCGCACACTATTCCATGAGTTGCTTTGCCAAAGTTGTGTTGTTGGAAAATAGTTATGGATCACTTTTGGCTGTGAACTAATTCATTATTTTTAGAGTCTAAAAGTAATTAATTATTCTTTGAGATCAAAGACATTTATGATCTATGTAGAATGAATGTACATTGTACAATATTAAAGAAACGTTGATTATTCTTATATGGCGTTGTGAAGGAGACAAGATCATATATTTTTTATGATCTTAATATAGAATGAACAAACTGAAATTCTATTTTAATTAAAAAAATGTTAGTTACTATTTCAGAAAGTTGTGTAGAAAACACTTTTTTCTGACCTTAGATTTGTGTCAATGTGCACAAAGCCAGGAATTAGTATATTAAGAGGGATAAGGTACTAGCAAACTTACATAAGAAGACAAGTCCACTAACACCTTGCAGTAGAGAACACATGATAATTCCTAAAACACCAATTTTCAGTGTCACTGGCACTTTCATCATTACCGTCCAGTGGTACTTAAAATTTGTGAAATTTGTCTATTATGAATTATTTTTATGTGTTCTCTGAATGAAAAAAGCCCAGTGTGGCCAGAGTCTAAGCTTACTTGTAGCGAGATTTTTCAATCCGATTTTCTACCTTTTCATGACCGATTTATTGCTAGGAATCCTCACTGGTCAAAATATTGTGTATATTAGTATTCCACAGTGCATAAATCTTACTGGTTTTTCACTCTGTTAATAACAACAATTTATTACAATATAAGTACAAAAGCGCTATAAAATGCTAGTTAACAATTACTAAATTATCAACTACAGTGCCAGCACTGTCCTGCTCAGTATATTGGACTTATCAGTGAAACGCTCCGAAAATGTATGAATGGCAATAGACATGATTGCAATGTCCAAAATCCTGAATAACCTGTCTCTGCCCATACTATTCTCCATAACCTAAATTTTGACTAGTGTTACACTACTAAAATAGTCAGATTCCTTCCTTCCTATGACAATAGTTCCCAACTTAGAAGGAATGGATAACAAAAACCCGTGATTGACCCACCTAATCTGAACATAAGTTAACCACTTCCCTTCAACCCCTCCCCCATCAGTAAACTTCATATATACCAACTGAAAAAACTGCATCAATACCTGAGTGTTACTCTATGGATGTACAACCCCCACCTACTTTCACCTACCCAGCAATAGTGGAAGCTAAGCCAGTCTCTCTCTCTCTCTCTCTCTCTCTCTCTCTCTCTCTCTCTCTCTCTCTCTCTCTCTCTCTCTCTCTCTCTCTCTCTCTCTCTCTCTCTCTCTCTCTCTCTCTCTCTCTCTCTCTCTCTCTCTCTCTCTCTCTCTCTCTCTCTCTCTCTCTCTCTCTCTCTCTCTCTCTCTCTCTCTCTCTCTCTCTCTCTCTCTCTCTCTCTCTCTCTCTCTCTCTCTCTCTCTCTCTCTCTCTCTCTCTCTCTCTCTCTCTCTCTCTCTCTCTCTCTCTCTCTCCCTCCCTCTCCCTCTCTCTTTCTCTCTCTCAATCTATCTACCTATCTCTCACTCACTGACTCACTCTCTCTCTACTCAACTTCCAAGGTAAGTTTTCTGATGTCCTATCTCTCCATTATACTAGTCAACAAAAATATGTCTTAAAGTTTAACCTCCTCAGACCCGGCGTGGCCTCGGGGCCACATACATGTATATTTTTCTACACAAATAGTTTCTGCCTCTAGGACATTTTAAAACAGTTCGCTGAACTCCCAAGAGAGTGCAGCACGTTACTGACACTTTCAATTGTAAATTAGTTGCTGTTTTGACCACTTCAGTTGTTGTTGAATCAGGCAGTTGTCATGGCGTCTGCTCCGTCCACGTCTTTTTCAGGTAATTATACAATTTTACATTAAAAAAATGTATATTTTGATTATAAAAGTGAATGATTGTAATTGCCAAAACATACCCTTTCAGAATATATAGTCTATTTGGAAATAAAAGCTATTTTTACTACGAAAATCAACACTGATTCTTTGATGTGTCTTTTAGGCTACATTGGGTAATAGGCTTTACTACAATAGAATATGTTGAGGTGTCCTTAAGGCCACTTTGGGTTATAATAATGAACAAACTCAGTGTCCTATAGGCCACATTGGGGTTTGAGATATATGAAAAGTGTACTGGAATATTATCTGATTTATTTATGCATGTTCTTTGGTTACAGCTTTTGTTGGAGCACATTTGTAATATATGTGTGGTTTTTCAGGAAATACAGCTTTTGTTGGAACAAATTTTTAGTATATTTGTGTTTTTTTAGGAAGTTCAAGGCCAAAACGCTCATCTACAAACAACCAAAGATTGACAGAGAGAGAAATCTTGACAGACCTTCTCGACGGCATTGATGGTAATGTTTCGGAACTAGAGGATTTCGACTCCGATGATGATGAGGCAGACCCCACCTTTACTTTGCCTCCTGCTACAGGTGAACACTCATTGAAGTCAACAATTTCTTCTGATGAGGACGATGAAGACATCGTACCAGCACCTGCTTTGGTACCACAAAGAAGCACCTACTGGAAACACAGTAATGACTTCTTCCCACTACCACCAGCACCTCCATTGGATGACAACCATGATCCAATTCAGGGTAACCCTCACCAACTTTTTACACGTTACCTCCAAGAAGATATTTTTGACACGATTAGCTTGTACTCTAACCAGAGATATCTTTCCGTGACAGGCAAAGAACTGTTAACAAGTTCTTCTGAAATCAAAAAATTCTTTGGTATGACAATAGCTATGTCATACCTGAAGTACCCAAGAATAAGAATGTATTGGGCGGCTGCAACACGAGTTCCAATTATTTGTGAACAAATGCCTCGTGAAAGATTCTTATTACTACGTAGAAATTTAAAATTAGTTGATGATGTAGTTGTACCTCAAGAAGAAAAAGATTCAAATAAGTTTTGGAAGATTCAACCTCTGATTAACAGTGTCAGAAACGGATGCTTATTGAATCCTAGACCTAGGAACGTATCGATAGATGAGCAGATGGTTCCATTTTGGGGCAGAAGTCCTGCTCGCCAGTTTGTAAGGGGCAAGCCAAATCCGTGCGGCTTGAAGAACTTGGTTGCAACTGCCATAGATGGACTTCCTTTAGATTTCTTTCTATACCAGGGAAGAGGTGACTTGATAACAACCGAACCATGCTGTGATACTTTGGATGTGGGAGGTAAGATAGTTATGAAGCTGTCAGAAACCCTTCTTCCAGGCACGTTTATTTACATGGACAGGTATTTTACCTCGATATTCCTACTTGATCTACTACATTCTGAAAGACGTATACAAGGAACAGGTACACTGAGAAAAGAAAGAATACATTTTGAGGCAAACCTTAGAAGTGACTCTTATCTGTGTAAGCAAAGACGGGGTTCTTCTGACCAAGTTATCAGGAATGACGGCCAAATAGCAATAGTTAAGTGGTTTGATAGTAAAGGCGTTGTAATTGCATCGTCACATGAAGGCGTTACACCAAGTGATGAGTGTACCAGATGGGATAAGAAAAGAAAAGTCTTTTTGCAAGTACCACGTCCATGTATAATAAAAAACTACAACACTAACATGGGTGGCGTAGATCTTTTAGATCGTATGATAGGATACTATCGAATCAGTGCAAGAACCAGAAAGTGGACCATCCGTCTCATTTTCCATCTAGTTGACTTTGCATTAGCTGCTGCTTGGTTAGAGTACAGGCGCCAACAGACACAACTGAAGACCGCAAAGAAGGATCAGCTTGATTCATTTGAGTTTCGTCAACGAATTGCTGAGAAGTTGATTTATGGAACGACATTGCCACGTGTGGCAATTTATGAGGAGGTAGACGATACAGATGATGAACATCAAATCAGAAAGAAAAGGAAAAATGCACTTCCCCACCCTCCACAGGAGTTAAGAACCTCAATGGCACTTCATATGCCTACAATTCCAGAACAAGGAAAGAATTTTCGTTGTAGGATGACGGGATGCAAAAGTAACAAGGCAAGAGTACAGTGCTCCATTTGTAAGATGCATCTTTGCTTAACATTTGACCGTAATTGTTTCAAATTGTATCATGAGTCTCAGAATCTGTAAATATGAAACTTTTTTTATTTCTTTGATTAAAATGTATTCTTCAAAAAGTATTTTTCAGTAATTACCCTCCTCTAATCCCATACTCAAAGTCCTTATAGAGAATCTATCAAAAATAAACTCAGTATGACAATATTTTTCTTAACAAAATAGAACAAAATCAGTTTTAATTTAGAAGGGTCACAAACCTTTTTTAGTAGTGACAAATACCTAATGTGGCCTATAGGCCACATTATGTATTTTATCTAAGACATATATTTTTTTAAATTTTTTGTATTGTGTGTCCATTTAAAGGTACCACGGTACAAAAAATGCAGTTTTCATGAAAAAATACACTTAAACAAATGCATGGGTCTGAGGAGGTTACACAATATATGTATTTAAGGTAAAATTTGGAGGTAGACGTAATAAAAGGATAAAATAGCCTTGTTAAGGTATGTGGGCCTTATATGGTGTCCATACAGAGTGGATGGGCCTTGAGGATATACCAAGTTTGCCATCTTGGATTAATGCCCATAACAAAAAATTCAAAGCTAATGCTTTATTACACAATTATTTTTAATCATAATATGAGACTGATAATTAGCTTAAAGCTCAAATAAATATGCATCCAATTTACAACATTTTTATTTTTTAGTAATGTTGAAAATCATATTTTTGTAATCATTTTTTGGTTTTATCAATTTAAATCTTAGCAAGATAGTAACAAGATTTTATAATATATATTTATTAGATCTTTAAAATGATATATATCAGTGTAAAGTGTACAGTATTTAAGAAAATAAATGTGGGATTTGGTATGACCTTTAACGTTGCTGTTATCAGCATAATACGAGCTGACTGAAGCAAAATAAGCAATATTGTAGTTTTGTAGGCTATTGCCTTTATTTTTTGACGGGTGTTATTTATATCCATTGTAAGACTAAAATTATATTTTTCAAGCAGAGGACATTGTTCCTTATTTTGTTTGAGTTACTCCAGCCAGACATATTTGTTACTTCAATATTTCTGAATTGTCATTTTATGTACCTAATGTAGTGCCTAAATATTTATATTTTAACATTTCTTGTTGAGTATCATTGATCTTGCCACAAGATGCTTCACTAAATCAGTTTAAAAATCAGCGTAAACTTAATTTTATTTATATTTGGAATGGAACCAAATTACTTGCTCTTTTCTCCACCAATTTTTGAATCTAGTACATCTTTAAACTTGTTACAATAAGCTCTTATTAATATAAGGATTGGCATGAAATATAAACATCACACAAAATACTTCCTTAAATTTAGGTTTTAACCATATTTTTCACTTTTCTCAAGCAATATATGAAATTAATCTGTATGACTATATAATATATTAATTGCAAGAAGAATTTTAACAATTTTTAAGTGTATTTGAGTAATAATAATATAAATATTAATGCAGGATACTTCTTTTAAATAATACTTTTACTCTATTACTATTATAATTCTTAAATATTTAGGCTTTACTTTATGTTTGTAGTACGAGAGAAGATAGGGCCATTTGCAATGCCAGACATCATTCAACATGCACCCGGTCTTCCGAAAACAAGATCAGGGAAGATTATGAGACGTGTTTTGAGAAAAATAGCAGTGAATGATCACAATGTAGGCGACACTTCAACTCTTGCAGACGAAAGTATTGTGGAACAGCTGTTCAAGAACCGTCCAGAAGGAAACAAGTAGGATTCCATAGCCAGACACAAAGTAGCTTAGTAATGGCTTCAATGTAACATAATTTATTATGTAATTCCTTTTACAATATATTATTTAAGTACATATTATTTATTTTATAATGTAACTGAGCCATGCCATGTTGTCTATTTTTTTAAATAAAACTTGTCATATGTGTATATATACGATGCATCGCATAAGTTTAGTTGTAGTATTTAAACGCATTAAAGATTTAAGAAACTCAAATAAAAGTGTTTGTTTATTGTAATGAAACTTAAAAACATTTTAAAAACACTTTAAGAAACCAGCATCACATTTTAATATATTTCAGCTAATATTATTGTTCATTTATAACATTATTTGTTGGGATTATACACATTTTGTGAATTTCTCAATTCGGCTTCAAAATACAGAAATAACTCAATAAGTTTAACTTGTAAGGTAAAAGTTAAAACATTGTTATGTATTTGAGCAATAATTGTTAATTAAAGTGTGTGAACACTAATCAAAGTTTAAGAACATTATTTTTTATTAATTTAAATTAAAAAAAGAATTAAATCTAGTGTGATGTTATATTGAAAAATGTTTATTTTGATACAAACAATATTTATATCATTAAAAACATTCTGAAGCCTGTGAAGACGCTTATTATCTTCTTATTTACTGCATATAGGTATGAGTACTTACCCCCTCTTTCTGTATATTATAAAAGAATTATAATAGTTTAATTTGAAAGAAGGGTAGCAAAATTCTAAGTAAGGAACTTTAATATAGCTAATTTAGTCTCATTGCACAATTATTATAATGCTCAAATGGTTGTTTTTAGTGAGTTTTTTTTTTAGCTTTTATCATTTAATTCAAGCTGATTAACATAGGAATTTATCAAATAGTTGATGAAAACAAGATATTATAGAGCAAAAACGTGTTTCAAATATAATAATATAGAAAAATATTTGCTGATAATTAGCTAAAAAATTAGAAAGGAAATATTGTTGATTTGCATATAAATCACAGAACATTTGCGTCTAGTCTGATCATAGGGTAGCTATTAAATAATAAAGATAAAGCCAAGTTCAATTTTAGAAAACTGAAATGCTTATTTCTCAAAGAGTATCCTGATCAGAATATACTGCACCTTTTGTTACAAATACTCGTTGTTGGTTTTGTTCTAATGCAGGTTTAATATTAATAATTTGGTTATGACACATGCTCTTTAACTAATGCCTTTTCCGTACTTTTGCTACTTATATATTTTGATACATGCATTTTATTTATTATAACAAGATTTACAGTTAGATATTGCTTCACCTGCTTTCCACACAAACCCCTTCCTTAATATGCTAATGAACATAAGCTTGTATAATATTTATAAAAGAAGTTTATAAATATAAACCATTATGATATGATGGCAATGATAATGGTACACAAAACTCATGTACACTCTGCATAAGCTAGTTCCCTCATGTCAAAGAGATTTTTTAATTACAATATGAAATGCATATACTTAACAATCATTTGTTATTTAAGGTAAACTTATATGAGCAGGTTCTGCTCACATCAAATCAAAATGCACACAAATCAAAATGCCAACAATATATATCAATTAATTACTACCTATATCCTACAAACTTTGCTGTGTTTAAAAAACTTACCTTACATGATGAGAAGCCTAAATGAAGGTCAAAAGTAGATCCCAGTTGGAAACAACGTCACATTGTGCATCTAAGTTAAAAGCACTGTGTGAGAGTCCAGTCCTTGCGGGCGTAGTGGCTCAGTGGCTAAGGCTTCGGACTGCGGAGGACAAGGTTCGAATCCCCACTGAGCCGACGGTCAGTACTTCACTCGTTAAATAAAGTTCACGGAGAGGCCTGGAGGCCCATGTGAACTGGTGAGTGAAGTTTTTTTTTTTAAATAAAAAATTAACTAAGTATTTGCGAAATGTAATTACAATAGAACATAAAGAATTGATAGTTTCTTCATTTAATTAACAAATACGTTTTCTGTCAAGCAAAACATTAAAACATGAATCCTAATATCTCATCTATTTAGACAATAATACTTAATATTTGCAATACAACTAACCAACATGATTTATTTTTAACTAGATATTGCTAAAATTTATCTAAACAACAGGACAGTGGACATTTCTGGCTTATTTCCTGGGAATAGCTACATATATTCTCAGTTGTGTTTTTACCATCTTATTAACAAACTCGGAAAATTTTCTGATATAATATTTTTTATTACTAACTTTTGAGTTCAGAATTTCTTGTTTGGATGTTTAGGAGGTAGAGCTGGCAATGACAGCATTGCCTACATCTATATTTATAAAAGAGGATGTTTATATATATATATTTGAAGTTTATGCGCTGCCAAACCATCCAACCGATCGCCATGAAACTTTAGGATGTTGTCCTGTATACTCCCGAGATGGTTTCTGTAAAGTTTGACGCAGATCCGTCCACAGGGTCCCGCCCCACAGGCTCCTAAAGATCCTATGTTATTCAAATGGAGAATCTGAATTGTTTACAAAAAACATATGACTGTGTGGTTTAATGTAGTTTCACATGCCATAAGCAGATTGAAGTTCTCACAACAACAGTACTGTATATGTTTTGATTTATTGTAGTTCTACATTTCACCTTGAGAGTGTAGCACACACTACTTTTACTTGATCGGGTGATCTGTAATTGGTGTTAACCTTTTTTCCTCGGTAATTAAAACATGTGGTGAAACGTGAAAATAAAAAATAAATAATTATTTGTTTTACAGTTTACTTTTTATGACATGTCTCCTAAAAAATCTAATATTGGTAGAAGAAGCAAAAATGCTCAAATTCTTTCACCTATTAGGTTCTAAATCAAACTCAATATTATGACCGGCGAAGCGGTCGGGTACAGCTAGTCACTTATAAGTGAGTTATTATTTAATGAAAATAGAATTGTCAAAATTATAACAGTTATAGTAATTTATATATATTTGTGTAGTACCTATTAACATCTAACTAACATAATATAAAAAACTTTATAAACCATCATATGTATGTTCATTTCTGTCAATGAATTTTATCTTAGCACTGAAAAATATAAAATAATAAAACATTGGGTGTGCGTCGGACCACACGGTGGAAGTTATACTTCTTTGGCCATTCTCATACACCCACTCACGCACACAAACAGACAGGATATATAAATAAAATATAAGACATTTTTCAATATTATTCAATATATTTATCTTCAATATATTATACGTGACTTCATTATTATATTATACACCTATATTATCATTATCAGTAATTTCTTCGATTAAATTTCTTCGATTAACAATCGATTAATCGATAGTTCTTAAAAATTTGTTCTTACTTTTCAGCGTGACGCGGTTTCTCGACCAACATCCCATCCCAAAGTGTCTAACGGGCGCAAAGAAGTATAACTTCAAAAAGTGGCTTTTACCGTACCAATTTATATATAATATATATGTAGCATACAGTAATTGTATAGAATGACAGTTACTAATATAAACTACAACTAATAAAAATATATACTTTTAAAATCTTGCCAAAAATAAAATATAAAATGCCACACAAATCCAGAAGATGGAACTCCTCCAAACAATGCCAAAAAAGAATGCAGTTTCTCTGAGAAAAACTTAAATTTAATAACTGATTTAATCGTCATACCTAACTAATCATTATGGCCAGAATCTAGGTGATGAGTATATGAAAATCAAATATAATGAGAATTCCAATCACTTCAGCCAATTTGTTATTACTGTAATAGTTTTATAGTAAAACAAAAGAAGTAAAAAAATTACTAAATCTAACAAACATCTTAATCTTGGTGGGCAAATTAAAAACATATTCTCTTAGACATGACTAAAACATATTCATCGATACAACCTTGAGGGTATTTTAAAGCGAATATGAATGATTGTATGAATGTAGGGTGAGTGTGGATGATCTGTGTAGTCGATTACTCAAATTATGCTCAGAAAGTGCCATTTATTAATAGTCCGATAGCCAGGGCAACTAAGGGACCTACAGCCCTACATCCTAACCATATAGTATTTGGTCTGACTTTCAGCTAATTGACAAGACTGACAATCAGTTCTTGCTACAATAAAACATCCAGACACTGACTACCACCCAACATGGACATCTCAGACTTCTTTAGATTATTAAAGAGATAATCTATTACCCAAATTAGATAATCTATTAAGGATAATTAAAGAAAATGAATCATCCATAAAAAATCATAAAGATAAATTGATTCAAAGTATATAGAGAAACAGGATCTGAGCTAGTATTTCATCTTGTTATTCAAAAGAAATACAGATTCTCTTAGTTTTATTGTTTTTGTTTGTGATAAAAATATACGTTTTTGTCCAGGAGAAATCTAGGATTAGTATTCCTTGTTATTGCCACTCAGCTGTACTAACACCATCCACTAGTAGATGTGTGCACTGTCCTATTTTTTCTCTTTTAATAACCACAAGAGAAATTGAATATTGCTATCGTATATTCAAAAAACTATACATACAAATTATCCATACAGTACCTATGTAATTCGCAAGTAAATTCAGCAGGTTGCTTCTTTAACATTGAAGTGAAATCACGCTGTATCACTACCCAAATCTGAGAATGAGAGATTCTCTCTGCTCTACTGTTACAGTAGACGCTTAACTATTAGAATTTCACCTAAGAACTTAGTCTTTTGTGATTTTAAAACCTAATATAGTAATTATTACTTATCTTTTTTCATAAAACTTTATTTGTCACTTCACATGGGCCTGCATCAGTTTAGAACTTTATGCAATGAGTGCAGTAATCACCGTTAGCTCAGTTGGAGACTCGGACCTTGTATACCGGCCTCTCTAGCCTGAAGCCTTAGCCACTGAGTCACCACGCCTGCATAATTTTAACAATATACAAACAATATTTTTATTTAAATAATACTACTATTAACTATTCTAACTAATATCGCTAGTTAACCAATTTAAAAACAAAAAACGTTCCTGTTGTATGGTTTAATAATTTGATAGTTGTTTTCAAAACTCGAATTTGATGTTAATTTACGTGATTTTTTCCTATTTGACGTTGGCTGCAGATCTGTGACTAAATGGTTTCTTCTTAAGTCACAAATAAGTTTATTAAAATATTAATTTTAAAACAAATCGAGACAACAGGGTGAATTTATCTTGACACTAGATCCCTTTTTAAGAAGTGTATCTGATTTGAAATGAAAATAATTTTATGAATTTTACATCTGCACTTCATGCATGTAACTTTTTTGAACATGTGAACTTGAAAATATTTTAAATTTGCATTAATTTTCTAGAAATTTGCAAATTGGGTTCACATGTAAAAACTATACGAAGTTGACACCAACAATTCGACAACAACTAGAAGGTTCCTGACAATAAAAGGATCATAACTATATATAAAAAAATATTATTACAGTAAACTTCAGGAAGAACAACAATCAAACTAGGTACCAAATAATATGAAGGTAAAAGAAAGTGATGAAACTAATAGAAGAGCCAAAGGAGTTTAATTCACTCTAAATGGCTGTAATCCTGCAAACCATATGTTTACAGGATTCTAATCCTGTATGTTTTTTACAAACTTGTGAGTAGAAGTGAATTAAGAACTGGGTATCTACAAGGCAGGAAAGCTTAGGAAAAGAGGCAGACGTAACTATAAATAGGCAGACGTCTTGGTATAATTAAATGAAATTTATAAATAGATCAATTAGGGTATTTTTCATATCCTGCACGAAAAAAAATACAATCCTACATTGTTTGGCAAAATAGATTCTTAAATGTATGAGCTTATGTATAACATGTAACCTTTTTAACTGTTCAACACATCATATTCAAGGCATTTCTTAATTTTACACATTCAGTTTCTTGACTGGTTGTCTTTGGTCATCTGCACAAATGAGAATTCAAGTCTATTGTAGATATTGTGCCAGACAAAATATCTTATTACATGATCCAATACTGGCCCTCTATTTGTTAAAGTTATATGGCAAACTTCCTTACGGAAATAGCCAGGTGTGGTAGCAGGTTCAATACTCCCTCAACTAGGATAATCAGTGCATAAAGTCGTATCTGGTGGGTGCCTAATAAGCTTCACTGCTGAGCAACAAATCTACAGTTACATAAAACCTAATGCTTCAGAAAAAATGTTTAAGGATTCTTTATAGACGTATTATTTATTATACTTGTCCTTTGGACTGTTAATCATATCTTCAAGGGGCCGTTTTTCTCCATAAAAACGTCAAAAACATGATTTTCTATTTCAACGATTCAGTTCGTAATAGTAATCGTATTGTAACATTTAAATTGTAATTTAAAAGACGAAGACCTATTCTAGTGAACCATAAGTTGGTTTTTGTAAAAAATTGAGTAATTACATAATTTTTTCACGATTAAATATGTAAAAATTTAAATGTCATTCTTGATGATTTTACAATAAAAAACTCATAATATCAACTAATGCCCACTAGAATTGGCCTTTAAATCCATAAAATGTTCACTATAATTCATAAAAATAATAAAAACCAACTTTACAGTTGAAATAGAAAAGCATGTTTTGGCCCGCCAATGGTAAAATTGCATTTTTCTATTGAGCTGTCGACTTTCCAGTGGTGGGGCAATTTGGGAAACGGCCACCTTAAGTAATTTCAGTAAACAATATCATTTTGTAGTTCCAGGTATATGATTAAGTAGAAAATGACTTTAATGTATATTTTCATTTAAATTCATATTTGAATCTGCAACTCAGATGCTTGCATTTCAAGCAAGTCTAGGATCAAACTCATCTTTTATATATTCTCACAAACAGCCTTTACAAGAATATGTATTATTAATACAATGTTTAGGACCATTTTTTTACAAGTTAGTAAGTATTATTAATGGGTTATTTTGAATTTATTAGGAATTTAATTTATTTATGGCCTTACTTTGCATAAATTTACTACTGGAAAATTATTATTAATTATTTCTGACTAAATCTAATTTACTAAAATAATGAAAGCAGTTTGTAATCTGTAAACAAAATATTGAACAAACAATTTATTCTTTCTTGCCTGAAACATGTAAATGAAATGGTTTCTTTTAAAGAAAAGGTACATTGTTGTTAAATCGATTATTAGATAACATTGTTAGATATATTTAAGATCACCCTACTACTAGAGTTATTATGTATCAAAATGTTAAATAATAATTCTTCTGTTAAGGGGACATTGTACTCCCATTAGCCGTAATGTTAAATTTAGCATATTTATGTACCCTTTTCTCAAAAACTATGCAAGATAGAGATCTGTATTTTTTATGGCTATAATTCAATACATAAAGAGCTTTGATAAGCAAAAAAGCATTTATATAATTATTTTTTCTTTCAATTTTGATTTTTTCAAAATTACCATACAAATTTTTATATTTTTGATATAAAAATGTTTTAAATTAAATAACTATTAAACATAAACTTATGATTTTGCTTATCAAAGTGCAAGTATGTTACAAGAACATGCAGTGACAATTTCAAGTCTCTAGGTATAATATTTCCTGTGAAAAGGGTACATAAGTAATAAAAATACTTAGTTTTCAGGAATGCCTATTTAGTAAATACATGGATAATCTATACAGAAAGAATTAAACTTACATGTATTAAAACACTTCTGCTTCATAGTCTTTACTAAGAAGCAATCACTGCTTTCAGTTTTTAATAGCTACTGCCAACTTGACAAAATAAAATAATGGAAGTTTATATTAATATACTACTATATAAATATTTGCATACAAATTAACTGTGATTCTTTTGTGAATCCCTCTGGTCTGAGGAAGGTGAGCGTGGTTCACCGAAATCGATCACCATAATATTTGTGCATTTTGTACTTGTATTGTAGTATATTTGTGCATTTTGTGCTTATATTGTAATAAATTTGTGTTGTGTGACGTTTACTTGTACTGTACAAATTACAACAGTGCTACCAAAGCAAAGAGGGAAATCGTTGCATATCTCCTAGGTATGATAAGATTGCAATACATATTTTGCATTGTTATAACTATGGAAATTAAATAAATGATATATAATTTTTTTCATAAGAAAATGGAGTTTCATAAAATGCAAAAAAGTAAAAATGCAAAAAAGAAAATATTTATGAGTACAATGTCCCCTTAATAGTTGAACAAAACAACTATTTACAACATTTATTAATTGGTTGACTGTACAAAGCCAGAAGTAACTCTCCTGTATATTGTTTTAAAATGTTATGTTCATAAGCTATATTATATTTATAAATCAAAAATAATCTATAGTTTATATTGTAATACATACAACTGAAATTGTATATAACATATGTTGTATATAAGTCTTAAAACATATTAATTATAATAGGTACAAAAATCATGTTAACGAAGTGAGTTGTTAGATTGGTAAAGCAGTCTATATTTAAATTGATCTTTAGCAACGAAAACAGACATATTTGAAGTTATATAATTTAATTGTAATTTCATTGTAGAAACATTACTGTAAGCTAATCAGTGACTTAAGTCTGAACTATTTGTAATATCTTCGAACATTGTTAGAAATATAAAATTTGCATCACTTGACATTTATTTGTTGTGTGTGAACATCACTCCAGATTGAAATGTTAGGATAATAAGCCAATTGCATTTCCTAAATGCGTAACAATACATATCATTGTGCCGTTTTATCTGTTGTAAAATAAAATGTTAACTTGTTAAAAGAGGTCGGTTCTTTATTTATAAATCCTAGCACGTTCAATCTATAATCCCAGAAAGGTGATTTGCATTATTTAGTGAATTTTTTAAACACCTTGCCCTTGTCAAATACCACAAAAATGTAAGGATGCTGAAATAGTGTAATAAGGTGTTTTACTATATTAACATTTAAATTTTAAAACATTAATATTTGTCAAAGATAGACTCTGAAATAAGTTAAGGAAAGTTATACAAGTAAAATGGCACTAAAACTATTTCCGATACTTTCATAAAATCAAGGTACTAAAAACTGCAGTTGTTTAGACTCAATGTAATCAACTGAAAGTAATTGACTGTAATATTAATGTATAGTTATTTATAAAAGCAAATTAAGTTTATGTTTTAAACGAATAATCTTTGCTTGCTGAAGGAATTTTGTTGATAAACTACAAATTAAAAAATCTGTATTTTGTGGTTATTATTTTAAATATCCATTTTTTTTTTTATTCTTTTATTCTAACCCTTCTCAGTTCAGAATTGTCATAAGTTAGCTCAGAATTATAAGTGAAATGAAAGTAAAGTCTATTTCCAGAAAATGTAAGAAATTACATCGTTAAAGATCTAAATACTACAACAATATATATATATATATATATATAACTAATACATATAATAATTAAAATGAAAATATATTAATAAAAATAAAAGATCATGATTTAAATAACCATGTAATATCCAAAATTAAATCATTAAAAATTTTGTGAACTTGAGACTACATGGGAAACAGCCTCTGTGTAGGGAATTGCCAAACAGAAAAATAAAATAAATAATAATATTTATTGATCAACATTGAAAAGAGAAAAAAGTATTTTCCTACAAAAAGCGACAGTAATCTAAAACAATGGAGAGGATGAATTGTCATTGAAATTAAACTCCCCTTCTTGCATATACAAACTCATAGGCCTAAGCATATTTCATAAGGCAGGAAATTCAGAATAGTAACATTTATAGAGTGATAACAGGGATGTTGATTGTATGAATAGACGAAAGATAAGGGGTAAATGCCAGACCCGATCATATTCAGTCATGATTCTTGCTTAGCTCAAGTTCAATTTCCAATACAAAGTTGGGTATCAGCAACCCTTACCTGAGAATATAAGTTCAACAATACAGTGCAGAGGAAAACACTTTCCTCAGGTTTTCTACCCTAGTGCCTTTTAACGTAACCAAAAATAAAAAATTATTAACTTTCTTCAGGTCTCTCTCTCTCTCTCTCCCTCCCTCCCCCCCCCCCTCTCTCTATCTCTCTCTCTCTCTCTACTCGCCTGAAGAAAGTGCCAGTGGTACAGAAAATGTGTGATAATGTGATTCTTTTGTATTTGTTTTCTGGTGTCAGTGGACTTGTCTTCTAAGGTAAGTTTGCTGATGTCCTATATTTCCAATATACTAATTCCAGGCCTAGGGCCCTTTAACCTAACCAATAATACAAAAATATTAACTTTTTGCTCCAATTCTTAAAGCTCAGCACAGCAAGTGACAGGGTTGGAACACAGAGCTTACAGGGGTGTCCCCTAATAAACTTAAATAGTTTAAATGTTCTTAATATTTCTAAATAATATATTCTAATAAGTATTATAAACTAAAACGAACCTTTAATTACAATAATGTCAATTAAAGACAATCATTTATGACTATTTTCTCCATACATAAAAGCCCTTAAAGCCTGTACTACTCAGTTTAAAACAAATACCACGTTTAACTATGAACATCTCTGCCTTGTCTATATTTAATGAAAAGGGGACACCAATTTCATTCATGAAGAGGGGACTGTTAATTAATGAGGTTTGCTAGAATTCATATGCCTGGCACTCTAAATTACACTTCATGTGTAGCAATTAAATGGCACTCAACGACTAGCGTGTGTCAATTTTGTACCTAATCCCCTCCCCTAGTAATAATTTCCCTCTTCCTTATTCACAACCTATATTAACCGGTAAAACTACGGAAATGAAGTGTGCAAGAAAGACGAGTAAGTTAAGCACAAACATTATCTAGTGGAGATAAAAGCATTTTTGTCAACTCAACAGCAGCGGAAAATATTTATAATTTTGATTTACTGAACAGTTTGAAGGTTGATTTGATATGAGAATAATTAGTTCATTAATCTTCCTTGTTCTCTTAAATTTTTTCAGTGATATTGCCTTCCTAAAATGATTTTTAAAGGTAACAGCTACACCCGCAGACATACAATAAGAGAATGCAGTATACCTTTCTTTCTTATACTTATATATTACAATGCTCATGTCATTCTCAATTACTTCACAAGTTTGACCCTTTCTCTGAATTATTTATTACTGCTTCAATATTAATAATTTAACTAGGACTTCTAATACCTAAGAAAACCTTCGAGCAGAACATTTTTGTTTTAAATATTTCAACTTTTTCTTGAGCATCAGCAATAGAATCATCTGTGAATCCAAATAATTGTGTTGTGTCATTTTGAAGGCATGAATCTATAGCTGGAGTAAGTAATTTTGTTTGAAAATATGATTGTAGATCAAATTAATTTGTTTGCTTTCTCTTACTTAATAATGCCTGTTCTTTTTAAAGTGTTTGACCATAACAGTGGCCAAAGCATGACATATTTTACCTTTCATGTTTAAGTGAAGTCTATTGACTGTATGATCTGTTTTTATTAAAAAAGTGTATAACTTTTTTAATAACAATGTTCATACACTCATAATCAAATCTGTGTGCAGGGTATAGGACATTTGTATGTTCTGATAATGAATCAATAATACTTAGATCAATATTTTTATCAGGTTTTTCACAAGTTCCTATAGCGAAAATATCAAGTATGTCATTAGTACCGGCCATTACAACAACATAGTCTTCCGCATCATAGTCACTGGTAAGGTCGGATACTCACAACATCTTTGTATTTGGCATTTTGCTTAGTCATTGAGGATACATTGAAACTGCTTCCCAACTTTACCTGGAGTACTGCAATGTCTCCCATGACTATCGGCCACTAGTAAATTTGTTTTTCTGTTGTGTATTGTTTAATTTTAACAAACTATTTTTATTAGTTTTTATAAATTTATAGGTGTTGAGGCCAAAGCCAATATCAAGTTGTTAGAGAGTTCTCTTGATCATTTTCACAGGCTAGCAGTACATACTTATTGTAACATTTAACAGTGCTATTTGCCAATATTTCATTTGTTTTTGAGCAGAGTCATTTCTTTACCTAATTACAAGCATTTTCTTTAACACTGGCCTTTATTCTTTAAGGTTGAAAATTGTCTTTTAACTTTGTTGTCTTAAAATCTTGTACATTACATTTTTTTAATGTTAAGTCCATAACCTGAATTGGATTCCAAAAGGGGGTGCAGCATGTCTTGAGAAATATGTCCAATATTATTTCTACTAACTAGAAACTAATAGAGATAACGGCTCATTATTTGAAGAGGAGATGTAACTGTTATTGCTAATATGGCCGATTTTCAAAATTCAATGAGCAAATTACCATAGGGCGTGTAGTTGTGAAACAAAAGAGGGATGTAATGACGTGTTAAGGAAAGTTAAAAATGGTTTTCTACCAAGACTTAAATATTGTTCCATAAGCTGATGATGTTATGTGAAGAAAATGAAGATAATTTGCGATTATAATCTTAAAATAGAAGGAAGCAATTGAAGAAGATATGAGAATGAGTTTGGAAAAAAGTTAAATTATAATGTTAATCAGAAATAAATATTATGGTCGGTAGCATAGTTGGTTCAATCCCAGCTTCATGTGCTAAGGTTCTCAGTTTGATCCCAATCAGAGTCAATACATTTTGAGAAGGATCAGCTGATAATCACCGGCTGTTCATTTGTCATTGGGCTATTAATTAATGACACTTTCTAAGGAATAGTCGGCCTTAGTTTGTAACAATGACTACATTCCCTCATCTACACTCATTCGAAATCCATATCTTGACGATCGGCGTCTTATGAATAAATAAATTTTAAAGAAATTAAAAAATTTAAAAAAATATAAATTTTGTTTTCACAAAAGTAAAAGATATATTCAAGTACCGTACTTGGAAAGTAATCTAAAAACAAAAGAAGATATGAAAGAGGAAATTACATAAATAATAAGTAGTGGATCAAAGTTTTATTATTGTGTAAGATATAATAAAGAATTGGAACATAGATGAAAAGGCTAAATTAATAACTTACAATTCATATTATTTATCAATATTAACAGACAGAACTAAGTGGACTATATATATCAAAAAAACAAACAACAAAAATAATAATTCAAGCAAATAACAAACCACAGAAATAAGATTTTTTAAAGCAATAATTGGTAAGACAAGCAATTAAAGTCCTTGGGAGTAAACAGTGTAGCAGAAATGATAGAAGACAACAAATTTTATGAGGACAGATAGAGCAAGATTACCCAAAAGAACCTTAGAAATGCAAGTTAGAGGAAAGAGACCCAGAGGGTGGCCAAGACCAGATGGATAAACAGAATGAAAAGAACAGTAGAGAGATTCGTTCACCAGTGGGAGAATGTTACAAAAGACAATCTTTGGGAAGATAGAAATTATCAGCAGAGGTTGAGAAAACGTTAATTAATAACGTTAATTAAAGCAGAGGTTGAGAAAAAGACATTAATAATGAATGTCTCTGCATAAAGCAGAGACATTCATTATTATTCATTTCTAAGACGCCGATCGTAGAGATATGGCGAATATGAGGAGTGAATGAGTGTGATGAGTGTAGATGAACAAGTGTGGAAACTATGGGACCTACAGCTTTACGTGGAATCCGAACCACGTAGTGTTGGTCTGATTTTCAGCTAACCTGACAAGTCTGACACTCTGTTCTCTTCCCTACACAACATCTGAACCTTGACTACCATTCAACATAGACACTCCAGACTTCTCTAGTAGTGTCTACGTTGATGAGAACCATTGAGCGGACGTCGTGTCGGTATTAAGAGAACCAAGCATGGAACCTATCGCCTACAATCTCCCAAACACTTTATCCCCAAGTAGCTGGGCTACAGAACTGCGCCACCAGTGCCGACTAAGAGAATAATGATGAAAAAATCACACTAAACAGTGCTGTAAAGAATGTTTTAAGCATTAAAAACATACAAAAACAAAATTAAAAAATTGAGCCCTACCTGAGCAAAACACTTAAAATTCCTCTAGGAAAAATGTTGTCACATGACCACCAGAACAATGCAAGAATGGAAATTTAATTGGTGAAAGAAATACACGGGGAAAGATCTTCTCTAACTTTTCCTTCAATAAATTTTTCTTCAAAAGTATTGTTATTTTCTAAGAAAATGGCATTAAAAGAAAATAGTTAAAAGAAAGCATAGAAATTTTGATTTATTACATGAAACTTTCATAACATTCGAAATGAGAAACCCATTTTTGTGTGTGGGTTATTTCTGGTCGGCATATACCTTGTCAAAAGTAAGCCCATTGACGTACCACTGAACGTGTATGTGAGAGCGGGTGGACCAGTACCACTGTACATGATAGGGTGCCGGGTGGGTCAGTTTCCACTGAACGTGTATGTGGAACTGAAATATTCATGTAATGTTCCTTGATAAACACAGTGTTATTTTTAAGTAATATTACAATATTAAATTGTTATGCTAATATGACGTGTTCTTTAACATAATAAACTAGGGAATTTTTCACAACAAGATATAATAATATAGGTATAAAAATTTTCTGGGGAAAAATAAGTAGTTAAGTTGTACGAAGTTGATTTTCACAAATTAATTAAGCAACATTCAGTGATTTTTTTTAGCAATGTATCAATTTAAAAAATGTTGCTATATGTAAAAAAATCCTAATATAATATAAAAATAACGGCATCATTATCATGCGACTTAGTAGCCCAGTGTGCCTGCTACAATACAGCCTGTAGAACGCCTGCGAACCAAGATTAGGTTTATTCAAGTCTGTTACTATCAGTACTTGAATTGAGTTATTCTATAAAACAGTGTCTTAACTGAGATCGCTTGTAAATAAAGGCATTTTTACTAATTGACAGAAACAATGTACAACCTAAAAGATGAAAATATATTAGTTACCAATTTTCAAATAAAATGGAAACAGAACAATGGGTTGTGTTAAATTACAAATTTGGTTATTTTACTACATTTTGTTTCTTTTTAGAATACATTTTTCCTAGTAGTTCAAAATTAAGTATCAAAGTGAATCAATCTAAAACCCAAATAGTAAAAAATAGGGTACCCCAGGGGTCAATCTTAGGTCCTTTACTATTTATATGTTATATAAAGGACATGCCAAACTGCCTCTGTGATCTTGAAAATGCCAAAAACCAGCTGTGCCTATTTGCTGATGACTCAAATCTTATTATATCTGCAAAAACAGAAGCTGAATTAGAAGTAACCGCATTTCTGGAACTCTCAAAATTAGAACATTTTTTCATTGACAACAAATTAATTCTAAATACCAATAAAACTAATTTTATTTCTTTTAATACAAAACAAGATAGAAAACGTTCAAATCCTAATATAGTAATAAACAATTCTAGTTTGAATCAAGTTTCTTACACAAAATTTCTCGGTCTAACCATAGACAACAACCTTAGCTGGAATCTACATATTGAACAGATTATTAAGCGAATCAATTCTGGGCTTTATGCAATTAAAAGACTCTCTTATCTATGCAGTTTGTCAGTATTAAAGATTGTTTACCATGCCCACATCCAATCCCACATTGCATATGGGATAGGAGTGTAAGGAGGAACCACGAAAGAAAACTTCGATAAAATTCTAATTCTACAAAAGAAAGCACTACGAATAATGCTAAAAATGAATAAGGATGAGTCAGTAAAAAAATTTTTACTGAACTTAATATTTTAACAGTGCATAGTCTTTATATTTTAGAATGTGTTATGTATGTTATGACCCACCAATCAAAATTCAAGATTCATTGTGAAAACCACCCTTATAATACTAGGAATAAGAATGAATTAATAATATCTAAACATAATTTAGAATTTTATAAAAAAAAAACTTCTTATGCAGGAATAACATTTCTTAAATCAGTTCCAAAAATATAACCGAAATTGAAGATATTAAGAAATTAAAAAAAATGTTGAAAGATTATTTAGTGCAGAAAGCTTTTTATACTTTTGAAGAATTTTATCTATCGAAATTATGTAGACTAAAATAATGCCCTCTGATGTAACTTAGTTGTAGTGACGCTATTTATTGTACCATGTACATATTGTAAATAAAGATATTTTGACTTTGACTTTTGACTTTGAATGTATCAACAAAATTTGCAAGTAAACCCCCCTCCCATAACGAATCACATTTCATGCCATCATGATTGTTGGTTCAGCAATGATCACAACAATAAACATATAATTAACTTTAAGAGATTATAAGAAAGGAAATAAGCAAAGCTAACTCAGCACATTAATGCAGAGAAAAGTTGAGTCTTTATTTACTACATACTGTAAAAGCATCACAAATACAAGCCTACAAAAATCGATACCAGAAAATTTATTAATTCTTAAATACTTTTAAATTCTTCAATAAACCTTAACAATAGATAAAGTTAGGTAATATTTTTGGTTTTCTCAAAAGAGATTAAATCTAAAAACATATTAATATATGCTAGACAACTAAACTACTATAAATATTGCACAACAGTCTTGGAGCAAAATCTTTAATACATATCATACAAATTATATTATGTACATAAATTCTTACTACAACTTCAATGAGTCTCAAATCCAAGCAAAATTAAAATATTACTAGCCAATTGTTTTAATAGAAAGATACTGACTATACAACAGATAAATATTTGCAGAAAGTGATATTTTCAAGCAAAAGTAATTTCATGCATCAATAAATAAATACCTACACTAACATTTTTTGTTGCAACTTGACAAATAATAATAAATATTTAAAATAAATTAAAATAGAAATTCAGTTAATCTGAATATTTAAACGGAAAATGCACATATAAATGACAACATCATCTATAAATGCATTTTCTTCCGTAGTTATAATATCCAATTAACTGAGTGCCTCAGGATTTTTAACTAGACTGGCCCTTTCTATTCAATAATAGGATAAATAATTCAGCATAGAAATACAGCTATTTTCACAACAATGAATATACCTTTTCACAATCAATTCTATACAATAGTGTGTTATAATTAATCAGATTAAACAATAATACAAATTAAGATGATAAACTGATTTTGATGAACAACTTCCAGGCATGAAATTCAATCCATATTATACATTGTGTTTAGATATACTTCAAATATTCATAACAGTTGAAGTAAATAGTTTTTTAGTATATAAACATTCTCAAAAATTTCTCTAAAATATTTTGCTGATGGCAAATAACAATTAAGAGTTTCCTGATTGGTTATTTACCAGAATATTAGAATAAGTGAACATTATTAAGTTAAGATTGTACTTCATTAAATCAGTTATTTAAGCAAGCATGATAAAAAAAAAACTCTTATTGTCGTACTATACAAAATATGTCCTTCAGACATAACTCTCGGATTATTATTTTTAATTTAAATTATTAGTTGAAATAACTAATAGTAAAAAATATAATTTTTTAAATACTTTTTTATAACACATTTAATCTTCATGAGCTTGATGGCATTTGAGAAAAAATATGCCTTATAAGCATGATAAAATATCAAATTTTATTGTGAACAATAACTCAGCTATCCTTCTGTCTTGGAAGAAGTCAGTGATGTCATTAACACCTGCATTTTGTGTTACTTTGTACAAGATATAGTTTTATACTAATTTACTGAAATGTTCACCAAATATCACTTAAAAGGTACATTTAGCGTCTTTCTTGGTCCAATAAACATGACATGACTGTGACTAGACTGATTAGTTACAAACTGTATAATCAACACGTAGTTGTTACATAAGCATTTAACAACTAACATTTAAGAGAGTTATTATAGGTTATAAAGACCTTGGCCTGCTTCCACGTAAAGTGATGATTAATAAATAATACATAAATAATAAAGTTTACTAATTTATATTGGTATCTGATTATCTTTCATTGGAGATAATAAAAATACAAATAAGAATACACTTTTTTCCTTGAATTAATTTGTTATCGATATACAAAATAATAAGGAACATATAATAGGCTTACACCATCATTAATACATAAAAAAAATAATAATAATTATCAGTAATAAATAAATGGCAAAGGTTTTCATGATCTTTTAACTTATATGGTGGTAAAAGATATAAGAGATATTTCTTTAATTTTAAAAAATCATATGATATTGGAGGAGCTTTTAATCGTCCTAATGTTTCCAAACCAAAAATTGAGCATGAAATTGAAACCGATAAACCGAAAACTTAATCAGCCCTAGTTCTTCAGTTTATAAATTTATCAAAATTGGCTAGTGGTAGTTGACATTTTTAACTTAACAGGACTATTTAATTTCAGATTAAATCTCACTCAGCAATTTAACTCACTTAATCACAATGGTTCAATTACAAATAATGGAGCAGCATACCTGGTACACTATGGATAAAGACACAATCACAAGACATATTTCACTATCCAATTCTTTGTGAGGTGATTGTGTTTCTATCTACAGTGTACCAGTTTACCAGGTATGCTGCTTGACTTTCCCTTCATTACCACTGAAATCCTAGGTAATGAAGGGAAGGGAAGTGCCCTAAATTTAACCTGTAAATATTACATTAAATAATTTATTGGTAATTTTATACAATGAAACATTAAAATGTATATAAAGTTTGATTTTACACCGCCTACTCAACCGGAATACTTATTCATGTCAAGTCAAAATATTTGTCACAAGACTGAAAATATTGAGCAATTTAAATTTCTAGAGAAAATGTATTATATATATTCTAAAAATATTATTCAAAAAGTGAAATGGCCTTTATTTTATTGTTATACAAAATTTTAAAGTAAACTTTCAAGGGACAGCGTGTAGTAAATTTTAAATGGAGGACGTAATATCCTTATTAACATCTACTTCAACATTGTTTTGGCCGGTCTTCTGTGTCATTACATTTAAAGACAGTTATCAGATCACAAAACAATTTAGTTAGTGGGAAAATTTAAATGAAAGAACAACTTAACAATTATATGTCCTACAGTTATAGTGGATTAACGTGCTGTAGAAGGAGGAGGAGGTGACTGCTCGTGACAGATATGTGATGTCATTTCTTTCAACGGTTCCAGTTCTTTCGTACTAACCAGGTCAAACTCTCTAACGAAGTAGTAGAAATGCTTGTAGCAAGTGTTTACATGGGGCTCCTGAAAACACAGGAGAACTGTTGTCAATATAATTTGGTTTGAATGCTAACAGCTGATGGAAATTGTTTAGATTCAGAGCATATTATTCATTAAAAATCATTAATTCATAAGAGAATTCATTAAAAACCTGTTGTACTTGTAATACCACAATTCTGGTACTGTTGCTTAATGTCAGCTTTTATATATTTATATTAATATTTATTCATTAAGGTACACCCATCAGACCAGTTAAGTTTAATAACTAAAAACGGTGTATTTTTATAAAATTTCTTAATTATGATTTTTTGCAGCATATTCAATGGTGAAACACTCAAATTTTTTGTATGTTATCTTTCATTTTTTAAAGCTTTTAGTTAGAACTGGAATCTTAACCCTTTGCCATCGGATGGCCCGGCTAACAGGCCACAACTGATTCACAGTCATCTTGGAATAATTGTTATCATGAGCTGTCCTCGCCACTCACGTGGCTTGTGTTACAGGCTGCACCGTTCTCAGCACCAGATCGGTATTCAACATGGTAGCTACTTTCCCTAAACTCGGAATGTATTTCCACTAAAACTAGCAATGTTTACATCCGATTTTTAAAATTAATGAATTAATACTCTATACTAGGGGTGTGCGATGCATCGAAATGCATTGAAAAATCGTGTTTGGTTTGGTAGTTAATAGTCGGCATACCAGTTTCATAAAGTATATATATCTTTATATGCTTTTACCAAATTAAAAACAGTAAGAATAGTAATAATAACAAGTACATGTACAGATAACAGTTCGCCAAACATTGCTTTCTTTTGCTCCATTTCTAAGCAAGTAATCTAGAGAGGAAAATAAAATAACTGGACGAAAGAAATTATAACAAATGTATTACTCTAGAATAAAACTGAATAAAATACTTACCGCACCGATAGAGACTATGCGGTCAAAGTGGTGGATATATACATGTACAAAAACTCTGAATAGTCGAGTTAAAATTTTCTTACACAGTGGAATAAAAGTCTTTGGAAAAGGCACATCTGAAAACAATTTACTTCATCATTTTAGGTATCCGTGAACATTATTATAAACATATTGTAATATTCTCGGGAAAACTTTACAGTCAAATTTGTTATTAATTCAAGATTCAAGATTCAAAATATCTTTATTCATTACATACATACAATTGAGTACATTGAATAGAGTCTGCTATAGCTATAAATATCTAAGTTAAAACACATTAATGTTGGTACTTATCATAAAACTCTTCATAACTATAAACTGTGTTATCAATTAGAAGAGATTTTAACTTTTTTCTAAATACATTTATGTTTTGTTCTTTTCTAATAAGTTCTGGAACATACTTTAGAAACTTTGTCCCAATATAAATAGTTTTTTTTTCATAAAATTGCAAGCGGTGATAAGTGGGTTTGATATCATTTCTGCCTCTAGTATTATATGAGTGAACCCTATTCAGAGAAGATTCTTGAAAATGTGTTTTAAGGTACATTATAGTATCGAAAATATATTGACTATATACTGTCATAATGCTCAAACTTTTAAAATATTCCTTAACTGAAACGTCATTCTTTAAATTTAGCATATTTCTGATTGCCTTTTTTTGGCTTTTGAGAATTAAATCTAAATTTGATTTTTTTGTTGAGCCATATAGACAGATACCATACGTTATATGAGAATGTATAAAAGAAAAATATATCATTCTCAATGTTGTGAGGTCACACAGTTTTGACATTTTTGAAATAGCATATAACCCGGAATTTATTTTAGATAACACTTTCTGAACATGTTTATCCCAGTTCAAATTTTCATCTATTATTAACCCTAAAAATGTTGTGCAGCTTTTTCTCTGAATTAGCTCATTGTCCAATGATAATTTTGATTCTTTATCAACTCTGTTTTTAGATGTTTTAAAGCAAACAAAATTTGTTTTTTTTATATTTAATTTAAGATTATGAAAATTCAGAAATCGTTCAATATTACTTAATTCCATACTTGTTATCTTTTCAATTTCGTCTATAGAGTTCCCTGAAACTTTTAAATTTGCGTCATCTGCATATAGACAAAGATTGTTTTTGGGCAACTTTTCTAAATTTAAAGAGATATTTTTTAAGTAGCATACAAAGAGCAACGGGCCCAATATTGAGCCCTGGGGGACTCCAAACTTGATGGGCTGCCAATCAGAGGTTATTTTTGAAACTTTATTTTTTTGAGTAGTATTTGTGATTTCTACAAACTGGTACCTGTTATCTAGGTATGATTTGAACCAGCTTAATGAATTATTTGTAGCTCCCAGTAATTTCAATTTTTCAATTAGAATTGAATGTTTAACACTGTCAAAAGCTTTTGTCAGGTCCATAAAAATTCCAAAAGTATGTTCTCCTTTATCTACTGAATCTATAATACCATCAAGAAATTCTACTGCAGCTGTTACCACTGATCTGTTGCTACGAAAACCATGTTGATTGTCATCTATAAGATCGTTAATTTCTAAAAAATCCCTTAATTGCCTATATACAATTTTTTCATATATTTTTGATATCACCGGCAATAACGAGACCGGTCGATAATTAGAAATGTTATCTTTACTATCCTTTTTATGTACTGGTACTACCTTAGAAACCTTTAGTTTGCCAGGAAAAATTGCTGATACAAATGATGAATTAATTAAGTGTTCTAAAATGGGACTTAGTTGTGATTTGGCAACTTTAATTACAGAAATGGGAATTTCATCAAACCCACTTGATGACTTATCTTTAAGAGAGTCAATTACATTCTCAACCTCAGACCGAGTTACAGGCATTAAGCGAAATTGTGGTTTAATATAATTTGGGCTATCTTTGTCTACCGATGTGCTTTCTGATGTGCTACTGATTTGTATACCGTTTAGATTGGGACTATCTCTATCTCTTATCACATTTACAAAATAATTATTAAATACATTACTTATATCTTTTGGGTTGGAGTATTTTTTACCTTCATATTCTATTGAAATATTATCTTGTTTCTCTTGTTTTTTATTACCAACTTCTGAATTTATTAATTTCCAAACTGTTTTAGGAATGTTAAAAGAATTATTTAATTTACTCACAAAAAATTGTTTTTTTGCTTTTTCCAGGTTTTGTTTGTAATTTCTTACACCTTTTTTATATACATTAAACATTTGGGAGTTCTTACAATTTTTTATTTCTTTTTTTAAGCGAATTAGAT
Source organism: Stictocephala bisonia (assembly GCA_035578905.1). Lineage (NCBI taxonomy): Eukaryota > Metazoa > Arthropoda > Insecta > Hemiptera > Membracidae > Stictocephala > Stictocephala bisonia. The sequence continues at coordinate 191,167 of JAQJVL010000321.1, forward strand.
TATTTTTTTCTTCTTTTAATACTTGAGGTATCCAATTTCTACGAAGGTTGTTTTTTTTAACTTTTTTTTTTGGAAATACCTGATCAAAATAAAATTTAAATAAATTGTGAAACTTATCATATTTTTCATGCACTTGAGCACAGTATACATCTCCCCAGTCCTCACGTTCAATGAGTTTAGAAAAAAGAAGCTTATTTTGCTGTGAGAAATTGCGGCATTCCTGAAAAGTAAAATTATCAGTTGTAGGTAATTTAGAAGGACAACAAAGCTCAAGCAATTGTCCATCATGATCGGGAAGAAGTGTTATGACTCCCGATACTGATACTTCGTTTAACAGGTGTTTTTTTACAATAAAATTATCAATTGCTGTTTTGGTATTTTGAGTGATTCTAGTGGGAAAATTCACAAGGTATTGCATATTATGATTCTTTAACATATTTTTTAACAAATCCCTTTTCTTTTTATCATTTTCAGTGTTGGCTAATACGTTTATATTAATATCTCCAACCCATATTATTGTTTTACATTTGTCATTTAAATAATCTATAAGGTTACTTAACCTGTCCAGAAATACCTCTGTTGAAGAAGAGGGAGATCTATAAAGCCCTACTATCATAAACCTAAAATTATTGACATTGTAAACAGCAGCACAAAATTCAAACTGTTTCTCTTCCAGAATACAATCTACTAACTGCTGCGGCACAACCACCTGCCTCCCCTTCAACTCACTTTTGCTTAATATCATAACCCCACCATTTTTAAATCTATTTCTACAAAAATGGGAATCAATATTATAATTATCAATATTTACTCTGTCCACTGCATCAGTTTTTGTGTTGTGTTCCGACAAAATAACAATATGGGGTTGTAATTCCTCTAAAGTGGCTTGCAGTGGTTCAATTCTAGATTTTAGATGGAAGATATTTTGATGAAATATTCTTATTGTTTTGAACTGTTCATTACATTTTTTCGTTATGTGACCTGTAGAGTATTTGTTACAAATAAGTTTAAAGGGGAGGCAGGTGATTTATTCATACATATGTTATTACTATTTAAGACATCACTACCGGTACCTGCTTTGGTTTGACATTCACTATTAACCACCCTTACAATTTTGCTCTGCTTTTGCACATTACACTTTTCACAAACATTTGCTCTTGAACCTATAGGTGCCTCTGAATTTTGGAATTGGTTTACCACAGCTGTTGTTTTCTCCATCAGAGCTGTCATTACAGTTCCCCCATTCCATTGCTCGGAACCCTGAAATGCTGTACTCACTTGCGATTCATCAGAGTCAAAGGTGGACTCACTATTTAAAAAAGTCGTTGACAAAGTCGACAAGGGAGGAAAGTCATTCATGCTAGCTGCTACGAAAGACAAGTCATTTTCCCGAAGTGTTTCCTGTCCAATGATGGCCTCTTCACTATACACGTTTGCCAGTGCAGGATGTTGAGGTGCAGGTTGTGTGGCTTCTGGTGCTTCAAGGGTGGAACTGGTTTCCATCCGATTTAATAGAGAAGTGGAAATTGCAGCGTGCAGCTTCTGTTTGAAATTATTAAAAGAGAGTCCATTTCTTAGTGTCCGCCGTGAGTTCTCATCAAACACTACTATCTCAACCAAAGCTCCTGTGTGTTGTTGGAAATCAACAATATTATCTGCAAAATGTTCTATGGAAATATTGTCCCGGGTACAACCCATAGGAGAGCATACCAAGTATTTTAAATGTTTTCTTTTAAAATCTTCAGTGAAGTGTTTGAAGGCTATATCATAGTCGGCAGTTGTAGGCTTCTTGTAGAAGTCAGATTTAGTGACCAAACCATACACATTCACTCCATCACCACTTTTCTGGTGGGATAAGTAGTCTGTAAGGAGAGTGGTCGGTCTACCAAACTGTCTTCTGAAGACAGTTGCCACTCCTGCACTCATGTGCCGTTCATGATTAAGGTCTCTTGAAATACAATGGGCCAGAGCTAGAAGCTCATTATTTTTGTTTTTATTTATTACACCTAACATGTTGGATTCAATTATTTTGATACTGTTACTGACTATTATTTCTGTAACTTTTAAGTTTTCCAAGTCTGTTGAATTGTTGTTTTTTGTGGTTATTTGTCTGCTGCAAGGAAATGTTTTGTTGAGAGAATTGATTATCATGTAAGACAGTTTTCTCTTGCCTCTGTAATTAAGATGTAGACCTTGGCGATTATAATGATCTTTTTTTAGCTCATTCAAATCAATTATTCTTATGTTAGTTGTTCTTGCTGCAATTTCTTTAATGTAATTGTTCACTATGCATATTTCCTCATGCGTTGGGTCCGTTGGTTTTGCATCATAGCGGTTGGGGATAGTTGTCAAGTGTACTGTTCTTTCTTTACTTAGACTTTGTAAGCTTTTTTCTAAATTCGAATAGATTTCTTCTGTTGATTTTTTAAGTACATTATTTGTCCCTGCAATTATAACCAGGGGGCGGAGAAGAGCCCTTTCAATTATCTTCCTCCATCAATTAGGAGTGTTATCCAAATGAATTTCTTCTTCAACACTGAATAAATATTAGACTGGAACGAGTATGAGACATGTTACAACAGATATAAGTTGTTTATCAATTTGTAAACAATTGGATAAAATAAACATTATATTTCAATACAACTAAAATACATTCATTTAACTTACGCTACTAAAAAACAGTTAAATAATAACAATATTTGGTATACAGTTGACTTAGGACAACTTTATAGTTTTTAAACGACAAGAGATATCATAGCTAAATTTGGCATACCGTTACTGGTAATTGTAAACTACTTTTCTGTGTAGTAATCAGAAATGAGACATGGTAATCAGATGTCACCTTTGGGAGACTCCTCGTTAGGAGCAAGAAGAAAATCTTTAACACGTTGACTGCTATACATGTTAGACCTATACCACGTCTATATCTGAAAGTTAAAAACAAAAAACTACTCACCATTAGTCTTTTCAGATCCTAATTTGAGATCAGGAAGTCGGTGGGATGGTTTATTGTTCATTCCCTGTCAGTAAAAATCCATGGGTCGGATCCGGGTCGTCAGCTCCTGGGGATGCGCCAAGAAGGCAAATGTATGGCAACATTTTCAAAATGCACCCAAACGATGTCACAAACACTTTATATTTCACTAAAAACTAATTGTTATATATTTACAATATTTACAACGCCATCCAATAATATTTGTTCCTGTTTACATTGTTCTGTTCATGTGGAACTTGTCGAAACATTCCACTGGGCAGAGTCCTGGTCTGTCTGGACAGCCAGAACATTCAAATGTAGATTGCTTATTTTTACCATCCCGGTAACACACTGTACACTTTTTTCTTTTTGTTCCTCCTTTCACATCCCGTTCATCGTTCTTTACAAGGCGGTGAACAGGGTCTCTTGTGGGTGGAGTTCGGGGCAGCTGTTGAACTGGTGGAGGAAGGAGAGAGTCCAAGATTTCCATCCGAAAATCATACAGAGTTTTTTTAGATCTATTTATTGAAACATTGTTCATATTATAGAGATGGTACGAATTTATAAGGAGCATTTGCAGCACATGAATGAAGATTTTCTTGTACCACCTAAGCGTTTTACGCTCACAGGGGTAATAGGCCATCATTTGGTCTGCCCTGTCTACCCCCTTCATGTGAGCATTATATTGCACTATCGGGAGAGGTTTCAACCGTTCCTGACCTCTCTTATTGCTAATGGTCACAAATTCATTTTCATACTCTGTAGTAATGTACATAACGACTCGTTTGTCCCTCCACTTTTCTACAGATACACCTTCTGCGTACTGCACGATTGACTCTCCTTTCTTGAGTTGTTTTGAAACTACTGTTGCTGGATTCATTTTTCGACCTGGCTGAAGAGTTCCTGTGCAATAGGTGTTATTTGCCAGTAGCTGGGAGGCCAAAGAGAAAGAATTATAAAAATTATCCATGTACAAGGCATGGCCGTTCCCAAGCATCTCTTGCATCAGGTAAAATACAACTTTTGATGTATGGCCTGGCCCACTTAGCTCGTCTCCTCCACCACCATAAATTTTGAATTTCACAGTAAGACCTTCAGGTTCATTTACACAATACAGTTTTATGCCATATTTATGGCGCTTGTTCTTTATGAACTGGCGGAACACTAAACGGCCACGCCAGAGCACCATTGCTTCGTCGATGGAGAGCTGTTTGCCAGGATAGTAAATTGAACTCATCTTGGTATTGAAGTAGTCAACCACCTTCTGTATTTTATCTGTCCTAGTTGTAGTTTGTTGATCTGGTGGTGAGAAATGGATACAACGTAGAATCAGTAAAAACCGATCACGACTCATGTGGCTTCTAAATAAAGGCATATTGAAAAACCTATTGGTTTTCCAATAATCTTGAAGCCTATTTAGGTGAATTGTGCCAGTGTGTAGAAGGATTCCCAAAAAAACCTTAAGCTCTGGCACAGTAATGTCCTTCCATCTTGTTATTCTGGAACCTTCACCAGTCCCAGGGCAACAGAAAACTTCAAGGACATTATTTGATTCGTTGCAAATGAATTGCAAGAAATTATCGTCAACTAATAAGTAGAACTAATCTATGGGCCTATTGTAGAATAAGAATAAGAAAATCTTTATCCACATAATAAGTTTTTTATAAAAACAGTTTGCCATGTGCACAAGGCACGCTCGGCTAAATAAAATTGAAGAATACATTTTAAATTAAATTTAGTCTTCTAGCAGTCTTACTTCACTATTTCTACATCAAAAATAATAAAGGAACACAACACTGTTAATTATTTTAAACTAAACATGAAACATAATATATACATTACACATTTAAACATATGCCATAAATATACTAACAATGTATTTATTGTCACCAGGTATTGGCACTAAAAGTTTATTTTCCTTCAAAAAAGGTATTCTTTTGGGGCCTATGGTGTTGTTACTCCATACTGGAGGAAAAATAGCAATATCATCATCGCTGTTTTCACTTTCAGTTTCAGTATCCTCATTCCGGTCACTTCCAAGGTCATCATCACTTTAATTACGATCAGCCATTTTTATTTAAATTAACACTATTACTTCACTAAATGATAATAAGCTATATAAAACACTAATAAAAATAAACTATATACAAATATAATATAAGCAACTACTCACTAAATACTATAAAAACAATAACGTGTATAAGAAAACTCAAAAAATCGCTAGGTGGAAACGACGAACACAAAAATATAGTACGTGTTGCACTGAAGGAGCGTGCGATATACAGTCCTCCCTCCACAAGAGCTGAGCTCACACTGCCTAGTATAAGAGAACATTGCAGCGCAACACGGATCCGAGGCACGTGCACTCGGCGCTCGGCCACGCGGGACCCGGAACCGGGTCGTCAGCACTCAACGTGTCAATGACAGCCTACGTTGAATTGTACATCATTTTTAAATCTAGTTGAACTAAAAACAATGCTGCAAACCAGACTTCAAAAGGTTGATCCAGTCGGAAGCAATTGATGTTCAATGTTATAAAAATGTTTAATATATTGTACTTACGAATAATAGAAAGTTACAAGTTGAAGGGAATACTTACTGAACTTCTTTCAAAGTAGGTTTTCAAAATGTTCCCCATTGGCAGTCTGGTAATGTGCTAACTAGTTATAAAAGCTGGCTACTACTTTTTCTATGCATTCTCGTGGAACAGCTTGAGCTTTCTGTGCTATCCTGTGTCTAAAATTAATCAGATATGTAGGCTGTTTCATAATTTTGTCTTTGAGGTAGCCCTATAAAAAGTAGTCCAGTGGAGTTAGGTCAGTGGAACGAGCCGGCCACTCATCGCTCCACGTCTTCCAATCCACCATTGACGGAATACTGTATCTAAGTATTGCCTCACCTGAAGCATAGTGTGGCGTCTTGTTGAAAAAAACATTTTTGGAAGTCAGCACAAAGACTACCTTGTAGAGCAGAAACTATCCCATTTTGGAGCATATCTTGATAATTGTGGGCAATTAAATTTCCTTCAGTAAGTATTCCTTTCAACTTGTAACTTCTGTTTTTCGTAAGTACAATGTATTAAACATTTTTTTAATTTTGAACAGCTATTACTTCCCACTAGATCAACCTTTTCAAGTTCGGTTTGTGGCATTGTTGTCAGTTAGGTAGACCTTTAAAATTATGTACTGCTCAACATAGGCTGGTATTAAAGATTTTCTTCTTACTTCTCACGGGCCATCCCCCAAAGGTGATATCTGATCACCATGTACACATAAAAGTAGCTTCCTATTACCAGTAACGTATGCCAAATTTGGTTGTCTTATGTTTTGTGGTTTAAAAGTTATACAGTCATCCTAAGACTTAATTGTCACCCTGTATATTATTGGCTATATTATCTAAATAGTGTCAGCAAAATGAATTCACTAAGTTTCACAAAAATACTACCACCCCGAGTTTATACTATCTTACATATAAGACGCAGATACAACTTTGTGCATATTTTAAGGTAGATATGAATAATGTGTATGATGAGTGTGAATGACCTGTGTGGTCTGGTTACTAACTAAATTCGACTGTTCCTAAAAAAGGGCCATTTATTAATAGTCCAATACACAGGACAACTAAGGTATCTGCATACTTACATGGAATGAGCCACGTAGTATAAGAATAAGAATAAGAATAAGAATAAGAAAATCTTTATTCACATAATAAGTTTTTTATAAAACAGTTTGCCATGTGCACAAGGCACGCTCGGCTAAAATGAAATTGAAGAATACATTTAAAATTAAACTTAGTCTTCTAGCAGTCTTACTTCACTATTTCTACATCAAAAATATAAAGGAAACACAACACTGTTAATTATTTTAAACTAAAACATGAAACATAATATATACATTACACATTTAAACATATGCCATAAATATACTAACAATGTATTAATACTATAAGATTCAATAAGCATATACAAGGTTTCTAATCTATTGTTTGAAGTAATTTTTTTAAGTTTGTCTTGTAATTAGAAAGTTTTTCATTAATATTAAGATTTTTTAAAAATTTATTAAACATTAAAGTGCATTTAAAATAACATTGGTTTCTACTAGTTTCTTTTTTGTACAGAGGAAAAATCAACATTTTATTACTGACATGCCTAGTGTACTTAATAACGTTTACATGATTAAAAATTGAACTATATTTTTTGACAAACATTAAAATTGAATATGTGTAAATACGGTTGAAATTCATGACATTAAGAAAGTTAAAAAGTTCAGCAGAGGGATGAAACTTTCCCACGCTACAAACTGTACGAATGGCATGTTTCTGTACTATAATTAGTGGTTTTAAAATATCTTTGAAAGTACCTCCCCAGTGTACAATTCCATACCTCAGGGTGGATTCAAACCAAGATAAGTACAATGTACGTAAATCTGGTATTGGTATTTACGTGATGATTTACCAATTGGCCACAGTATTGGTCTGATCATCAGTTTATTGACAAGCCTGATACTCAATTCTCTCCCCTACACAACATCCGAACACTGACTACCACCCAACAAGGACACCACAAACTTCTCTAGTAGTGTCCATGCCAATAACAACCATTGAGCAAATACTATGTCTGTATTAAGAGGGCCGAACCCTACAGTCTCCACAACATTTTGTGCCCAACTAGCTGGGTTACAGCACTGCACCAATAGTGCCAATATGTCAGGTGAGCTTGGTTAGTTCTCATATTGACAAAGTAAGATTTAAGCTTGTCAACGAAGCAAACAAAACAGATATACATTATCTGGTTTGCATTTAAAGATAGACTGTGTATTTCTACCTACTACTTGGTCACAATACCATTAATAAAGGGCCTTTCTGTGTACAAATTGATTTCAATTAGTTATTACACCGCACACTTCATTCACACTCACTTTCTTGTAAGTACAGATAAATTTCTACATTCACTTTAAAATACACAAGAAATTGGTTGTGCCTCATATCCGGGCCCCAGGCTCAGATGTGTGACATCCTGTATAAAGATGTCTCCAGCATTTGTAACTCTTTAATATTTGTTAACTTACTATATAATACTCTCGATAATCTGAAAAGTATGGGACCTTGAGAGCGTTGGATTCAGTAGTGGCTCGCCCATAAGGGCTCTAGGGCAGAGCCCCTCCATTAGAATTACAACAACAAATTTTGAATATAAATACCTTACAGACTACAGAACTTATAATAAGACACGATGGACGTTAGCACTCAATATATTTTTAATGAGTGATATAAACCAAAACAAATGTTTTCCGGTTGGTCTGTACGCGAGGCTCTTGCCGAAGCGCCCGGAACTAGCAATGCTAAAGAATAGAAGAGACAGTAGTGGGAGGGGGGTTATCTGTGAATTTAATAGGAGTGTTTGGGCGCCACCCGCCAGGCTGCTGGGTTAGGAGAATCAGCTGTTTGGTATAGCAGTCAACAACATTCGTGGTTAGACGTTTGCACATATTTTGTCGATGATATTTTATTAATTATAATTACTAGGTATGTGTTGACAATGATTGTGATATTTCTGCAACATTTAAATTACAATTAAATACTTTATTTGTCATTTAAATACTTAAAATTTTTATATTTTTTGAGTTAAGGAACAATTTTAATTTTTACTTAATTATTTTAATTTTTCCCGGGGGAGGACCCCCGTACCCTCGACCCTGCTTGGGAGGTATTTCATACCCCCCTAAAGCCCCGGTCGTGCCGCCCCTCTACACTTGCAGTCCACCAGCCGTTACTAGTTGGATAACCAAAAGTGTCTTGATTACCTAATGTGATATTATCGGTAATGAAATTTCAGCAATGACCTACAAAATCATCATACAGTCTTTTGACTACTTCATACAATGCTCTACTATACATTAGTTTTCAGGATCATTTAATTGGATATGGTAGACATAAAATAGATATAAGCTAAAGCTATGAACATTCTTTTACAGTACTCTACAAAAACTAAACAATTACAGTAAGTGAATTGCTATGCTTAACGTTTAGTATGTAGTTAATATCTACTGTATGGTTGATTTTAAACTGTCATTTGAAATATAAGTATAAATGAAATTGGTCGACAAAATGCCATAAAAATATAAACAAAACATAAACTTATAAAAACGAAGATGAGTAACAAAATACAGTATGCCTACCAAAACTTTTAACCAAAACAGTTACTGTACAGTAAACATAAACATATGAAAATAGAAGCTAAATCTGAGTTTCATATAGTTCAATTGAACATACTGGTTCAGTTGTATTATAATGACAACAAAGAATGACTCATAGGGTGAAAAGAGGGAGTTCCATGTCATATCAGTCATATGGCAAAGCAAAGACCAGTTAACTTCACTAATAAGTCGGACTACTGAGCCTGTCAGACAAGTAAACGTTGGACTATCGAGTTCCGACTGTAGTTAATTTTATTAATATCATGAAAGATTGAGAATAAAAAGGCTGTATATATTTAAACCGGAAACAATATTTGAATTGATCTCCTTCACTTAAAACCCACAGAAAATTTAAAATTGTTATCCAACACAGAACATTTATTGTTGAAATCTACATTTGCAGCCAAAAGTAATGTAAGTCTTATTTTAATCTTTTCTCCAACCTCATCAGAGTTAGCCACTTTCATAGAAAGCTGTAGTGTTACGTATTTTCTAAAATAAAATTTGTATGCCCAGTGTCCTCTGAACCTGATTATCCAGAAAATCCATTTACCTGATTGCAAATACTAAGTAATCTACACTAACCCTAACTGAAAACAGAAGCATCTACGAGAAAAAACTTAAAATAAATACCAACCTGTTGACACTGGGAATAATGATTCATTGTTAATTTGGGATTCTACCCAATCCATTAGTAGGGCAATGTATTGTGGAGCTGGTAACTGAGTTGGCTTTTTATATTTTGCCCCATCTGCCCATAGATATTCAAACCTAGGACCTCCAGACATAGTAGGGCATGACTCTTCAGTGCAGAAGTCACTGACTGTACCATATATCAAGTTGATGCGATTAAAGAAGTCAACAACTATAGAAAAACACAATGGTTAAATTATTTAAATTAACATACAAAATCCTAGAATTAATATGACAATATTAGTTCAGTAATTACCGTACATAAAATAATATTGTAAAATCATTAGGCTAAAATATATAACTTATAGTTGTTAACATTTAAAGCTTACAAAAATGCTCTGTTCCTTGATTTTTGTCTATGATACCAATAGAAAATGTGTGTCTATTATTGAAATATTATTGATGACTCAAATAAAATTTAAGACACTAAAATAAATGTTTAATCTGGAAACCAAAATTTAAAACATAAGAGTAATAATGTAGCGTACCATGCACTGCAATCCAATCGTTTAAATCTTCTCCTTCGGGAAGCTGCACAACAGATCGGAGGTTTATACCTGAACTGAGAGATGCCTGTGCTTGTTTATGTAGTGAATATCTCAAGGTCCCAGGAGAAAACTTCTTCTTGGGCCTGAAAGTCTATTAAAAAAAGAATCAAATTAAAAACAAATAAATACTATACCACAGGTTGTAATAATGGTTTTGCAGGGTTTTAGTTTCAATCTCATGACTGAAGTATCTAATTTAATTCTTTAGTTGCCAAATGGACTGTTAATCAAAGAACTGATAAATTTAATAATATACAACATTTTTTAAAAATTGACTCAGATTTTCTTTAAGTGGTTAGGGCCTGTATATTAACCGGTCAAATGTCTGGGTGCATGGTTCTTTTATGTCATATGTTGTTTGGGTGGGAAGGAGGGACCATTAAGTTGTATGTCTGTGTGGGTGGGAGAGTGATATGTTATTTTGCATGTAGGTAGGAGGAACTAGTTATAGATCAGAAGCACCAAATCTAGATTTTTAACCCTTTAAATGCCAAAAGTACTTCTGGGAGTGATGTACCATAAAATGTCGTATATTTTTCAATGGGTGTACAGAAAACTTTTTTAAACAAATTTATAAGTGTCTGGTAAAAAAATCCATAGATTGGTTATTTATAATCTATCAACAGTTTTTCTTTCTTGAACATAAATGCAAATTAAAATAAAATAATAGGCTACAACTACCATGCAACTATATTTAATAATAAAAAAATGACTTTACAAAGTTTCTGAACATTTTTAAATGTATTGGCACTTCTCGGCCAATTGTAGACATCTGATAAAATCACACATTGGCACTTCACGGACAAATCGAGACTCATTTAATCCGTTGACAAACAATTGAATAGAACAGGTCATGAAATATAATAGAAGCTACGTCTACAGACTTAATGTAAATATATTACGCAGCTAAAGGCAATTGCACTTTATTTCTTTATTCCCAATGGACATAGCTATTTACAATAATTACAAACTGCAAAAGATAGTGATAAGAAAACAACATAGACATTAATAGATAAATATAACAACTTTGTCAAATTGGCAACCGACAAAATCAGATGTTGACTCTCAAAGGGTTAGACTACAAATAATATAAAGAGAAAATACTTAGGTCCAAAACAATGTTGTAATGTTAATAACACAATTTAAGTTGTGGGACAACTTTAAGACCACAGAACATTCTCTACACTCTGCAGATAATGTTTAGATGATAATTACTGCTGTAAGTATATTGATATTTTAGCAGCATTATACTTTAGTCTACTGTGATTGACAATAGGAAGGACATAGAACTGGCCTAGAACTGTGGGGCTGTGCTCCAGGTGTCAGTCGTGTGCTTCTGCTTCAAAAGTGAGCTATTCGTGTTGTTACGGGTGCTGCGGTGGATGAACACTGCAAACCTATTTTCATTAAAATGTCTTGTCTTACAGTTTACTGTCTTGTTGTGTTGAATTTGCTCATACAAACAAAGGCTAAATTAACTGATCTTGAACTGAGAAGTGACATCCACACTCACAGAACTAGGCAGAGGCACATGATCGACATTCCTTATGTTAGATTAAGACATACCCAGAGAGGTCCTTCTATTCTTGGCTGTAGACTAATGAACAAATTGCCTTGTACAGCTCGGAACCTGTCAGATTCTAAATTCAAAAGAGGTGTGGTGGGTCTATTATTGGCAAATCCTTTATACTCATTCCAAGAGTTTTTCGACCTGCCGAACACTACTGTAAGTAGCTTTTTTTAATAATATAGGTTAAGAAAGATACTCAATTACAAATTGCTTGTAACCTGCTAGGTTAATTGTAGTCTTAATCAAATTTTTTTAACGTTTCCAATTGCATGCATTGTACCATGTTTAAAGGAATAAATTATTCTTATTCTTATTCATAGCTATGGTCTATTAATACATCCTGACCAAAATCTGAAATAATTAGCCCAAGCCTACATGGTTGTTTTCTTACCTTTCCTTTCTGAAAAAACTCCATGAATCCAGTTAATGCCATACTCCCATGCCTAATGGATGGGGAATCAACTAATTTTCACAAGATCAAATCTAGTACTAGTACAACAAATAAACACTTCCTGACAACTAAGTTTAAACAGGCCTAGACTGTAAACGTTGACCTTTTTATTATTCTGATAACGATTGTTATCTTTACTCAACGCAAGTTTTTAATTATGAAAACCCAATTTTTTTTAAAGCAATGTCAGTTTAGACCAAGTTTAATTTAGAGTGAAAGCAAAACAAAACACAAATTATGTTAATGTGAGTGTTCTACTATATGACTGACGACAAACACAATGACAATTGACAAATGGCATAGCAGTCAAGCAGTCTTCAATCATAGCAGCACGCAGTTGCCAGTTGCAGAATCAGGACATTCAGGACTAGGGACAGACATATACGATAGATAAACAGGAACAGGTGGAATGGATTCTAGGAAATGAAACGTTAACTTTGGAAATAATAGTATAATAATAGGTACTAACACTTGATTATAAACATATATAATGGCTTTACTTTCGAACACTTTGTAGTAAGAGTACAGTAGTGTACATAAAAGTATACAGGAGCAGTGATATATTGTGTAACTAGAATGACAAGGTTTCCCACGTTCTCCTTCTACAGCTACTAACTTATTTACAGCACTGCGGCACCAGTGCCAAAACTGGTTTAATTTCGTGTGGCTTCTTATGGGGAGAGGAGCCTAATTAAGGTACAGTAGGCTTTTAAACCATTATCTTTATTATCTTTCATCGAGTGAAACAACCTTATTTCTGTAAATCAATTCGGGTTTACAAAAGACAAATCAACTGTCAATGCTGTGAATTCCTTTATATCTACAACAGTTCAGTCTCTGGACAGTAGCAAGCAATCTGTCGGACTGTTTTTCGACTTAAGAAGAGCATTCGACATGTAGGACCATAATATTCTCTTAGAAAAACTCAATCGCCTCGGAATTTCCAACTCTTGGATCTCCTCATATCTTAGTGGACATTCTCTGCAGGTCAAAATTCCGTTCATTGATTAAAGGAACTGTGAGCAGTGAGCTACTTCAACTCCGGCAACGGTGACCGGGGGGTCCTCAGTGGTCGGTTTTGGGGCCTGTTCTGTTCGTATAGTTCATTAACGACTTTCCACATGGAATAATTGACAACTACACAAACATATGTATGTTCGCTGACGACACTTCTCTTCTCTTTTGTTGTCAGCCAGTGATAGAACATAAGAGACCTAATGGACTTACTTGTACTATACTTGTTTTAATAGCTGGGGTCTGTCTGTCTGGTCTGTCTGGCCTCTGTCTGGCCACTGTCTGGCCTCTGTCTGGTCTGTCTGGCCTCTGTCTGGTCTGACTGGTCTGTCTGGTCTCTGTCTGTTATTTTTGTCTTTGTGTTTGTTTTAAGGAATTTTTAAAACATTAATTTCCGGTATAGATTTATGAAAGACGAATTTCATTTATTCTTCATTTTAAAAACAAATGAATGCTTTTGAGGTGAAAGGCCTCAGACGTATAAAAAATTACATGTGACATAGTGAGATTGTTTTAATTATTATATTTCAAATATTTGTCTAGTGAACATTTGAAAATGGATGGATACGTATAATTAGGAGTTTAGTCAGAAGTCTCAATGTTTGGACTATGGCTCGAACGAAAACCTTTTAATTAGACTATATTTTACGAACATTTTTACATTTACAATTATTATGCTATAGTTACATTCTACTAACATTGATTTAACATTCTGATTATGAACACATATTCTGATTATGAACTGGTTTTCCTTTAGTTTATAGGTTGTTCAATTGAATATAAGAAGTGGTGATGAATTAGTATCATTAGTCAGTATTAGTCTTATTTAAGGATATGTAGAGTTATAATAGTCTAGCAGCACAGTGATTTATACAAATTAAAATGTTGTTCTTTATTTATTTGATGAAAATAATCAGCTAAAAGAAAAAATAACCGATTGCTTATTTTGCTACTAAAACTTGGTAGTTATGCTACCAGTAGTCAGCTGATAAAACTACACGTTAATCTGAACATTTGACTACTGCACATTTCAGACCCTGGTCCTAGCTTCTCCTACTGTATTAAAGTTAGGAATCAAAAAATAAAATGTATAACTTCTACCTTTGGGCCCAAATTTTAATTTAAAGCTGTAACAATTTAAAATCTTACACTATACTAAACCGTATTTGTATCATTTAGAACGAGCAGGTCGAAGTCATGAAGTTAATATATCTGGTGTTAAATATTTCATCAACTGTAAATAATAATTAATTTTTATTCATGATTAGCCTTCTGGAATTGGTATTTGAATTAATAGGTTACGAACCTTAATGTCTTCAATTCCTATTATAGTAATATAGTTTACTATAGTTTCGACTATAAAATAGTCATTTTCAAAACTTAAGAACGTTAAATCTTCATAAAAACGATGTCTTCAAAGAATAAAAATATTAAAAAACCTATTTCAAATATAAAAAATATTTGAAGATATCGTTTTTATGAAGATTTAACGTTCTTAAGTTTTGAAAATGACTATTTTATAGTCGAAACTATAGTAAACTATATTACTATAATAGGAATTGAAGACATTAAGGTACGTAACCTATTAATAATTAATTACTTAAAATATTTTTATTTTTTGGATTCATACTCATTTTGGATCGCTTTATCAATTCCAATAAATATTTTTTTCGTTTTTTATTGTTTCGACCTTATCTTATATGACCTTTATTCTAGTTTTTTATGCATTATTCAAATTAAATAATAAGTAGCCACGATATAATGGTCAAACACAAGAGATAATTTAAAACATATACTTTTACTTAAAAGAACCATATTTAAATACTATAACCTATAAAATATTAAATAGTGTTGTAAGTCAAATCAAAGTGACTTACATAACCAATATCTTATACTATCGATGTTAAATTTATTTCAATTCAGTCAAAGGAAGAAAATGTAAAAAATAGTAAATAAAACAATGCAGGACAGACGTATTTACAAGCGGTGAAACAGAAAAATATTATTAGTTGATCTTTAACCTGAAACACAATTTTACAGAAGACTAATTGTACTCTGATTGCCAATATTATAAGAAGTTACTTCAGTCACCAGACGGATGCGCCAAGTAAACAGAGCTTACCCTTTTTTCCACCAGGTGCCACTGACGGTTTTTTCAATTACCACATGGCAGCGCGAAGTAGAGGGAGCTTACAGTTTTTCCGCCAGAGTCCACTGACTCTTTTTATTAACACCAACTAATTTGCATAATTATTTGTATTATTTAATAAAAGTAATCAAAATTATTGATTTATACTCTTAAGTTTTATTTAGTAATACTTCACAAACTAGAATAAATTATTATAAATTGTAACTTGCTTTAACTGTGGTAAATATAATGATTACAAAAATAGAAAGCCGACATTAAAAATAACTGTACATTTATATATATTTTCAATATAATTTATTCTTGACACACTCAGGGACTAATCCTAACTACATGGTGATGATTTTAAAGTAAATATCACTAATTAATTTATGCAGACCTCGACCTGTAACTATTACCTTAGTTCAGTTAGAGGACTATAAACCACACACACGATGAGTATACACAAGTTAAGTTACTGTAAATATATAGGAATCAAGCTGAAGATAATCGAGTGTTTTACTTACGTTACCTTATCAAATAATATTTATTTCATTTTAAAGAGAGGCCAATCTCCTTAACCTTACTCTGCCCATTCCTCATAGGCTATGTGAATATACGAGTACATTGATCTGTGCAAGGAATGTATTCGGACAGAGTGAGGAGGCGAACCAGTACAGTGGAAGGTGAATATTACTGATAAATCTTCCAGTTCTAGCCGTATTCGAACCAGCGTTATCTCTAACTCAAGCTCAACTTCCTGATACCTTAAACCGCTCTGCCACCGGCTTACACATGGTAATTAATTTATGCATAATTAGAATTAACGTTTAGCATTTATTTAAATATAGTATGTGGTTTCATTATAGTAACACAAGTTTGTTTTTCATCCATTTGAATAAGCTCAACAATTATTCAACATTACAAGCTAGCTAAAAACAATAATGCCTTTATTTGAATAGAAATCATACATCAGATTGAAGCTAACATTTTTACATTTTTCTTTATTTCTCTCTTTGAATACAGGTCTGTACATGAGATAATTTATTTCTCATGAACTAAAAACGTACAAAAAATCATTAATAGATAAGTCATAAAATAGAAGTCATCTTCAAAAAATTAATTAATAGAGTAAGAAGCTATATTTTATGATCATTCTTACATTTACAATTATAATCATGCTATAAATACATTCTACTAACTGGTTTTAAACGTTGTACTTATACATGTCAAGAGACACCCTAACTTTAGTCTACCGAATTATTGTATGTTAACCAACCTAAACTTACAAATAACAATTAATTGTTGGAAAATGTCTCAGATCAAGCAAGAACTACCAACATAGTAGTCTCCAAACCCCTTAAAATTTAGTTAAAATGTCCATAAATAGAGTTATTTGTGTACAAAGTATGTTATAATTCCCTAAAAGCATTAAAATGCAGTGTCATAACAATGATATTCACCCTAAACATTAAAAAACCCTTTAAAATACTCTTATAGAAACCTTTAAAAACTTAGTTTGAGCTCAAAACTACGTACAAAACTGATGTAACACTTGTAAATTAATTGTTTATCCTATATAAGTTAGCTATTTAGTTGACTCCAAACAGTTGGCAAAGAGTAAGTAGCCAATAGGGATAAATTCTCTATAATGTCCACATTTTAAGTCTAGTTTTAACAAAACTTGGTACTAATGATTCTTTGCACAATAAACAAATAAACGAATAGTCAGTTGAAATGTGTCTATTGTAGAAACTTTGGTATTAACAGTAAGAAAGTTTTGTTTCTTTTGGTTGTAAAATACTCGATCAGAAAATGTATATTCGCCTAATAAAGTAACAATAAAGTAGTTTTCATTTAATTTCCATCCAACATACATATACAAACTACCTACCAAGCACTAATACCCTTCCTATCCAGTAGTAAGACCCTCCTACCCACTTACCCTACACACAGACATCTTTATAGATCAGTTACATTCACAAAACATAAGACTATTGGCAGACTCTACCTACTTAACATAAAAGACTTACCACACACAAACCTTAAATACAAGTTCTTGACTCACCACCTACCTACTCAACACTGCACTCTCGTTAGATCACCTTCCCATTCATCACATAAGGCTTTTGATTGTCCATCTACCTATCCAACACACATGTACAAGACACCTACCAAGCTCCATAACCCTACCTATCCATTAGTAAGACTCTCCTACCCACTTAGCCAAAACACAGCTATCTTTACAGACCAACTACCCTCCCAACACATAATATTATTGAAAGATCACATAATTAAAATACAACACACACACACACACACACACACACACACACACACACACACACACACACACACACACACACACACGCACGCACGCACGCACGCACGCACGCACACACACACACACACACACACACACACACACACACACACACACACACACACACACACACACACACACACACACACTGCCTAATATTATAAATTCAACTTTAAACAACATATTTTTAGCATAACAGTTTTTATATAAAATCAAATCAAAAAAATCTTTATTCATCAGATATATACACTAAGTATACAATTGAATAGTGTCCAAAGACTCGCAGTCTGTACATCTTAAAACTACTAATACAAGTACATCTAAATCTACGAGGAGGTGGAAAAGTACTCCTCCAGAGAATACAATGCCTTGTTTATCAATAAACATTTAACTGTGTTTTTGAATATTCTCATATTAGTTAAATTTTTTATACTAGTGGGTAGATGTTTAAAAAATTTCAGCCCCATGTATGATGGTTTTTTCTCATAATACTTTAAATTGTGATGAATTGTTACAATGCATTTTTTATTTCTGGTGTTGTATGGATGAGGTTCAAGATTTAATTCATTACTTATTTGATTATATTTTGCAATTAGAATCGTGTCATAAATATATTGGCCATATATTGTTAGAATTTGTAATTCTTTAAATTTCTCCTTTACTGTTTCATTGTAATCTAGTCTCATTATAATTCTAATTGCCCTTTTTTGTAGTTTAAGAATTTTATCCATATTTTTTTTTGTTGTTGCACCAAAGAGACATATTCCAAAAGATAAATGAGAGTGGAAATTTGCAATATATATATTTCTTAGTGTTTTTTGGTTACAAAAAAACGACATCCTGTAAAGAGAAAATATCCCCGAGCTTAATTTTGATAATATTTTATCCACATGTTTGTCCCAGCTTAAATGTTGATCTATTGTTAGGCCGAGAAATTGTGTGCTTTTTTTACTCTCAATTTCTTCTGAATTGTACGTAATTAATGGTTCGGTTATCTGTTTGTTGTTGTGTGTTTTAAATCTTACAAAATTAATTTTTTGAGCATTTAACATTAAGTTGTGCTGCTTAAAGAAAGTTCCAATATTTTCTAATTCAATGAAATTTATTATCTCAACCTGTTCAACAGTATTGGCTGCTACTTTAAGATTTGAGTCGTCTGCATAAAGACACAGATTATTTTGGGGTGCACATGTGAGTGCGCTCACTACATCATTTATGTAGCATAGGAACAGAAGAGGGCCCAAAATCGATCCCTGAGGGACACCATATCTAATCATTTCAGGTTCTGAAGAAACCTTTAAGATTCTATTTTCATGCGTTCTATAGGTAATTTCTACAAATTAGCATCTATTGTAAATGTACGATTGAAACCACTTAATTGCATTTTTTTGTATTCCTAATAATTGTAATTTAGTTATCAGGTGAGAATGGCTTACACTATCGAATGCCTTAGATAGGTCCATAAAGATTCCTGCTGTATATTCACCTTTGTCTACTGATTCGATTATAGACTCAACAAAAGATACAGCAGTGGTTATTACTGATTTTTGTGGTCTAAAACCATGCTGAATATTAGTTAGTAATTTAGAATCCTCTAGGTATGTTATTAATTGTTTGTTAACTATTTTCTCATAAATTTTTGAGATTATCAGAAGAAGGGAAATTGGGCGATAGTTTGACACAGTTTCTGGACAATTTTTCTTATAGATTGGTATGATTTTTTATCTTTTGAGCTGATTTGGGAAAATCCCTGAAACAAATGATGAATTTGAATTTAAAAAATAAAGTTTAATTTATCTGTCACCCCAACAAAATACTACCAGCAGTTCTAAACTCCCCCCAAAAACTCAAAGAGAAAATAAAGGACAAAAAAAATAAATAAAAAGAACGTTTAATTTCAAGATTTTATCTTTTTTTTATATACATTGTTTGGTTCACTACCTTTTTATTAAGTGGCTTAAAATTTGGATTAAATACTGTTTGGTATGTTTGATCACTTTTATAGGGATTTCATCATTACCGGCAGAGTTTTTGTTCTTTATTGAGTTTATGGTTTTTTCCACCTCCTCTACATCAACAAATTTAAATTTAAAACCTTTTCTAATACATTGTGCTTGTTTCTTTTCACTAACTTCTGTATTTTGACAATTAAATTCACCGATCTCCTGAACTACATGTACAAAGTATTTATTAAATACATTAGATACAGTTTTAGGACTATACCAACTTTTATTTCCCTCTTGCAAGGAGATGTTTTTAATTTCATTCTGATTTTTTTGCCCAACTTCAGACTTCAGACCCACACTGTTTTTTGTATATTTGTAGATTTTTCTATTTTATTTCCAAAATAATCGGTTTTAGCTTGTGTTAATTTTATTTTATACTCACATTTTCTTTGTTTCAAGTCTTTATTTAAAAGAGCATTTGTCTTTCCTCTAGTTTTTTTTGCCAATTGTATTAGTTCTATTTTTTTCATTTTTAAGATCTTCTGAAATCCAATTTTGTTTACAGATTTTTTCAGTAACTAAGGTTTTAGGAAAAGAAATATCAAAATAATATTGTAAATTATTATGAAACTCATCATATTTTTTTTCAACAGAGGCCATGTAAACGTTCTCCCAAGCTTAATTTTTTAGGAGCCTATTAAATTCACTTATGTTTTGGGCTGAAAACTTGCGTATTTCGCGCTTTATAGGTAATTTTTGCTCGACTTTTATCTTTGGATTGTGAATATGCAGCAATTGTCCGTCATGATCTGAAAGACAGGTTATTACCCCCTCTACAGTTAGTAAGGAATCATGAAAGTTTTTTACTATGAAATTATCAATTGCTGATGCAGAATTTTCTGTTACTCTTGTCGGAAAATTGGTAAGATACCTCATGTTGTGACTTTTTAATATATTTTTTAATAATTTGAGTTCATGATCATTTTTTTAAACATTTATGTTAACGTCTCCCCCATACATAAAAAAATTGGGTGTGCGTCGGACCACACGGTGGAAGTTATACTTCTATGGCCATTCTCATACACCCACTCACGCACACAAACAGACAGGATATATAAATGAAATATAAGACATTTTTCAATATTATTCAATATATTTATCTTCAATATATTATACGTGACTTCATTATTATATTATACACCTATATTATCATTATCAGTAATTTCTTCGATTAAATTTCTTCGATTAACAATCGATTAATCGATAGTTCTTAAAAATTTGTTCTTACTTTTCAGCGTGACGCGGTTTCTCGACCAACATCCCATCCCAAAGTGTCTAACGGGCGCAAAGAAGTATAACTTCAAAAAGCTTGCAATTTTTCTGGTGCAATAAAAGTGATTTTAGTAGTGTTTTTGTTAATACAATAAGTTTTAAATCAGTTACAAACCATTTTAAAGGTAATATTTTTAATAGTTTTCTATAAATTTCATCTTTATATATTGAAAATACAAATTAAGTTGTATCCTAAATGTATTTCCATTTCAATATTCACTAACCTAATTCTTCAAGAACCAAATTTATATTTCATTTAACAGCTGTAATAAAAAATAGTAAACAAAATATTAATTAATTACTTTAAACAAATTTAGGTTCTCTTGCCTTAATATTATTGAATGGAAAATAAGATGACATTGGAGTGAGTGCACATGTTTCTGTTAGCTCCGCTCTTAACCTGCTGTTTTACTGGGTTTTTCTCTTAGTTCTGATTTGACTCTTGTACGGTGCACGTAAATTGTGTTTTTACTTAAATACATGTGAACATTATTTTATGTTGTTCAGTGAATCGATGGGAAATCGACTTTTGGCAAATACTTTTCATGTTTGATTCGTCACCAGCTGCACGGACACGGGGCAGGACGGATAAGAGGAGAACCACGCGCTTGTTGTCTTTGGACTCTATACCTGCTGATAAGGAAGGTAAACAAACACTGACCATGGCTCCTACTCCTGCTGTAGACAAGGTTAACGCCAAGTTCATTGAAGACCAAGTTAGGAAATGTATATCTAGTGACAACATTGTAGAGCAGCTAGTAAGTAAGTTAACCGAACATATCAAGCAAGCTGTTCAGGAGGCTGTCGATGCGTCACTGAAACCTCTTAGCTTGGAGGTGCAAAGGCTTAAAACGCAAGTGACCGAGTTGACTGAGACAGTGAAGCTGCTAGATAAACAAACGAATGATAAAATTGACGATCTGCAGCAGTACCAGCGACGCAACAACGTCAGAGTGTTTGGCGTTCCTGAGTCACGAGGGGAGGACACGGACCAGCTGATTGTCGAGCTCTGCAAGGAGAAGCTAAACATAGATCTGCCCATCACCGCCATCTGCCGATCTCACCGCCTTGGTGTCAAGCCACAGCCCGACAAGGACGGCAAACAGCGACACCGGCCGATCATCGTGAAGTTTGTAAGCTACCGTGATCGGCGCAGCGTGTTCGAGAAGAAGAAGAAGTTGAAGGGCTCCGGAGTCGTCGTCAGGGAGGACCTGACCATGGCGCGGCTGGAAGTGTTCAGGAGAGCGGCCGCCGTACACGGAGGACGGAACACCTGGACCATAGACGGACGTGTCATGTGGACGGACGGCGACGGCAACCGAGGGACTGCGACTCGACTGGACGAATTACCGCAAGGTGAAAACTAAGACTGACCAAAACTGCTAGCCAACTGTAAGCTGACTTCGTTTACATTTATTATTTACACTATTTATTCTTTATCCTAAACTTGCTTACAACTGACAAATTAAAAAACTAAATTATGTTTATTTTTTTGCTGTTAGGAATTATAATAAGTTGGTCATATTTAACATTTAATAGCATACATATTTGTTATTGGTTTAGTAATTTAAATTTTGTAAATAAAGAAATTATATATTAGACTCTATTGTATAATATGGCAATATATCCATGTTTATAACAATTGTATAATTTAATTTTTATAAAGTAATATTTGGGTTAGTTTATTTTTTATTTTTATAATTACAACAGTTGTTGCAGATAATTAAAAAAAAAATTTTAATGTCAGTTGTATATTATTTTTGTGTGCTGTGACTAAATTTTAAAAATAGGAAACTACAGTATGTTCGTTGTAATACAAAACATATACCAGAGTTAATCTAAATGTGAAAGAGGTTTTTATTATTTTTTTTTTAATTACTTATCAGGAGCTCATAAAAATTTTAAAATACTTACTTCCATTATTTTGTTCTTAAAATATGCGTACTTGTATTACAAATTAATTTCTTTTCAAATTGTTTAAACCGTGATTTGATAGATCTGATTTCCCATGTTTGTTAATCTATTAATTGTATATCTTTAAATTGTTAGGTGTGCTTGCCCTCATTCTTGAATTTGAGTACCAAAACAAATAAATATAGCTTAATTAATTTAACAGGACCAATTATGAAAATTATAAATATTTGGAGCTGACAGAAAATTACGTGTTATGGAAAGAAAATATGAGTCAAATAACAAATTTAAAGCTAAATACATTGTTATTTTGTTTCAAATTTCAATATTGTAAAAACGTTTATCTGAATGTGTGTGTGAATGTGTTTGCTATCTTCTTTGTTCTGGCGGGGTGCCGGGTCCGGGGCGGGCTGGGCGGATCAGCTGATCCAGGATAGCACAGCACAACAAGGACAGCCACAATACCGGCCGGCAGCTCCCCCTCCCCGCGCCATTATCACCTTCGCCTCTGCCCACAGCTGATATCTTATCTCAATCCTTATCTCCCTACCATAAACACCTCAAATTCGCACATATTAACGCTCAGTCATTAATGGGTCATATTTTTGAGATCAAAGAAATATTTAAAAATCGCAGCTTTGACTTGATAGGTGTTTCGGAATCTTGGCTTAAGCCGAGTATTCAGTCAACGGAAGTGGCCTTGCCTGGTTATACTATTTTTAGGAATGATAGGCTAAATAAAATTGGTGGGGGAGTGGCCGTATACGTAAGAGAAGATCTCAAGACGAAGTTGGTCTGCACTTCGCCATCTGAATACTCGGCAAAGCCTGAATTTTTATTCATTGAAGTTAAACTGTCGGGTGCAGATGTACTGTTACTTGGGGTGTGTTACCGCCCACCCAAGGTTGGTCACCTGGCTGATTTTGAAAACGTTCTTGTTCGGTTAATGCCAGGATATAGTCGAGTTTTGCTCATGGGTGACTACAACACTGACTTACTTAAGGACAAACAACGATACGACTACAGACTACTCACTACTATGTTCGAATCATGCAACCTGACTATACTGCCACTAGAACCTACACACCACACCACCGAGGCTGACACACTGATTGATCTTACTGTTGTTTCTGACCCACAAGATATTGTCCACCATGGGCAGCTTCCAATCCCGTCCGTGTCAAAACACGATCTTATCTACTGTGTGTCTTCTGTCAAAGTTCCTAAGGCTGCTACTAAGTTCATCAGCTACAGAGATTTCAATAAATTGAATGAGGTTGCCTTCATGGCAGATGTTCTAAATAGCCCATGGCATGACATCGAAGCTTTTACAAATGTTGAAGACATGGTTGAAGAATTCAATCGCATTATTCTATCGTTATATGACAAACACGCACCTGTTGTCACAAAGCGAATCTCAAAAAAACACCCTGTGCCCTGGATCAACGAAGAAATCCGCTGTCTTATGGCCCAACGCGATTCCTTGTTCAGAAAAGCAAAAAAATCTAACAATAATGATGTTATGACACAATATCGCCTTCTGAGAAATAGAGTCAAACAGCTTCTGAGAAATTCTCGTATACAATACACTTACAGACTTTTTCAAACACAAAAGCAATCCTCCCAAGATATGTGGCGTAAAATCAAAGGTCTTGGCTTAGGAAAACAGAGAGAATCTCATTCAGTTAATGTGCCATTAAATGATTTAAATAGGTTTTTCACTTCGTGTGGTCAACGAATTGCCAAAATGCAGTAGATAAACACATCCAAGAGTTTTCGTATGCTCCAAGAGTTATGCAAGCGGGGTTCTGTGAATTTGCTTTCAAACCTGTTATTCAAATTGATGTTTTGAGAGCTATTCGTCGTATAACCAGTAATGCTGTAGGTTCAGATAGTATTCCCATCCGTTTTGTAAAAGATATCTTGTTTGTCACATTACCTATAATCACAACTATTTATAATAGGTCCCTCAGAAATTGCGTTTTTCCTTGTCAGTGGAAGTCTGCCCTTGTTCGTCCTTTGCAAAAGACCTCAACTCCTTCCACCTGCCAAGACTTCAGGCCAATTAGTATCTTGCCCGCTTTATCTAAAGGTCTTGAAAGAGTAGTTCACTGTCAAATTATTGAATACTTAACAAACCAGAATATTCTAAATGATTTCCAATCGGGCTTCCGCACTACTCACAGTACCGAAACAGCTCTTCTTCGAATTACTGATGACATACGTAAAGCAATGGATTCTAGTCAGGGAACTATTCTTACTCTCTTTGATTTCTCAAAAGCTTTTGATTGTGTAAATCATCAACTTCTTCTTTTAAAATTAAGGGCATTAGGGTTTTCTGACCAAGTAGTTTCCTGGCTAAGGTCATATCTTTCCGGCAGGCGGCAGTGTGTACAGATCGGTGACGAGACATCTGACTGGGAACATGTTACTTGTGGTGTGCCCCAAGGCTCTATACTGGGCCCTTTGTTGTTTGTCCTCTATGTCAATGACATAACTTCAATCATCACTCATTGTAAATATCACATGTTCGCCGACGATCTCCAAATATACCTGCATTTTTATCCTAACATAGTAAACTACTCTATTGAGATGATGAATGCTGATATATCCAATATAGTTAAATGGACGAAAAAGAATGGTCTTAATCTGAATAGCAACAAGACGAAGCCAATTATCATAAGTCATTCCCGGCTCAGAAATGCAATCAACCATGATACCCTACAAGAGATAAGTGTAAATGGACAAGCTGTTCCTTTTTGTAACAAGGTAAAGAGTCTTGGGGTAACGATCAACACTACTCTTACTTGGAACGAAGCTGTTGTCGAGACATGCAACAGAGTATTTGCAGGAATGCACTCGCTAAAAAGACTTCAACACTTTCTACCTGCAGAAATCAAACTGATCCTAGTCAAATCACTCATATTTCCCTATTTTACTTAATGTAACTCAGTACTCAATGACATGACTGTATCACTTAGTGAAAGACTGCAAAGGACTCAAAATTACTGCCTCCGTTTCGCTTTTAACATACGGAGAGATGAGCATATAACTCCATACTATATCCAGTCTAAAATTTTGAAACTATCTGATCAGAGGTCTATCAAGATTCTCTCTTTTACTCATTCTTTCATTACCAAAAAATCACCAAAATATTTTTCTAAAGATTTTGAGTACGTGGCGGAAAGAAGTTCAAGTGGATCAAGATCGGGATCTTCACTTTTGCGCATGCCCCATCATAGAACATCTGCATACGACAAATCTTTCACAATAACGGCGTGTCGCTTATGGAACTCCCTCCCGATAAATATTACCTCAATCCCTGGCCATTCCCGGTTTGTGGTGTCTTTAAAACAACATTTCATGGAGCGGATGATTTCGGCCGGTTCGTCTTAGGGCTTGGGCTCTGCTGGGGTGGAGTTGGTAGCAAGCGGTATGAATGAGAGGATATATGAATGGAAAAACATATTTAGAAATTTTTGCAATGCTCTGTTTTACTAAAATTATTATTGTTGTACGGTATGTTCATGTGAAGTGTAATATTGTAGAATGTATGTTTTTAAAAACTGTTCATGCTAAGTTAAGTAGTAAGCTTTTTTTTTTCTTTAAATGACTTATAGCTATTTAATATGGTATTTTCATTTCTTTATTTAGTTATCATACTTTATTATTGTTTTACTTAAGGTTAAGTGTAAGAAAGGGCCATGTGGCCCTAACTTCGCCTTTTTTGTAAATTATTTATATGATTAATTTTCAAAATAAAGAAATTTCTATTCTATTCTATTCTAATAACTATATGATCAAAGTGTTTAAAAAAATAGTCAACTAATATGCTTAACCTATCTAAAAATACTACACAGTCTGACCTAGGCGATCTATATACCCCTATAGCCAACATTTTAAAGGAACCAACTCTATAGCTACAAGCACTAAACTCGAACTGTTTTTCTTCGAGTAATCTGTCTGACAAAGATTTAGGTACTTCCACCCACTTCCAATTTAAACCCTCCTGGCAGAACATCATGACTTCTCCTTTAGCAGTGTTCACTCTACAGTAAAAACTGTTAATTTTGTACCCTTGTATATTAAGTCTATTCACTTCATTATTTTGCATATCATGTTCGGTTAATATTACAATCTGAGGATTTAATTCATCTAGGATGACTAGTAATTGTTCAATTCTTGAAGCTAGAAGTTGTATATTTTGGTGGAAGATTGTTATTAAATGGTTTACTTTTGCTAACCTGCTGGATGAGTCAGTGCTACAATTGAGTTTAAAGAAGAAACGGGTGTTGAAGTCAGTGGTTCTGCAAGTTGTGGTGTATTGAGTTGTGTGTTCTTCAGTGTAGTAAACTTTGGTGTGCTGTGTTGTGTGTCCTGGTGTGTTATGAGCTGTGGTGTGCTGGGTTGTAAGTCCTGCAGTGTTGTGATCTGTAGTGTACTGTGTTGTGTGCCCTTGTGCGTTATGAGCTGTGGTGTGCTGGGTTGTGTGTCCTGGTGTGTTGTGAGCTGTGGTGTGCTGGGTTGTGTGTCCTGGTGTGTTGTGAGCTGTAGCGTGCTGGGTTGTGTGTAATTTTCAATATTTATATGACTTTTTTCTATAAGGTAAGCCAAGTCTTTAGATGTTGTGCTGGTAAAAGTAAATAATATTTCTCCTGGGTTTATATTTTAGCACCGATGGAATCATGGATGGTTCACATTGAGGCCAACTCACCAACATAATGAAAACTGCACGCGCCGCACAGTCTTGTTTTTTGTCACTTATTACCTACTAAACTATGCATATTGGTAAAAAAGTTTCAAATAAAAAATAAAGTACCAGTTTTATCTACAACTTTCCTGCTGACGAAACTTATCTGACCTGAAAATAAAAATTTCCTCACAGGTTGACTTTTCCATGTCTTTTCTCAAATGAACTAATTTTTACTTAAACTATTACAAAATATTTGTATTTAATAATCAATTCATACAAACACAGTAAGCATTCACTACTTCTGTGTAAAGTTTACAAAAAATTTCAAAATGTTCAATCAATATTCATTCACTTAAAATGCAGTGTAATTGAATTGAAGACGTGGGAGCAAAAACCAGACAGCTCCATTTTTTACAATTTTTCAGGACGAGAAAAAAACACTTTTAAAAATACTTCTTATCATTGGAATGTTGTCAAATTAATTTATTATGCTAGGATTACATTCCTTTACCACTACACATATTTATTGGTAATCAAAATAGTTTTGTTTATAAGGAAAAAAATAAAATAAAGTGGAGCTACCTTGTTTTTGCACCTGAATTGCAAATGGAGCTATCTGGTTATTACACCTAACACTTATATAACTATGCTGATAAGGTAAACCAAATAAAAAAAATTATTATATAAGACAGAAATTAGTTTAATTATTTATTATCTTGTACAATATTGGGTTTAATTGTTGACATCTTTTACAAAAGGGTTAATCGCTATCACTTCCTTCAATCTCTCTTACATCGTTATTATTCTTTTGATTTAAGCGTTCAGTCAGTGTTGAATAAAACCATTGGCAGTCCGGAGGTACATATTTTTTTGCAAGCTGAAGAACATCCTTTAGTTTGTTTGGCTGTAGTCCTAATGGTCCTCGATACAACTTTTTATTTGAGTCCGGTAAAGATAACACCTCTCCTTTTTCTTTTTCAAGAATAAAAGATTCTTTAATCAGAGATGCAGAAGAAGTTCCACATATTAATGCATTATTGTTGTATTCCACATGCCTATATTTCGATATACCAAATTTAACCCCTCTGTTGGCATTACGTTTCTTTCTTAGGTTGGGTTCATTTTGTTCATATATATCGTTACTTGTAGCGTACACTTGAGCGATGGGTTTAAAATGGTTTGTAAAATGATTACTATAATCTAAGAACATGTCTTGCTTTGTATCAATAACAACAAACTTTGTTGAGGTGCATTGTATAATATGATGATAATCTTTAGGCACAAATAAGTTCTCTTTCTTTCTTCTTACCTTTTCAATGTTTCCAAAAGTCCTGTCGCAGGGAAGGTAACTATGGCCAGGTTCAGGATAACGATGAATAATTTTATCAAATTTTTTTAAACCTTTGACAAGGGTGTAAAAATAGTGCAGCAAGGCATAGTTCTTATTCTGTGCGGAACAGTTATCAGAAAATATGTACAAAGTTTTTACCTGTCTTGTTACCTCATTTTCAATAAAATGATTGACCATACTTATCACCTCGTTTTGACCTTTACTACCAGTAGTTTCATCGTACAGGTAACAAAATGATCGACCCAGTTTTGCAGAACAAATCGTAAAATTAAAAACCCAAAGTTGTCTTTTATAAAATACATCTCCACTGGAGATGGCTGGTAAAGGCATGTTTTGCTGAAAATCAAAAGACAATGTTTCAACTGTATCATCCTTTTCTGCTTCAGCTATCTTCAATTTTAACTCCTTATAAAACTCTTCACTTTTTAGTAATGCAAATCTTTCCTAGTTTTTAGATCTACTAACAATGTTGGGTTCCTTTTCTACCACTTCATTTGGTTTTCTACATGTCACATTGCTGGCATGTATCTGATCTAGGTGTACCAAAAGATAGTATATATTTGCTTAAGAAATTTGCATGCTCTGTTTATAAATTATATATGTTAACCGGTATTTCATGTGAATTCAACATTGTAGATGTAAGTTTTAAAAACTTCATCACTAAGTTAATATAACTTTTTTTTTTCTTTAAATGCATTTAGTCTATTTAATATGTATTTTCATCAGTTATTTAGTACATACTATTATTATTGTTTTCACTAAGTTAAGTGTAGAATAGGCCATGTGGCCTAACTTCGCCTTTTTGTAAATTATTTATATGATTAATTCAAAATAAACGAAATTTCTATTCTCTATTTCTCATTCCACATAACTATAGTGATCAAAGTGTTTATAAAAAATAGTCAACTAATATGCATTAACCTATCTAAACTCTAAGCATTGCCTAGTCCGATTTATACCTATACCAAATCATTTCTTAAACCAATCTATAGCAAAATCTAACTCAATTTAATTTTCGTATTCTACAAGATTTAGGTACTACCGTTTCCATTTAAACCCTCCGTTTGGCTAGAACATCAATTGCTTCTCTTAGCAGTTATCAACACTAAAAACTGTTAATTTTTTACCCTTTAATAAGTCTATTCATTCATTATTATGCATATCATTCGTTTATATTACAATCTGAGGATTTAATTCATCAGATACTAGTAAATTTCAATTTGAACTAGAGTTTGTTCCTTTGTGGAAGATTGTATTAAATTGTTTACTTTGCTAGATCTGCTGATAGTCAGTGCACAATTGAGTTTAAAGAAGAAACGGGTGTTGAAGTCAGTGGTTCTGCAAGTTGTGGTGTATTGAGTTGTGTGTTCTTCAGTGTAGTAAACTTTTGTGTGCTGTGTTGTGTGTCCTGGTGTGTTATGAGCTGTGGTGTGCTGGGTTGTAAGTCCTGCAGTGTTGTGATCTGTAGTGTACTGTGTTGTGTGCCCTTGTGCGTTATGAGCTGTGGGTGTGCTGGGTTGTGTGTCCTGGTGTGTTGTGAGCTGTGGTGTGCTGGGTTGTGTGTCCTGGTGTGTTGTGAGCTGTAGCGTGCTGGGGTTGTGTGTAATTTTCAATATTTATATGACTTTTTTCTATAAGGTAAGCCAAGTCTTTAGATGTTGTGCTGGTAAAAGTAAATAATATTTCTCCTGGGTTTATATTTTAGCACCGATGGAATCATGGATGGTTCACATTGAGGCCAACTCACCAACATAATGAAAACTGCACGTGCCGCACAGTATTGTTTTTTGTCACTTATTACCTACTAAACTATGCATATTGGTAAAAAAGTTTGGCCTCTCAAAACTGAATATCTAAGGGCTATACGTTTTTAAAGACCGTTGAATGTGCTAATACGTAAGCCTAGTTTGTATTTAATACTAAAGTTTAGGATTGAAATAGCAATATTTTATCCAACAATATAGTGAAAACTTTAAAATGGAACGAATTTTGAAAACATTTAATTTACGCTTTATTTCATTAAAATGCCTAAACCCTATGTTTATCTCTATATCTACTTTGTTGAAGGATGAATTTAGTTGAACAATGAACGTTTGTTGTCTGATAGTTATAAAATGCTTAGTTGAAACACATTACATAACCTTTATGTATGTTAGTGAGATATGCTATGTAGTTGGCACAATAACATGTCAAAGAGCCCATACAATAACTTCTTCAATGGCTTTAGGAAATACCTAAATAATTGGCTTCTACACATTGTGGGACTTGAATATCTGGAATGCTCTGTGTAAAACTCACTGATAGACCATTAAAGTAATATAAACAACTTTTTCAAGGTGTTACCGTGATATATAGTACTTTAAGATATACAGTGTATTGCATTTTCTTTATTGTTTTAAAACAATATGAAAATTCAGATTCCACCTACCCCTCCAAGTGCAGTGTTAATGACCCTGTACCCATATCATACAGTACAGTGATGGAGAACCCCCCCCCCCCCCATATACACGGACAGAGGTGATATATTTCCAAACCAAAATATAACTTATAACTTTTGAAGACGACTCAATTTTATAAACATTACACTCTCAAAAAGATAAGCAAATACTCTTAGACTATATAATACATGACGTCGGAAGTAAATAAAGAGTAAATGGTACAGAATTATTACAGTTTTCTATGTCATCTCATCTGCATATAAACCCCCAGTATATTAGGAAAGCCCTTTGTTTATATCCTGCCACAGGGAAATCCTCTTCCATGTGTTAAGAATCCTCTAAAATATGTTTTACATAAAATGAACTTCTAAAACAGTCAAAATTTACTGTAACACAACTAGTTATCCTGTATGGTTACAATTGCAACTTTATGTTTACAATGTGTAGTTAGTTCTTGATTAATAAATAATAAGGTTTTAATAAATTTCTCATCAACTGACAATAATTATGGAATTTGAAAAGTTCTCTTTTCTAACTATCAAGAATTACATTCCTAGCATATTTACATTCTTTACTTATTTTGCGTAACTTTTATTTTGCGTATAGTGATATAAGTGATAATATTTAGATGTTAATTTACCAAAAGTTCAATATCATGTGTTTCCATTGAGGAAGGAAATTGGTGAAAATTATAAAAATAAGATATGGCTCATTTTATTAAACACGTTTCTTGATTATAATTGTTACTGTGTATATATATATTCTGATTAAAATGTATCATTGCATTTCTTTCTTACCTTTATTTGAAACAACAATTGGGTTTGAATTGTTGGATTTGTTTGGTTTTGAAATTATGCATAGTTGAATCTAGCTACGTATATTTCTTATATAGTTACTCCAAATTCTCGTGAAGACATTCTTTAATTCTTATTCGGGTAATATAGCTAGAAGATTAGGTGAAAGTATATATTCACCTAACACAAACAGATGTATATTCATATTCACAAACAGAAGACTCCAATGAGAGCCATTTCCTGTTATGTCATCAGTATCACCGTAAACTGTGTTACTGCTGTCATTTACACAAAAGAAAACATACTGAAAGGTGTTAAAATTTGAGGGAGCTTAATTGCTCTTGAATAGTTTCTTTTGAACCATGCTTTAAAAGTTCACTTATGACAGGGTCCACAAACAATCAACCAGTAGAGATAGACTTGTCGCAATCGTTCAAAGCCCTGAAGTAAGATTGCATGATTGAATCATCTAACCACCTGTCATTCGCCATATTTTTAAAGCGATTTGACAAATGTTCATACTTTTCAAGTTCAAGAGTCAGGTACTCTTTGTCCTTTAAAGCATCGTTCAATTTATTCTTTACAAACAATAACACTTTCTCTTTTTCTGTAAAGTAATGATGCACTTTACAGAGTCATTACAGTTTGAAGGAGTCATACTAGTATCCAACTTAGTGTCACTATTATCTAAGGCTAGTTTAAGTAGCTCATTTTCATTCTTAATATTACCAAGCGCAGCTTGAAGTTTGTCCAATTTACTCTTAAAAGAAACTAATTCTTTATTCGTTGCCTCATATTTTTCAACAACTTAATTGCTCAGTCCTCTTAATACCGACATGGCATCCACTCAATGGTTGCCATCAACTTGGAACACTCTTAGAGAAATCTGGGGTGTCCATATTGGATGGTAGTCAAAGTTTAGATGTTGTGTAGTGAAGAGAACTGAGTGTCAGACTTGTCAGTTAGCTGAAAATCAGACCTAAACTACGAGGTTTAGATTCTACTTAAGCTGTAGGTCCATTAATTCCCCTAGCTATTAATAAATAGCTCTTTCTGAGGAATATTCGACCTTAGTTAATAATAATGACTACACTCGTTTACATTCACGCACATTTACCCTTCATATTCGCCGAAATCTTGACAATCTCTATCTTACTAATGAATAATTATTAATTCTTAATTTAAGGTATATTACCTTACAAATAGCCAAAACACAATAAACAAAATAAATCACATTATCTGAGGAAAATGTTCAGTTGCAACATTTCTGTAACAGCTTATATAAAGTATCAAAAGAAAATAAAAACGACATCAGAAACAACTTTCCGCGTCTGGTCTTTTCACCCATTAGATGCCATGGTAACTAAGCAGATCATGGGGACAAGGACCTAAGATTAATTTCAACACTGAAACAACCTAAAACCTTCTCATGCCTCTGTAGAATTATTAAAAAAAATTTCATAAAAAGGTAATCTCGTTTTCTTATTAAAAGAAATTAAATGAAATTTTATCAGCAGACACTCTGACATAAAGAAATTGAGATAAAACTATTTTCAAAATCTCTGATTAAAGAAGTGTGTAAATATCTAAAATGTATGCTCTTTTAGGCATAAATTATATTCACAAATGTGTTTATCTATACTTTGAACTGCTTGCTTATTAATTTCAAAATTATAATTTCTCAGGAGTATACAAGGCTCAACACCTCAGCAATTAAACAGCATAATTTAATTTATTATCTTCAACTAATAGCACGTTTCATAATTTATTCGTTGAACTTCAGTTACATGTTAGATGTTTTTGATTCCAGTACCATTGACACCTTCGCCCATCCACAACATCATTCCCCTGGGAACTAACCTCACGACCAGCACAAACACGAGCCTCACACACCATCAGCAGCCCGTAAGTATGAAATTATTACCCTGTAAGGTAAGCAGACAATTAATGAGTTTCATTAAAGTTGAAGTCGTTGTTGCATGTAAGTATGAGCTGGCTGATCACATGAGGAGCGAAAGATATTATGGGTTTAGCTTATCAGCCTTTTGGCTAAGGTCAAAGTGTATTGTCATTGTTTCAAAAGTACATTTTTATATTCTAGTGATTTAGAACTTCATAATTTTTGCTCTGATGATTTGAAGGTTTATCAATTCCAAAATTAGACACCAATACGAACTTAATACTACGTATTGTTCGTAGTATTAATTTCATTTTGGAAGGCAGTTTGGAATTTTCGTACTTTATGAAATCTTACACATCCCATACTTGTACCCTGGAAATGCGAACAACTAACCTCTAAGAATTGGATTACAAAACTATGCACATAGCTAAGGGATTAATAATCTACAATACATTTATTTATAAGTATTATAAAATTAATCGCCTGGTATATGAAATTAACAAAAAAATGTTTTGGACAAAAACTTCTCTGATATTCCAAAGCCAATATCAGAGCCAAATTTGTATTAGAGGAATGTTATGAATGTTGGAAAGAGAATTTGGCAAGTTCAAGAAAATGCTGACCTACATGTATTTGTGATCTAAAATGTCATTCACAAGTATCAACATAGGCTATAACGTAAAACATATTTAAATAGCGAAGATAAAATACACTTTGTTATGATGAAGTCGACAGTAGGTGATGTCTATCTTGTAGAAAAGGTGTTGCAAAGGAAAAATGACATGGTTAAAGTACGCTGGTTAAGTCCGAAGATTCTTGGATACCTATAAAAGACCTTGTATAGTAATAGAAGCTCAGCATTTAATCGACGATCACTGAAGAGAATGGAGATTATTCAGCATAGGGATAAATTCAATATTAGCAATATTGATGATTTAACAGTGGACAAGACTACAACAGTCAACAATGGTAGACACGGCAGTTTTCTTCCAAACACAGTTCGATGTATTGTGAGCGGCCCTTCAAATTGTGGAAAGACTAATATTGTCTTTAATTTAATAACTCGTCCGAAGGGGCTACGGTTTAACAACCTGTAAAGTCCTTGCAACAACCAAAATATCAATTGTTGGACAAGATACTTTCCGATGTGCCTGTTGTTAACTTTTATAAATTTAACGCTAGTGATAGCGTTATGCAACCAAACCAGGCTAAACCGTATTCAGTGTTTATATTTGACGATGTTTCTTGTGAAAATCATGATACTATTAGAAACTACTTTTCTATGGGAAGACATAATAACATCGACAGTATATATATATATATATATATATATATATATATATATATATATAGGACAAACTTGTAGCAAGATCCCGAAACAACTCATCAGAGACAATGCGAATGTTTTAATTGTATTCAAACAAGATGAAACTAACCTAAAACACATATATAACGATCATGTAAATGCTGATACGTTATTTGACACATTTAAACAGCTGCGTGGCAAAGCCTGGAAGGAAAAGTATGGATTTTTGATTATCATGAAAGATCAAGCTATAAAAGACGGACGTTACAGAATAGGGTTTGATAAATTTGTTTTAATAAAGTGAACATCAGTATTATCATACGAGTCTTCATGGTGTAAACATGGAAAACCAGGAAAAGCTATTAAAACAAATAAAATCACTTAGTGATTCTATTTGACGGAAAAGTAGAGCATTGAGCATCTTATATGTAAGAATGTAAGAAAGAAAGAATTGAAGTTGGGCATAAATGAACGAGAGCAATTTTTAAAGTCAACATTCAAGCCTGTCATTGCACCTTTGAAACGATTGTCACAAAAGGTTTTACAAAACCCCGCAATTCGCCTAGAAGGAGATGATATTCTACCCATTTTAAAACATGAAGAAACCGAAAGAAGTGAATATTCAGAAGAAGTGAAGAATCGGAAGAAAGTGAAAAAACCGAAGAAGAAGAAGAAGAATCTACAGATGTACTAAGGGAAAAGGGGATTGTGGATAAAAGTGAAGAAGAAGAATCTGAAGAGAGTAATATCGGACCGTCCAACTTGACCAAATTAGGCACGGATATTATGTTTAAAGGAACACTTGGAAGGCAATACTTGTTGAAAATGTTACATTCCTCGCAAGCAAATCGCAATTATCATACGTACGGAGCTAGATTAGTAGATGATGGTGAAGGACTAATGATTGGAGATAGTAAACTCAACATAGATGAAGACGATAATGTGATAATTGGTGATAACAAATATAAAGGCACAAAGGGTTTGTTTGAACTCATTTTTAAAAATAAACCAGTAAAAAATACTAAAAAATATCTGAATTTGTTTAAAACGATATTGGAAAATACGAATGCCCATAGAAAAGGATATTCCAAAGACTCGTCTGTACATAGAAATCGATCAGTGAAATATGAAAGTATTATATCAAATCTATTCCCATCGCAAACGTTGAAAGGAAATCGTAATAAAAGAGCGTTATCCTCTGCGGAGGAGAAATAAAAGGCACACTGTTGTTTAGTTTGTAGGCCTTAGAACAACAGCGTGCTAAGGATAAATCATTTGAGCCAGTTTGGAGTCCGTAAACAAATCACTTAGGAAATAGTGTTTGGTTAGAGAATTGGGAAAGGATGTACGATCCACCTCTTGCGTGCAAGCTAAATGGTTGCAGCTTCCTCTTCTTCTAGGACGTTGGCTCCTCCAGAGTGTTGTCTGCTAGCCAGCGGTTGTAGGAGTTATTTCTACTGTGAATGTGTTTTATATTTATACGGTTTTCAAAGTGTAGGAGAGATGTGGGCTGGGTAAGGGTAAGGGAGTGGAGGTCATTTCATTTCTTATTGATTCTCAGGCTGTTTTGTAGATAACGAAAGAATATTGGTGCTGGTCTTGAGAAAGGCCATTTTTAGTTTGATCGTTGTGAGAAATGACGAAAGTTATTGGTGATTTTGAAAAATACCGTTTGTCGATGGTCTTGAAAAAGACAGTTTTAAAGCCTGTGAAGAATAAGCTTCATACACATAGAATCAGTAAATAATTTCCTAATCTATATTTAATGAATCAACTTTAAATTACTGTATATGTATATCTAAAAAAGTCGCTGTAGAGGTACAGGACGGACTCGTACTACAGCATATACATAGAGGACGTACAGGAGAGTTATTACTGGACAGACTCGTACTACAGGATATACGTAGAGGACGTACAGGAGAGTTATTACTGGACAGACTCGTACTACAGGATATACGTAGAGGACGTACAGGAGAGTTATTACTGGACGGACTCGTACTACAGGATATACGTAGAGGACGTACAGGAGAGTTATTACTGGACAGACTCGTACTACAGGATATACGTAGAGGACGTACAGGAGAGTTATTACTGGACGGACTCGTACTACAGGATATACGTAGAGGACGTACAGGAGAGTTATTACTGGACGGACTCGTACTGCAGTATATACGTAGAGGACGTACAGGAGAGTTATTACTGGACAGACTCGTACTGCAGGATATACGTAGAGGACGTACAGGAGAGTTATTACTGGACAGACTCGTACTACAGGATATACGTAGAGGACGTACAGGAGAGTTATTACTGGACGGACTCGTACTACAGGATATACATAGAGGACGTACAGGAGAGTTATTACTGGCCGGACTCGTACTACAGGATATACGTAGAGGACGTACAGGAGAGTTATTACTGGACAGACTCGTACTACAGGATATACGTAGAGGACGTACAGGAGAGTTATTACTGGACAGACTCGTACTACAGGATATACGTAGAGGACGTACAGGAGAGTTATTACTGGACAGACTCGTACTACAGGATATACGTAGAGGACGTACAGGAGAGTTATTACTGGACAGACTCGTACTACAGGATATACGTAGAGGACGTACAGCAGAGTTATTAATGGACGGACTCGTACTCGTACCTACTACAGGATATACGTAGAGTTACCTCTACGTACAGGAGAGTTATTACTATGTTAATATTTATCAGTACCTAACAATAATGTGAACACTTCTAGAGTGGCCTTTCTTACAACCTGATGAGTGATATTTATGAGTGCCTAACAATACTGTGAACGCTTCTTGAGTGATCTTTCTTACAACCTGAAGAGTGATATTTATGAGTGCCTAACAATACTGTGAACACTTCTTGAGTGATCTTTCTTACAACCTGATGAGTGATATTTATGAGTGCCTAACAATACTGTGAACACTTCTAGAGTGGCCTTCCTTACAACCTGATGAGTGATATTTATGAGTGCCTAACAATACTGGGAACACTTCTAGAGTGGCCTTCCTTACAACCTGATGAGTGATATTTATGAGTGCCTAACAATACTGTGAACGCTTCTAGAGTGGCCTTCCTTACAACCTGATGAGTGATATTTATGAGTGCCTAACAATACTGTGAACACTTCTTGAGTGATCTTCCTTACAACCTGATGAGTGATATTTATGAGTGCCTGACAATACTGTGAACACTTCTAGAGTGGCCTTCCTTACAACCTGATGAGTCTCTGTACACTCATCAGTCTGTAAGTCATTAAATCCTACGAAAAAACAAACTTGCTTCTCCAGTGGTTTATTGCTAGTAAAATTATTCTTTATAATGGCAAACTCAAATAATTGACTTCCGTTTAAACAATAAAGAAAACATAGACCCACTAACTTTTTTATCGGTGATTCAAAGTTAATACATCTGAATCAACAAAATTTCTTGGTGTGCACACTGATCAAAATGACTCACCCGCACTCCAATACTCGTACAGTGGTATTGACCCACCCACCCACCAATACACGTACAATCGCAATGACCCACACGCACTCCAATACACGTACAATGGTATTCTATATGAGTTCTGGCATTTTTGTTCTTAGAAGCATGCCTTCATACTTGGATACAATAGTTGACACCCCTACCTCAACTATGTTGTCGAGGTATGGGGATGTGAACATTTCAGGACAACACTTTTTTTTAAGCTCAAAAAAGGGCAATCAGAGCTGTTTTCAAAAAAATCTCGTCATACTTCTCATAAACCATTTTTAGGAGCAAAATATTTTAACTTTTCCCTCAGTTATATTTTCAAATCTATAAAGTTTGTTCGTAAAAATTCATCAATTTTCCCAACAAATAACCATCAAACTTCTGGGTACAACCTCCAGTCAAGCGCAAACCTCAAAATACAAATACCAGCACACAAAACCAGTTTTTTTTTTTATGTGACAAATTTGTTTAGTGAAATCAGACTGTTCAACTCACTGTTGGTCACTTTAAAATCAGAACGAAGCTTGTTCAAAAAAAAAAATTAAGAGCACTGATGTTATGTGACGCTTACTATAGCGTTTCGGAATATTTCCTAGCTGATCCTCATACGTGAGCCACATGTAAAGAACAATGCATATTATCTTTTAATGAGCTAATGTTGTTTTTTTTTTCATTTCATACCTGTTTATATATAAGATGAATATATATTACGTTTTATTTATGCTATGAGTTAGCAAAAGAATGATGTTATTTTACTGACGCTATTGTATAGCATGATTGTTTTTTTCAATAAAGTTTTTTTGAATTGAATTATAATTTTGTTAGAATATTTCATCTGTGAACAGATCACATAACTGGATGACGACAAAGCAATCTTCTGAAGTTCTTTTTATTCCGCTACTTCACCGAGGGTAAGGGATAACAACCGCCATAACTTTAACGCCTATGTTTTATGATTTAATAGCCTAGAATTTTCAAACATTTCTTGAAACCACTTTTTAATGTTGTTACAAAATAATTATCATTCACAGATTTAATTAGTTAATGCTCCAAAAAATTTATTTAGAACTTAATTTACATAAACATGATAGTTATCAGGCAACAATTATAAACTTTTTTATTACAACGAGCCCTCTCGATAGTAGTGGCTGCAATGTGCTTGTAGTTTGTATTGTGTAATGTGTACACAGTAACTAGACATTATAATACCCGGATCATTCTTCTATGCATTGAAACTATTTTCTATTTCTTTTTGTAAGCATAATTATTTTAAAATCACTGTTAGCATTCATTTTCTTGACCGGAATCTTTTTAGAAAACATTTTAAAATTAAAATCGTTTTAAAATTACCAGTATTTCCGATTTAATAGTTGATTGAAAATACTGATAAAATTAATTTTATTTTAACTTAAGTAGTCCATATTGATAAACTAATAAAATTAAAAATTCCTATTATATCTATAATAATAACCATTCATCTATATCAGCCGTTATCGCACTGACTTTGTTATAGTTAGATGCTAATTAAACAACGAAAGTGATTTAAAAAAAAAAATACACTTCTTACAACTACAAGTTGTACCGGAACCGTCATATTATATTCTGTATTGGTAATCAATTAATTGTATGTTTGAAGAAAATTCTAAGAAATATCTCCGGAATTTTCTGAGTTTATAAATGCAGTTCCTTAGCTAAAGTGTTGAGTTTCAGAATAAAAATTAGTTGTACAGTAATACTAAACTGTACACTACAATCGATTCAAGATTGGTTTATCTTAATGTGAACTTCTGGCTGTTTTATTTATTCTCACTGGAGATTTATCACAGGTCAGTCTAAAAGGTAGGTAGGTTAGCTTTTAACTTTTACCTATGTAGCTCAAACGTGAAATGTTTCAACAATTGTCTCTTTCATTTTACAGTAGATGAGATTTAAATGTGAAGCATATTTTCAATTCTAGTTTTGCAATACAAGGCATCTGATTTGCCAAGTTAGAGCCTAATAGGCATAAGTGTATGGTTGCCATACATTTTCATATAAAATATGGACACCAGATATCATGGGGGGGGGGGGGTATTTATGCAGTTTCTTTCCACCAAACAAACATGGAACATTTTGCTTGAAATGAGTCTAGAATTGGCTGAATTTTCACGAGACACGCTTTTTATTCTGTGGAAATAACGTATTTTACCGAAAAAAACCAATGTCACAACTTTTAGTATTTTTGTCATATTTCCGTTAATTTAAATGATATTTTAGTCATCTTTTTTATATTGATGTGTTTTTGCGCTGGATACAAATTTGAAAACTATTTTTGGTAATTATGCACTTTCTTGCCACCAAACAAATTTGGAACATTTTGCTTGAAATGGGTCTAGAATTGGCTGTATTTTCACGAGATATGCTTTTTATTCCGCGGAAATAATGTATTTTACCGAAAAATTCGAAAAAACCAATGTCACAACTTTTAGTATTTTTGTCATATTTCCGTTAATTTAAATGGTATTTTAATCATATTTTTTTATTTTGATGTGTTTTTTGCGCTGAATACAAATTTGAAAACTATTTTGGTCTATTACAAATATTTCTCGAGAAATAACGGAAAAACTACTGTCGCGGCGGATCATGATTAGCGGCCATTACGCGATCATTATATACAACTATTAATGACAAAAACCGAATTCTCATATATTCTCGCCGGCAGGCCGTCACGAAGGCCAAACGCCCGAATTTAATGCAAATTACGAATTTTTGTTGAGAAAATAGACAATTAGGATAAGTTAGGTTATGTTTGGTTATGTCAACAAAAATGCATTTTTCGAGCTGAAAAAATAATTTTACTACAAAACCAGTTATATATTTGTGTTCAGCATAAAAAAACACGAGAAATAAAAAAAACATTTGTCAAAAAATAACGATTTTTAAAAAAGTTGGGTTTTTTCATTATTAGATAAAAATTTAGTTTTTTGATTTTTCGGTAAAAAACGAGTTTTCCGCGGATGAAATCAAACTCCTCAAGAGAGATAAACTCATTTTTCACCACTTTATTAACATGAAATCGTATTTTCAGAGGTGGCAAGAAAGCATAATTACCAAAAGTTGTTAAAAAATCACGATTTTCAAAAAAGTTGTTTTTTCACTATCATATAAAAAACTAGTTTTTGATTTTTCGGTAAAAAACGAGTTCCGCAGATATCAAGCTCCTCAAGAGATATAAACTCATATTTTACCACTTTTTCAACAAGAAATCGTATTTTCAGAGGTGGCAAGAAAGTGCATAATTACCGGGGGCTGTAAACTGTCATTTATGAGATTTGGGTTGTTAAGTTGGGAGATTTTATTAGGCCTAAGGGCATTGTGATGTTCAGTATTAATATTAAAACTGTATTTTATTTTAAGACTTCAGATAACTTATACATTACTAACAAACATATTGTGTATACTTTATAAAAGAAGTTTATAAAGGTAAATTTAAGTTGGCTGAACTCAATAAATTGTCATAAATCTCCTTGAAAATGTTTAGGAGTCACTTGTTACTAGTTGTACTGGCTGAAAGCTGAAACCAGTCATATTTTTTAAAGAGATAAATTTTGAAAGTCAAGAACCATTGTTAGAGAAAGACCGTTGGTAGAGAAAGAGCAAATTCGAACACTCTTTCATAATTTTCTTTTAAATTGAAGTTCAAGGGTTGAAAAAATTCTTTTTTTTTTTAAAGAAGGGAAGTGTATAACAGTATAATAGGCTAGTGCATAGTATATAACATTAATAGTGTGTCATACAACACACAACCTCTCATGATTGTCGATTGCGCTAAGTAATAGTAATACATGTTTGTCTTTTTACTAGAGGCAATTAACTGAAATATTTATAATATATTTTTAATACTAAAAGAACGAAAACATTTTTATTTTTTCTTTCTTTGTGTGGTACGGACATAGATTGTAAAATACAAACCGTTCGTACAAAATACGGACATATGGCAACTCTACCTAAGTGTAAAAGGTAAACTTTTAAAATAGTTTTTTAATAAGCATAATACGTGTTGGTATATATACAGTACAAGTAAACGTCACACAACACAAATTTATTACAATATAAGCACAAAATCCACAAATATATTACAATGCAAATGGTACCATAATATTTGTGCATTTTGTACCTGTATTGTAATAAATTTGTGTTGTGTGACGTTTACTTGTACTGTAAACTTTAAGTAATTTAGGTAATTTATAATAATAAATATAATTTAGCCTATAGTGTTCAGTTTGTTATCTTAAAGAAATTAAAATGTTTATAGACCAATAATAAAGACTTTAAATTTATTTTACTAATATTTAAAAACTCCCCATCAAATTTAGGCCTTAAATAGCAAGGTTAAGGTTTCGACCTTGTTATTGGTAAATTTACTAATGTCATTTACAAAAAGCAATATGTCACAGAAATGTTATATGTGAAAAAAGTTTCAAGTATTGAATTTATAGTAAACGCAATGAGTGGTCTTACAGGTAGAAATAGGCCAGCACACCAATACGTTACTAACTTTAAAAATGTAAAAGAACTCATTCATGATAATGTATAAATAAAAAATTGTTTCGGTTTTCATGTGCCAAATATTGACAAATGGTGCAAGTCTGAATATTAAATATAAACCCTTCGTAAGCGGTAAGCGAA
This sequence comes from Stictocephala bisonia, assembly GCA_035578905.1. Classification (NCBI taxonomy): domain Eukaryota; kingdom Metazoa; phylum Arthropoda; class Insecta; order Hemiptera; family Membracidae; genus Stictocephala; species Stictocephala bisonia. The sequence goes on from JAQJVL010000321.1 coordinate 234,893, forward strand.
ATATATCGCTAGGTATTTGTAGCCGTAAATGTGATAAGCGGAATATATCGCATTCGATTGTTTAAAATCATCTAGTACATATTGATGCCGCTAGAATCCGTGAGATTGTTTATTTTGTGCGTTTGAGCTAGACAGAAGGCAGTGGGATTGATATCAGCTGTCAGATGACGCATCACATGTGTTGACAGACTGAATTTCCTGTTGCGTGCGCATCCCATGTGTCAGCCCTGCGCTGTAAGCGTATATTTTCGCGCCAAGTAAACAACGCGAGGTTACAACACTGTAGACGTATTGACATGTACGTTATTATGAGTATTATTAGTTACGACGAGTATTATTAGTTTTAATGAGACTTGTATGACTAAATACAAATTTTGTATGACTAAATAAAAATGATATTTAGGCCTAAATTTTTAAAAATTTATATTTTTCATCTATGCTGAAAATCAAATGTACATACATCTTTTTAACTAATGTGTGGTTTTTTTTTTTTTTGGAATACCTATGTTTATGGAGCACATAAATAAAATTAACTGGAAAATTAAAAATAATTTTTTTTTTTCAACTATATAAGCATTATAGTAGAATTCATCAATTTTAAGGTCGCGTACGAAGGGTTAATAAAAGCCAGATAGAAGTTACTTATGTTTTATTCTGTGCATTGTTAGAATAATTTTAGACATAAGATAAAACAGAATTAGTTGTAATAATAAAACTACATATTGACCAAGTATTGCCCTGTTTCAGATAATTAGGCTGTAAGACATAGCACAAAAGACTTAGAAAATGAGCAATATAAAATCCTTTTTTCACCAATGGTGCACTAAGAATAGTGTTGATCATACGTTCGATTGTAGAGCCACAGGTAAGGTGTAATACTAATAGTAGGTACAAATAATTATGTTAAACTGTTAAAAAGCATCTATCATATTTTATATATAATTTTAATGTAGCTTTTAAAAAAGGTATCATTAATATCAACATTATTTTTTTTAATATTAGGCTTAAATGAAATACAATTTAGCTTGTTAAATTTACCTCAAGATATGAATCATCAATGTGAAGTCAGTTGTGATTATGAGCGATGTAAGTATTTAGAAAGTGCCAATTGTTGAATTCAAAAATTAATTTAATTTAGACATTTGCAACTTAACATTTTTATTTCAATCTTCAGCCCTTGATAAAAGAGGTGTAGCTTGTCTCTATGACCTTGAACTTCCCAAAGAGTTCCTTATTGCTCCCATTTATACATTACTGTATATCTCAAAATGAAGCTCCTAACTTGTAAATCAACAAAGAAAACGTGAGTTATAGTAAATCGTAACAAAATAGTCCGATGGTAGCTGTTGCATGTGAAGTCCCCCTCCTCACTTCTCGCCCAGCAATGTTGTCAGATATAAATTCATTGAGCATTATCAATATTTTGTCTGAACATATGTTTCAGTAAACAAGTATCATCATTTGTTATTTTAAATAAATGTGTTTTTGTTGTTGTATATTTAGCGGAAGTTATACAGGGTGTAACTGAAATACTGGGACAAACTTTAGGAGGTTGTTCCCGGGGTCAAAACAAACCAAACAGTTGTTAGAAACATATGTCCTAATTTGCACAGTTTTCTGTCCATATGTTTTTTTACATTATATTTTCTTAGATTAGATTAGATACACCGGGTTATGGTCCTGTCGCCAAGCCCACTGCACCTAGACTCCATGGCCCTTTGCGCCCCGAGACTGGCGACAGTGTCACAAGAGACCAGTCCCCCTTATGAAGGACGTGATCTCCCCGAGTGTAGCCCTTCTAATATCCTCTGGTTCCAGAAAAGCGGCACCCAGAAAATATTATCTCTTAGGTGGAGATCCTATACCTAAGAGATGAGAGAGCTCCACAATGACAAAAGATGTGTATGGAGCTCTCCTCATCCTCCTCACAGAGCCTACATGTGGAGTCCTCTGTTAGGCCCATAATCTTCATATGTCTGTTAAGAAGATTGTGTCCGGTCAGCATTCCCATAACCGCCCTCACCTTGGCCTGGTTACAGCTCAGCAGATCTCTGCTGTACCTGCGATCCGGTCCCTGGATAAGAGCACGAGATTGCCTGAGCCCGGACTCGGCCCTCTATCTACCATCGTGTTCCTCAGAGGTCCACCTGTCAATTCTTCTTTTTACCTTTTGAAGAGGAATACCAAGAGCCGGCTGCGGCCCCAGCAGCGTGCACTTTGCCCCTCTCCTAGCCAGTGCATCGGCTCTCTCATTCCCATCAATACCAGCATGTCCAGGGACCCATATGAGCCTCACCTGTTTACGCTGGCAAAGAGTCTCCAGGATCCCCTGGCACTCCCATACCAGCTTAGAGCTGGTACGTGGTGCCATGATTGCCTTTATCGCCGCCTGGCTGTCCGAGCAGATTGAGACTACTCCTCCGAAGCCACCTAGAAGCATTTCTTCTTGTGTGGCTATCATGATAGCCATCACCTCCGCCTGGAAGACGGTTGCATGGGCCCCTAGAGGTACAGACAGAACTTTCCGTGCCCCCCTCCCGTACACACCCGCACCTTCTTCTATAAGTGAGCCGTCTGTATACCAGACGCTTCCTTTTTGACTTGTGCGGGCTCGGTACTCCCCATCCACTCATCTCTGCTTGGAAGGAAGGCCCTAACCCTTATATTTTCTTTCTCAGCAACCATAAAAGTTAAGAGTGTTGAAATTCGGCACATATGCTATACTAGTAATATTCTATTTCAGAAAAAAGTTCGTCGGAAAATTTCAAAATGGCGGCTAGATAAAAACTTTGACGTTAGATTCTGTAACAACTACATCCTGTATAAAAAAAAAAACACAAAAATAGCAAATTATAGGAAATTCAATTATAAAACTAACAATACCTAATTTATTGAAAACAAACAATAAATGCATACTTTTTGGCATTTTCTTTAATCTAGTTAAAATTGAAGTTTTGTTCTCTAAGTGTAACTAGAATAAAGGAAATACCACAAATTATGCATTTCTTGTTTGTTTTCAATAAATGAGGTATCGTCAGTTTTATAATCAAATATCCTACAATTTATTACAATTGTGCTTTTTTTATACAGGGTGTAGTTTTTACGGAATTTAATGTCAAAGTTTTTAACTAGCCGCCATTTTGAAATTTTTCAACAAATTTGTTGTTCAATCTTTTTCTGTAATATAATATTACTAGTATAGCATATGTGCCAAATTTCAACACTCTACCTTTTATGGTTGCCGAGAAAGAAAATATAATGTAAAACACACAGACAGACAGAAAACTGAGTATATTAGGACATATGTGTATAAGAACTTATTGGTTTGTTTTTACCCCAGGAACAACCTCCTGAAATTTGTCCAAGTATTTCAGTTACACCTTGTATGTTAGCTATTGTTAGTCAATGTTTATATTTATTAGTTATTTTTTAATGTTTTATAATTATTGTTGTTTTATAAATATTTATTTATTTATTTTCTGAATACTCTTAACAATGGATCAACAGAACAATTACAGTAATAACAAATAGGTCTACAATAATTAATTTTACCTTTAAAGAGGTTTTTAAATAGTATTATACAGTTGTTTTGTCCAATCAAATTGACAGTATTGAACATATGCATACTTATCATAGGTGGAACATGTGGTTGGATGCACAGTAACTATAGGTCGTGAGGGCAGCGATGGACTCTGAGGGATTAGCAGCCCTCACACACACACTCACACCACAGACAAAGGGGCGTTCTTTGTGATACTCACGCGCCGTCCTAACTGGAACTCGACCCTTCATAATAGCCATATAAACATTCACTATGTGGTTGATACATTTACGTTTGTAGTTGTAGCTTTTTGAGCTGTTTCTTTTTGAAATCAGTAAAAAAAAGGCGAGAAAAAGTAGCCCAAACATGATATAGATAGCATTAAATGGAGCACCACCTCCAAAAATTAAACAAAGACATTAATATTCTAATTTTTTTTCAAGATAAATTTTACTTTTTTTGTTTATATTTAAAATAACAGGCAAAGTATTAATAATAGCTAATAATCGAAACACGGATAGTGTATGAAATTGATTGAATTAAACATCGTCATTTACACGTCATGGTTTACGTATTGTCTAAATAAGTAAACATCAAATAATGTCAATCAATATTAATTTTTGTATAAACATTTGAATGTCGACTCACTATTGAATCCATGCAGTTAGACATTATCTGTAGCCAAAGCTGCTAATGAGGTTTTCAGATATTTACACATTTTCTTATGACTCAACCCCCAGTTTGGCTATTCTGTGAGTCACTGACAATGACTCAGGGTATCAAAGTAACAAGCGTCTCTAGATAACACCAATTTCGAGTCGTCAGATATACAGTTGTTTGTGAATTTCAGTGGGTGCTACAAGTGCCAGTTTATAGCGAGTCGTAGCTCCAGTGAGGTTCCGTCATTAACAGTGCTGTGTTTAACAAATGATATTTTTTTCTATTATAAGAAAATTGGTTACAGTTTACGATGTCGTCTGGAAAGAGGGAAATTTTGCATACTCAAGCTAGGACTATTGTGGCGTCTGTTATAGAATATTTTTATTTAGAAAAAAATAATATGGGACCAATTATGGATGTGAGAAAAGTTCTTGAGAGAGTATCAAGTGCTTGTAAAGTTCCTTATAGGACTGTTCGCCGCATCAACAGCCAGCTTACAGAAGCAGTGAAGGCCACAGGAGGTGAAGATAGTGATTTAACCCAACTTGAAACTTCAACAGATGGTATCGACGAGGAAGAAGAGACATCTACCACTAAGAGAAGCCGGACACTCATCGGAACACCAAAAAAGAATCGTGAGTCACAAACTAAAAAATACAAAACAGATTTAGATGATTTTCAGAAATCAGCTATTCATCGGCACATTTTAGGATATTACGAAAGAAAAGAGGTGCCGGTTCTCAGAAAACTTCTGATTTCTCTGAAAGATGCTGATTTATTTCATGGCAGTAGTTGGTCACTTCGCAAAGTGTTGAAATCAATAGGGTTTGTGTACAAAACGTTAAACAGTAGGAAATGTTTGATGGAGAAACCATCGGTTGCCCTACTGAGATGCCAGTTTCTTAGAAAAATTCACAATGTAGATATGAACAAAGTAATTTTTTTAGATGAAACTTGGCTCAATGCAAACTTGACCAACGATAAAGGCTGGACTGATGACAGCGTAAAGGGGACATTAACTAAACCACTGGGGAAGGGCAAAAGGTTAATCATTTGTCATGCAGGGGGGCAGCAAGGTTGGATTAATAGTCCTCCCCTTATGTTTGAATCAAAAAAGACGTGTGACTACCACGAGGAGATGAACGGTGATGTTTTCGAGTCTTGGTTTTTTGAAGTGTTGGTCCCAGCCATTCCTCCAGGCAGTGTGATTGTGATGGACAATGCTCCTTACCACTCGAGAATAAAGGACAAAGCCCCTACTTCAAGTTCTACAAAAGCAAAAATGATACAATGGCTGCAGGAAAAAGGCATAGTGTTTAACGCTGATTTGCGGAAGTGGGAACTGTACGAAATTGTCAAGCTGCATAAGTCACCTCAACCTAAATACGATATTGATGTAAGGGCAGCTGAAATGGGCATTACTGTAATTCGACTCCCGCCTTATCACTTTCATTACAACCCCTATTTTGGGGTTACTTAAAAGGGTACGTTAAAGAGAGAAATAAAACATTCAAACTTGTAGATCTTCAACAACTGTTTATGGAAGCCATCTCCACCGTTACGCCAGAGAAGTGGAAGAAGTACGTCCAGCACGTTAAGAAATCCATAGATGCTGATTGGTCAAGTGAGGGTCTCAACGACATAAGTGTGCAGGACTTGATCATCAACTTGTGCCCGGGCGATTCTGAGGAAGATAGTGACTTCGATAACGACTCCGATGAAGAACTCGATTCCTTTCCTTTAGAGTAGTAAGTTTCTATGTGTTACGGAAATTTAATCAACGGATTTAATCACCCTCGGTGTGAAATTTTCATGTAGGTTGTATGTTTATACTGACTACTTATTACTGTTATAGTACAAACTTGTAAATACTGTTTTTATAATATTTTTATGTTTATATATGTTGTTGTTAGTTCTATTATTTGTTGTATGACGTATTATAAATAGCTTATAAATACCTTTTTTATAGTATTTGTTATATATATTTGTCATGTCCGTGTAAATACCGTTATTTGTTGTATAAAGTATTATAAATTTATTGAATTATGTTTGCTTCTTCAAATTTTAAATGTAGATCTGTAATATTGTGATTATAGCATATAGCATAAACTTACGAGTGTAAATTGAGAGCACAGGTTAAGAAACTAATGATTAATAAATGTAAAATTTTGTAGCACAAACTTGTGAATACTGTTTTTATAATTTTTTTTCTGTTTATATATGTTGTTAGTTTTATTATTTGTTGTATGACATATTATAAATGTCATGTATTATGTTTTCTTCTTTAAATTGTTAATGTCGATCTGAAATGTCGTGGGGAGAACATGTACATAGGTTGCAAAGAGGTGAATATTCGAAGGATATTCACTCTCCAATTATAATTATATTAATGTAGCTTATAAATACCTTTTTTATAGTTTTTGTTATATATATTTGTCATGTCCGTGTAAATACCGTTATTTGTTGTATAAAGTATTATAAATTTATTGAATTATGTTTGCTTCTTCAAATTTTAAATGTAGATCTGTAATATTGTGATTATAGCATATAGCATAAACTTACGAGTGTAAATTGAGAGCACAGGTTAAGAAACTAATGATTAATAAATGTAAAATTTTGTAGCATTATTAATTTTTGTATTTTTTTAACGTACTTGTAACCAAGGTTCCATCAACGTCTACTAATAACGAAACCTATCATGTTTTACCATTTATTTATTTAAATATTTTATTTGGTGTATACCGAACGATATACAGTACTATTTCGTTTATCTTTGGGTTCATGATTAGAATGATTGTTGTTTGAATATTTAAAAATCATGGTAATTATATCGTATTTGGTGTCGTTTGACTCAAAATTTTATGGATATCACAGAAAAAATTAAAACGACAACAAAAAACTTTTACAGCACAAAGTTATTATTTTGTAGTAGGCTCTCGACTGGGTAAGTAATTGACTAGCCGCGAGGGGTAGGTCGGGCCTGTTGCGCCCCTGCCGGTGAGTGTGCGTGCGTTGGTGGAGGGAAAGTTAATCCCTCAGAGTCCTTTAGTGGCCTCACAGACTATAGAATACAAGTTACCATGGTTGGGTGGTTGTCAACAACGATTTGGCAACACCACTTAAAATGTCATCGGACTGTTTTGATGCGGTTTACACTAGTAATAAGCTAACAAGAAAGCAAATAGCAAATTGTACATATATCGCTACTGCGTATGTTGTGAGTCTGTCAGGAAATACTGATATGTCAAATTATAATAATAATAAATCTTTATTGTCATACGAATTTGTACAAATTTTTGACAAAGTCAATATACAGCACCAAGTCAATATAGCTGCCAAGTCATAAATATTAATCTAAGCTTAACTAAATTATAATTACAGAAGTCAGTCATGAAATACAGTCATAATGGGATTTAAAAAATTAATTAATATTTGCCAAAATGTATCATATTAGTTTCTATATAAATAATAAGGCTCAAAAGATTAGCATTATTATTTAAAATAGGTGTAATTTAGTTTTTTAATTTATTGCCTTTTCAGGACCAAAAAATAGGCAGAGGTTTTTGTGCGAATGCAGAGTAGATGGCTATAGGTATGTTGGAGCAGGAAATTCTAGCAACAAGAAAGATGCACAGATTAATGCAGCAAAAGATTTTGTCAACTATCTTGTGCGCCAGGGAATCGTGTCGCAATCAGATGTTCCTACAGATGTATGTATAAAATAAATTATAATTTGCAATTAAGAACATAGCAAGATAATTATTCCTGTATATAGTAAGAGCATAACATCTCATTTTGTATTGAGTTTTGACTTATATTTTGTCCATTAAAATATAATTTGTTAAGACACTGATTTGAGAGGTTGATAAGTTTATATAAAAAATAAATGTGAACAGTTTGTGTATCAAACTTTGAAACTATTATTTTTGTATTATTATTATTATTAATGTTGGACCTCATTTTATTGTGTTCTGATTAGTTTAACTTTTTTTTTTTTTAGATAAGTTTTGTATGGTTACTTTTTCAACAAAATATGATACCAAATACAAATAATTTATTGATATTCATCAAATCTTCTATTTTTATTTTAAGGTATTAGATTATTGCATCAAAATTTTCTATATCAATCTTTATTCTTTCAAGGTTGTTTGGATCAATAGATTGAACGTGTACTGTTTAACACCTTCCCTGTGACAAAATTGCTATGTGACATCAGAAAATGCAGAATATTTATTTTTATTTAATTAACCGTATGTAGACGTCTATGCCAAAAACATATACTAAAATTTGTTGTTTACGTTTGAGTCAAATTACCTTGGACGCAAATGAGTGCCTATCACATATAACATGTATTTTACGTCAAGCGCCCAGATCTTTATAAAGCCAAATTGTAATATAATAAAAAAACAACCTTTTTCTTATATAAAGTATATCTTGTTATATAATTACGCTTAGTTTATTGAGTATATTTAGCTATAAATAATGGTATTACTACTGTTACGACCTAGAATAGTTTATGAATGTAATAAGCAAATAAAATTACGTAATTTGATTTATATACTTTTTATTTATTTCCAAAAATAATTTATAAAAAGAGTAAAATTTTAAACAATTGGAAGAGAATAGACATTCTATAGTACTTGTGATTATGTTATGAAAAAATGCTGTCTATAGTTTCAAACCTTACCAAAATAAATAGGTTTCAACCAACATCAGATATAGGTTCACCTGTTTCAGGATTCTTAGAAAATTGTAAGCAACTCATAATTAGTAAAAATCGATCACTGCTCATGTATTTTGGGTAGCACTGTCTTGAAAAGAGGGTCTGATTTCCAATAGTCTTGAAGTCGGGGTAGCAAAACAAATCCACTAAGCAAAACTAAACCCAATAAACTTTGAATTCGTTTATGATAATTCTTTTCATTTATTGATCCAGGAATGTTTTTTTTCTTATGTCTTTTCGTAAATATCTCACGGGCATTACTATTAATCAGTTAACATATCTTGGCTAATAAATCATCATCAAGAATTATATTTATCATTGGGTTCTTTATTATGTGAAATTTGTACAGGAAGTTCAGTGTTTTTTTTAATTCATTGTTTTCAAATTATCAATATTGTCCGACCAGATTAAGTGATACCAAGTTAGGTTAACTTTGCAACCCTAACTTCACCTCATGAAGAAACAATAAAGTTGTATTTCATTTAATTTCAAATTACAGAAGGAATGTTATTACTATCATTGTCAACCCTTTCATTGGATCATTTTCAATTGCATCAGCATTTACATTAGAAACAGGAATATTTACAGGGCTGTTTACAACACAATTGTCTATACTATTTACAATGCTGTTTTCTGTATGATCATAAATCAGACTCAACTGCAGCTATCAGAGAGATAGTTAAGACTATATATTATACTTTATTTGAATCAAAGAAATGTGAAGGTAATTGATACTTTAAATTGTAATCTACAAGTAGTATGTTTGATCTACAGTGAGTTAGTTTTCATGTAATAATAATAAGTAAATGTACAAATAATTGCAGTATAGAAACATATTTTAGACTATTTGACAAAATAAAAAAAAGCACATTTTCAAAAAAAATACTTTATGCCTCCCTTAATAACGCTAAAATTAATTTAAATGATTTATCATTATATCACCAATTACAGATCACTCGCACAAACATAATAAATACGTACTATGTATACATGCATAAACACACACATAATTACAGCTTACGTAACGTACAATTAATTGACTTATTTATGTATGTAAATGCAATATACAAGGGACTCAGGCTGATCTTTACATTAGTATGCTTATGCTTTAGTTATCTTAAGTAAGTTATAAAAAATATGGTATGGTTAATGAAACAATTACATTTAGACAATTTAACAATTAATTATTAACTAACATATACAAAGTCTGTAGGAAAACAATAAGTTGAGAAAACATATAACCTCCAAGGCCGAACCTATTTGGAGGATATAAACTGTGGTGAATTTTAAAATAATGGAGGAAATTTAACTGACTAAATATTATTGACGGTAGAAACAAGACAGTTCAAGGTAATGCATTTGCTATAGATACATGTATGTGCTGCTATCTAATGGTAATTAGTTTCAAATAAGCACTCCTCGTCAGTCTGTTTGACTTATTAGCTCAGATATTAGTAATTTCAGTGTGTGCTAGAGAGAGAAGGGAAAGGGAGGGTACTGGCATTAGTTGTGAAAATAGAAAAAACAGGACATTCAGCTTCAAGAGGCCCTTTGAGCAGACAGTCCACTTGTTTCAATAGTTTTTGCTAATATTTACTTGGTTAAAAATCAAGTAAACAAATTTTGTATCTTATTTATTAAACTTAAAATTGACATTTAAAAAAATGAATGCTCTGTAAAGTTAAGCCTCTTTAGAACGTAATAAATGTGTTTAGGAAATGTAAAAGTGATTTGAAAAAATACATTTACTGAAATCTTTAATGCATTGTTGTTGTTTACAGTCTAGATATAACTTTAATGTAAGTAATCTTGAACGCTCCGTAACAATGTATCTACACAGTCTATATGAATTATGTTTCGCAGCTTCTAAACTCCTAGAATAGGCCTACATTTGATATCTAACCTAATTTTTTAATAGCCTAATTCATTTTAAAAGAAAGAAATCTATTTTCAAACACTAAACCTAAGATTTAATTTTATTTCAGGGAACCGAGGTAAAAGCAGAAGGACAGAATCCAAATATGCCTTCGTCATCAGCTCAGGCTCCTCACGCCATGTTGGGCCTGAACGCCAGGCCAGTGTTTCAGCCAGGTCAAGGTCCCAACACCATGGGCTCTGCCTACACCCCTCTCCAGCGTGAGGGCCAGACTCCACAAACATACCAGGACATCATTGCAGACCAGAAGCGAGTTGAAGAAGTAAGTAAAGTGTAACTATATCTTATTATCTAAAACAAGCCATGTCTGGACAAACTTTTTTTGGCTCCAAGGATTTTTAATTTTTATTTGGGGGCCGCTCCCCCACTTAATAAAAAATATGCTCAAAAACCCGAAATTGGGTAATGTTAAACTAATACACCCAAGTGTGGTATCAAATTAAAGGTACTCTTTTCTAAATTACTAATGTACCATCAGATTTTAGAATAGAATATGTTAATGAACTCCACTGCCCCAAAAATCAAAATTCATGGTTATACTGCTTAAGATTCCTGGCGAGGCAGTAGGCCGATCTTCTTCATGAGGCGACATGCCAAGATCCACAAATGGGACTGTAGCAGAGTGCCTTGGTGAGGCCGCAGTCCAAATTGTCCCCCACGAGGCCGTACACAGAGTTCCACAGATGGGCCTGCAGTAGAGAGTCTTGACGGCCGTAGGCCGAGCTCCTTATTGAGGCAGCGGACTGAGTTCTACAAAGAGGCTAAAGATAAACGTGAAGATCTCCAAAATGAAATTTTATTTATACCGGTAACCTACAAGATAGAGCAACAAGAAACAATCCTCAGTATCCGGGAAATATGGAACAATCTGGGAAATATGGATGCTACCTCTTCAGTTCACAAAATTCAACTGAGCGAAGCTCGGTCTCCCGGTACTTAGGTATTAAATATGCAAGTTAGAGTGCATTTTTATTATGGTTAAAACATATATCTTTAAAGGAGTGACTAAAATAGACTAGGAAAATGATGATTTAGTAGTAGTGTATTTTTTTCATACAAAAAAGCTATAAAGCTGTTTTAGATATGTTTTCTACTGTTGTATAATTTGTTTATCAGATATTGGGGAGTTAGCAAGCCAAATCTTGTACTAAAAGCATGTGTAAACAAATTTTATTTCATAAATATATATATATTCACTGTTGTCTTAAAATAATTACATTAAAATTAAATTATTTGTACTTTAAATATAATTGTTCTAAATATAAAATCTTGTTTATATTTTGCAGGGCTGTGAACAAATCGGCATACAATCGTTTTCCGAATAATGTTTATACAAGGCTACTAATAATAGAATTGTATTAGAGATTATGTCAAAATTATTAACCAAGCTGCGTTACACCTATGACTGTGCAAACAAAATAATGTTAACAGATATTTTGGAACATTATGATAGGGATTTTGTCCTAAATTTAAAAATCAAGGGCCCTTTTGTAGGCCTTTAATAGTCAGTTTTTTTATTTTACCAATGAAAGGATCTTTCAATTTTAATCTTTGTCAATTTTTCTGAGTTCCAATTATCTCTTTGCTGTTCTGATATCCTAAATTGTCTTCCTCCTATGGAAACAAGAAGATACAACTCATATTATCTGTCCTGTTCCCCATCAGCACACTATTGCCCCATATTCTTGGAAAAAATTGAGCCAAAAATTGAATATAAGTTATTTTCCAACAGGATGGAGCGTCTCCTCATTTTTCAACTAATGTGTGCAAGTGTCGATTATATAACACGGATAGGTTGAAGGTTTGTCATAACCTGGCCTGCCAGATCTCCCGATCTAAACTTTATGGATTTTTGTTATTGTGTGAGTGTATATGAAAGCCCTAATATATTCTTCTCCATTGGAGAATGAGCAGGAAATTATAAACATGATCAAAGATGCTTGTCATTTAAAAAGTAAGAGAAAACTATATTATTTAAGGTTAGTGTGAGGGCCATTTGTAAAAGCATGTGCATTAGGAAAAAGGAGGTTATTTTGAAAACACACTTTTTTCAATTGATTTACTATTGATAGTAAACTTATTGATAGTAATAAAGTTTACTGTCAATAATTGTAGTTAATATATTACTTGTAAATGTTGTGTTTGTAAATGCAATTGATTTTTTATGACATAATATGTTTAGTTTCCATCATTTACATGGATTGTATTTAAATGAGTTTGCAGCAATTTCAGTTTATTTTAAATAAAGTTTTTTTTTTGTGACAGAAACATCAAGTGTATTGTTTATAATTTTAAGGCTTTGAAATTGTCATGTTTTTTACCTATCCACTGAGAAAGGTAAATTAGTTATTGTAGACAGGTTGATATTTATAATATTTTTAAAAATTTCCCAAAGTAAAGTTTTTAACTACAACTTTAACCATATATTTTATTGTAAATAATTAAAAATGGAATAATTCATTTTGTAAATTTTTTAGTGCTAAATTTTGGTCTTCTTTTGAAAATAGTCAAAAAATAGTCCAAAACCAAATGGAATATTTCAGTTTTACTATCCCAAGAACAAAACTGTGTAAAAACTAGAAAAAATAATCTCAACACCAAATGGTTTTTTAAATAGGAAAATTTTTACTTTGCATTTTAATGCCTTTTGCCATGTACATTAACCACAAAAAACTTTTAACACTAATATCTTTCTACGCTGTTTAACGTATTATAGTATATTATATTTCACTATTCATGCATCACCTGTGTTAAAAGTATAGATTAACTGTTAGATACAAGATTTTAGTTCTTGTATTTAATTTATCGTTCACTGATTCAGGCAGAAGATGTTGATATGAACGCAGCAATTCACGGAAATTGGACTATTGAAAATGCGAAATCAAAACTCCACCAGTTCTTGGATTCAATTAAAGTAAAAGCTGAATATGTGTATACTGTGGTGGGCCCTGATCACATAAAGTAAGTAGTAATTAAAAAAAGAGTCAGAGGATAACGATAAAAGAATTAACAAAATTAGATCTAGTCAAAAATTATTGTAAAACTTGAAAAAGAAAAAATTTAGGAGAACCTTTTACCCTTTACTTTATGTAGTAGAAGTGATGGCTGACTTTCATTTTGATCAGTTGGAAGAAACATAATAATAAAAAAAAACACATACATAGAAGTTATGGTGTAACTTCTATTATTGTGTAGTTTGTAACAGTGTTTTTATTGTGTGGTTTGGTTATTGAATTTATTTCTTTCCATTCTACTTGTACAAGCTTAACTGGGCAATAATTAATGAAAAAAATCAATATGGTATAGAACATTGATAGCAAAAAGCTCAATAGTTCATAAACGTTTAAAATGTTCAAATTTTGTTCAGTTCTAATGAACTTCTAGTAACATTCTGAAAATTATTTTAGTTGCAAGTTTTTGTGTCTAACTACATCGATCAGACATATTTTTCAATCTCATAAAATAGTACAGCTTATGAAAGTGGTACAAGGGAGAAAACGGTATTATGCCTGTACACAGCGTTCCATTCATAATGATAACTTACTTTATAAGTTCAAGTTAAAGAATGTGTTGTCGAGTAATATAATTTATTTCTACGTAAAGGGTAAAATGATCTCTGAAATAATCATTCCCTCCTTTTTTTGACAACTGATCACAAACCAAGATCCTTTCAATAAAGACTGAAACGGTGTTGGTATAACTGGACAAGAAGGGGATTGGTAGTGCAGTACCATGTATATGCAGTACTCTTGTGTCAATGGAGGTGCTGAAAGGGTTGTTCTATCTCACCTCACGGAAGTAAATAAATATTTTTACTTTGCAATCTCAAATGCTAATTAAACTGAAAGTTCTATATATAGACTCATTTTACCGATACTTTGTGGTGGTGAATGTTGGATATAATCTACTGTTGAAAATTGGGTAGTACAGTAGATTTGTCACTATCCAAGGTAATTTGAACCAACGCTACTCTAGAATATTCTGATGTGTAAAACTCAGAAAATTCAGAGGTTAAATGTATATGGTAAAAATAAAAAAAAAAACATGAAAATGTACGAGGCAGCTCAGGAGAGTTCCAGCGGGGGTGTGGGGAAATACGCCGCCACACCGCTCAGTTGCCTGGGCAACGGCTGTATTATCCACACAAATAACATTTCTTGGAAGCGCTAGAGCCAAACATTTCCTGTTAGTGTTTGCACACGGCACTGCAGGGTGAAAGTTTGTTGTTTTGGTCAGCCCTCCAGTCTTTCGTTTAGAATAGTTCAAACGTCCATTATCTCCAAACATTTCTTTTTTCATTAATTAAGTCATTAAAATAGTTCAGGGGTTAAAAAATTAATTAACAAAATTATTAAATAAAATAGTTTTGTATATTTATTTTTTTCTAAACTGATGTACTGCAGAAGGTTAGTGTGATAGTTAATGTTAAGATAAGAATAATAATTGTTAGTACACGCAAAAATTTGTCAAGCTATTAATTTATATACTGTAATATGATGAATATTGGATAATAAGATAAAATAAATTACTGCATAAAACTATTCTATCTTAAAATCAACAAATTTAAAACAAATACAAAAATAATGTATATTTTTAGTTTTGATTAATTTTATTAAGCCGTTCAATAAAAATTGCTGTCTAACTTAAAAGTACAGACAGACAAACAGGCGGGCGAAGACCGAGACAAATGTTATTAGGCCAGAACATATGATGGGGGTTTGTCAGTCACAGCCAATAGTGACTGCTGCTGGCACTCTCCTGAGCTGCCGACAGTACGGTAAAGACTGAACTGCAACCGAACCAAAAATAGTGCAACTGACACATCCTAATTTTTATTTCCTATGGCACCTCAGTCAATTCAGAGATTGGTTGATCGAGACTTGGATAGTTGCAAGTTCACTGTATACCCATTTATCGAATCAAAATTGTACCAAGAATTTTTTATAAAATGTGTATAACTGTACATAATTAAAATCTGTAAATTGAGCCACACATAGAGTTGAAAACTAATGACAAATGCAAGAGAAAAGATTAGTGAAGGAAAAAAATTAAAATCTTACAAATATAATGTAGGATTTTAATTTGTCGTATTGTATTTTGTTAGTCCTATAAAGGTTGATAAAGAATAACAAAATTGACAATTTTATTATTTTTTGTAATATACATGCAGTATTTACATTGAATGTACTTTATGAATAATATTTTGGAAAGAAAAATATTTTATTTGCAAATCGAATCTGGAAGTGAGATGAAACAACCTTTGATTTGAAGAAAGACAGTGTTGGAATGTTGTTTTTCCTGTGACGTAGAATTCACAGAGAAACATTATTCTGAGACATTGATTGGTTTATTGTTGGTACTGCACTGCCATCTTGTTTAGGTGCCAAGCTGGTTAACTGCTCATCGTGACAATACGGTAAGTCTAATTTCACTTAAAACTTTTAGAATTTAAATTGTGTTAATTATTCAAATTTTATGCATGTGAGATATTTTGTTCATTATATACACTAAAGTTAAATTATAATCTAGCCAATTCTTGAGGAAATTATTGGTATCGAGCATTGACGGTAAAATGTTCATTCAATATCTGACACCGGTGGCATTTGCTGGTCTCATTCCTTGTAAATGATCAAGTTGAAGACTGAAGAAATTTGCAAAATAATGAATTAAGTTAATAATTTTTGATAATATCACAGACAATATTATCCTCTAATATATTTTAATTGACTCTTTTAATACTAATGTTGGCCGGCCAATTGAAGTTCAAATCAACTACTAAATAATATAATTAGATGTTTAAAAAAATAATATCCTGGTTGTAAATATATTAAAACTTGCTGAAAGGTTATTAATATTCCAAGGGGATATTAATATTAAGTTACAAATTTTAAAATACTTTCGGTTAACCTTTTGAATCCCACTGCTACTGTGCTGTGGCGATGATGGATCGTGTTGAGGTCACACCATTTTCACTAATATTTTGTTTTCAACCAAATGTCACGAAACAACTTTGGCAATCTTCGAGACAGTTTTCCATTGTGTTAACATATGTTTTTAACTTCACGTCAGATTTGGGACAAACGCATTTTTGGTGTAGTTATATACACATCTGTCATTTGTGAACACAAAATAGTAGCGGAGCGATCGCATATATTATGCGAAAAAGAAACTATCAAATCTTTCAGTGCAGATTGTTTCAGTGCTTTATCTGAGAGTAGTGATGAAAGTGACAATGTAGAAAACTCATTTTTACTACTAGTGACGACAATAATTGTACTTTTTCATTATTCATTAGTAAGATGCTGATCATCAAGTTATGGACGAATGAGTGTAGTCGTTGTTACTAACTATGGTCAACTGTTCCTCAGATAGAGCTATTTAACACAAAAGCCAGGGCAATTAAGAGACCTGCAGTGTCAGGTGGAATCCGAACCATGTATTGCTGGTCTGATTTTCAGCTAACTGACAACCCTGACACTTAGTTCTCTTCCCTACACAACATCTAAACCCTGACTACCATCCAAAATGGACACCTCAAGCTTATTGAGTAGTGTCCACGTCGATGGTAAGCATTGAGCGGAAGCAGGGTCAGTATTAAGAGGACCGAGCATCGAACCTATAGCCTACTTGTTTTGTACTTTTAATTTTATGTAATTAATTTAACTGTAAAGTAATTACATTTGTAATTTTAGTAAATTTATTCGTAATGTTTCTATGGATAAAGGTTTAGGCCAGGAGTTCCCAAACTTTTCTGATGGCGTACCCCTTAACTTACACTATATAATATATCGTACCCCTTTGTTCGAACTATATATATTACCGTGTACACTCAGGGTACGTACGCCAACTTTTCACACCAAAAAGTAAACTGAAAAAAAAACAATTCCGGAGCTTTGTCGTTGATGGATGTGCTGTACATTGTAAGTGAAAGTTGTAAGCAAATCATTAGTTTGTTTGATTTTTTAGCATTTTCTCTTTTTTCATATATAATTATCAACACTCTTATGTTCTCTAAGATTCAAATGTACAATGCAACAAATTATTTAAGTATGGTAAATTACTATTTTTATATATTTTGTAATATGTGTTAAAAATTGATTAGTTGGAATAATATAATGCAAGAAACTTTATAAATACAACTTTTTAAACACATTCTGGCATGCACTTATTTACTCCTGTGAGCGATTGATGGACAAGAACTGGAGTACACTTCAGTTATCCCCCTCCTTCACCTATATTATTGTTTTCCTAATAAAAACATTGAACTACGCACAGGGCGAGCCCTGTTTCACTGTCCACTTCTCTTTTGTACTGCAGTGCGTTAATTAACACTTAAATATGTTTAGTACTGTACAACAAATTAGCACAGTACAGCTGGCCGGCGTGGTGGCTAAGGCTTCAGACTGCGGAGGGCAAGGTCCAAGGTTCAAATCCCCACTGAGCCAACCTACTTCAAATGTAATGTAGTACTTCACTTGTTAAATAAAGTATGAACTTGCAAGCCCATGTGAACTGGAGAATGAATTTTTTTTAAAAGAAAAAAGAAAAAAAGAAAGCTGTTCTGTTGTGATAAAACAAAAAAGTATTTTTGGTCTTACAAAAGATATTGTGAATTTTTATATTGTGGTTTGGTTACCTGACATTTGGGATAATTGACGTCTCGCTGTACATGGTTAATGGCTAAAATATACATATATTGTTTTTGTTGTCTAAATTAAGAATAAATTTAAATTTAAAATATATTCTTCCTTTTTAAAACAATAAACCTATTTGCTAGTAAATACAAAAGATGTTTAACCATTACTCAGAGATTTAGATCTTTGAAACAATCCCTTATCAACTGAATAATAGTAATAAATATGTCAAATAAGAGTTATTTAGTTTAGACAAGTTAAGTTTAAGAAAGGGCTATAATGGCCCTAACTTTGTATAAATAAAGTATCGTTCATCTTATCTCAGTTGGCAGTATAAGGCTAATACAGTAGAGTCTCGCAAACTCGGCCTAATGTGGACCCAATGGCGGCCGAGTTAGCGAAATGCCGAGTTATCGGGAAAAGTAGGTTTAAACGAATAAAAGTCCTTTGATAGGTTATATGTTACATGTTATTATTCGTCAAATACACCACAGAAGTCATTACATTTGAAGTTAAATCGATTTAAACACTACATAGGAATATTGCAAACATAATACGAAAAACAAATACAGTTCTGTACCCTGTAAATTATTGTTTTGTAAAAAAGTTGGTTATTGTTTTTTGTTTTTCGCACCTGGCCCTCTTGCGAGCGGTATCGTCACGCAGACGACGGAGAAACAGGATGTCCATTGCCGAAGCACCTTGCTGCTCAAAATACGTCAACGCACTTTCAACAGCTTTCAGTCCCTCGCTGTGACTCATTTTTATTTCAGTAGGCTTGCTTTTATCTTCTTCATTAGAGTCACCAATGCTTTCTTCATTGTCTTCTTTTCCTTTTACAACCTCAACAATTTCCGCATCCGAAAGAATGTTTTCTCCAGTGTCCTGCTCCATCCATTCTGTTACGTCACAGTCATTGGCATCTTCACAACCAGGAACCTGTCTTATTAAGTCCACTAGGCCAGAATCCTCTTCATCAGGTTTGTCAGCAAACTCATTTCCTTCATTGTCCAGTAGTTTTCTCCAGGAACGCACCAACGTAATAGGACGTAATTCACGCCATGCATCTGCAAGCCATCCAATGACATCTAATAAGTCAATTTTTTTCAAGTTTTTCACCAAATCTTGATCATCTTCAACGGCATCCAAAATATGTGACAGCAGCTTGCGGCGGTATATCTTCTTTAAAGCCGCTAAAACCCCCCGGTCCATAGGCTGGCAGAGTGCAGTCACATTGGGGGGCAGGAACATGGTCTTTATATCACCATCTTGTAACTCATCTGCGTCTGGATGTGAAGAGGCGTTGTCTAAGATAAGAAGTGCTTTTCTTTGGAGGTTTTTCAGTTTCATGTGTCTTTCAACTGCAGGTACGAAACTATGGTAAAACCACTCTTTAAAGATTACTCCATCCAACCATGCATTTGACTGGTTTTTATATGACACAGGAAGACTGGTTACATCAATATGTTTAAAGGCACGTGGCTTTTTAGCTTTACCAATAAGACACAGTTTTAGCTTATCATCCCCTGTTGCATTACAGCAGGCCAAGACGGTAACACGTTCTTTGCTTCTCTTGTACCCAGGAGCAGAATTTTCATGTTTCGAAGCTAGGCTTTTATTTGGCAAGAATCTAAAATTCAACCCCGTTTCATCGCAATTGTAAATTTGGTCGCCTGTCAAACCTTCACTTTCAATAAGCTGTTGAAATTGGTCTTTGAAATTTAAAAAACCCGTCATGTCCCCAGAAAGTTTTTCACCACATACAGTAAGTTGCCTGACACCGTAACGCTTTTTCCACCTGTCAAGCCAACCGATACTTGCTACAAATTCTGGATCTCCTTCCTTTTTACACAGCTCATACAATTTTATTGCTTTTTCTTGCAATATCGGTCCTGAAATTGGGGTTCCTTTTTCTCTAGCTTGATGAAACCATAGGTACAGTGCCTCACTTACTTCATTGAATTCACTTTCTTTCATATTTTTTCTTTCTTTTAATGTTTCACTGCAAATTCGCTTAGCACACCACGCTTCTATTTCTGTTCTTTTTCTTTTCCAGTCCCCGATTGTACTTTTGCCGACCCCAAAATCCATAGCCACCTTGCTTACACTTTCTCCTTTGTCCAGTCGTTTTAATGCACACAACTTATGTTCCATTGATAAGTTTACTTGTTTTCTTTTAGATGTAGTTGCCATGATGAGTTAACAACACTAACACAGCACAATCCACTAACTCCCAACAACAGTACATAAACGTTGTGCAACGCACTGACTTGTATGTAGCAGACCACTGTGATTCGTACTCTACACTGGTTTGCGCTCGACTAAGGACTGGACTGGACTGAGAATGCACGAGTGAGACTGACTCAGGAATATGGCGGCCGGCGACGGTGACGGGAGGGGGAAATAACTGTCCCGTTACACATTGACGCTCAAGGTCAATGCCCGCTCGCACGGGGAATACACTCGTAGATTCAATATTATCGCATTCGCGTAGTATTTTGGTTTTACAAGGTCAAAATAATTTAATTTTTTACATTTAAATTTTTTTCCATTTTAATCCTCTGTGTGGCCGAGTTATCCGGACTGCCGAGTTATCGAGGGCCGAGTTTGCGAGACTCTACTGTACATGCTTTATAAATCCCTGATTGAATTATTTTAGACAGATCAATTTAATCCTAAAAGAAGATGGTCCTTCTTAAACCAGTTATTTAAAAATTGTAACATTATCTTTTCCAATGCTTCTTTAAGTAGCATTGATATATTTTTTAAATCTTTTGTTTTTATTTCAGGAGCTTTATATGTGAAATGGGATTCTACGTTAATCAACTTGGGAGAAGTAAGTACTAGGATTTAATTTTCTATCTTACTACTTTTATATTCGTAAAAAGAAAAACTATTTCTATTTTCTTCTTTGTGTGTAAAAAACTGTATTCCTCTCTGTGTGTTGCTTATTTTGTATCTCACTAGGCTTGAGAATTATTAGATAATTGAGACATTTTAACACAATTGTGAAATAATTGTACTCATTAACTCTACATCTGAAAGTTCTTATTAATATAATGTTCAAATTTGTAAATCAGGTCATGCCATGACATTTAAGATGAAACGTAAAATAGTGAGTCATACTTAAAACCATAACTCTTGACGAACATTTGTGTATACTGTCCTAGACTTTGTATCAGGATTAAGTGATTCTACTTTTTGCTATGTCAATTCAAAATTAAAATATATTATTACTCTGTGAATAATCTTGTATGTCTTGCTATGATATAAATTTAAATACTTACAGAAATTTCAGCAAGAGAGGCAGGGTCAAACAAGCAGTCAGCATCAAAGTCTTGTGCCCTCTCTATTGTGCGCCAACTCTTTCATCTCGGAGTTATTGAGGCTTTCTCTGGTACCCTAAAAAAGAACAAAGAAGCTGACCAAATGCCACCGTATGAAGTGGAAATAGCCCCTGACCTTCAAGAACAGATTCATGACGTGTTGGCTGATTTGAAAATTGTTCCTGTTGTAATTGTAAGTAAATGAATGGCTAATCTTTTTTATTATTTATACCTAATGTTCCCAACTTAAAGATATGAATTGCAAAGGAGTGAATGATGAAATGAACAGCCAGTGTTGATCTTTTTAGTATTTTCTTGTCTATGACTGGTCAAATCAGATAATAACTCAAGAAATAAAGATGGTCTTTGGATGACCAGACTATTTTCGCAGCTTGCAGCACAAAGACTTTCTAAAAAAGACTACTGTCGGCGCAGAAATTGTGTGCACCTGAGTTTGAAGGTTGTTTTCTAAGAAACTAAGAGGCGTGTGAAAACTCCAATCATACCATTGTTTTCCTTGTTTAATTTTGCGTCATTACATATGAATTTCAAAATTGTATTATAAGTTATAATAATTTTTATCTTAGTTGGAACAAAGTAACAGAATTTTAACTAGTTTTCACTAGTACATCAAATTTACACCATTATTACTTAAAAACCAGTTTATTTAGCACATTTATATTTTAATATGTGGTTAATAGGAATGTTTGCTATAAGTTATGTAAAGTTTAGAATGTTATGTATTCAAGAAAAAGTCATCAGTTACCTGAAACATTGTTTTCTTGGCTTCTAGAGGTCGTAAAATTAATTATTTGGTCTTGTTGTAATCCTTATTACATGTATAGTTTTGATGCATCATTTTCATGTGAGTAAGTAAATTAGGTGATTTTAAATCGATTTAAATCAATTTAAAATTTCTTTAAATTGATAAATTTAAATCAATATAAAATCACTGCATTTACTTACCCATTTGAAAGTTATGTATCATAACTATATAAGTAATAAGGATTACAACAAGACTAAATAATTAACTTTACGATATCTAGAAGCCTAGAAAACAATGTTTCAGGTAATTGATGAGAACTTTATTACTTGAAAACATAACATTCTAAAATTTATAGAACTTATTGGAAACATTCCTATCAACAACGTTTTAAAATATAAATGCCCTACATGAACAGGTTTTTATTAATAACGGTGTAAATTTTGTTTATTTATTTATTCATAAGAAGCCGATCGTCAAAATATGGACGAATATAGATTTCGAATGAGTGTGATAAGTGTACAGAGGGGAGACAAATTATTAGACTCAACGTGGTTTTTCAATAAAATTTAATCATTTTCAAGTTTTACAAATATCTAATACTTAGTATGTTTTCCCTTATTTTTTATAAGCAATGCCAATCTATTTGGCATACTTTCCACCAGTTTTTGGCATGAATCTTTTATTTCTTGGTCATGGTGCCAAATTTTTATTAAAGACTCAATCAAAGCAGTTTTTGTGGTAATTTTCTCTTTTTTTCATCCTGTTCTTCACTATAGCCCAGTGTTTCTCAATCGGATTCATATCCGGGCTATTTCCTGGCCAAGGCAGAACACTGATTTCATTTGTACTGAAAAATGTTTTAACTGTTTTTGCTTGGTGACATGGCGCTCCGTCGTGCATGAACACAAATTCATCTTCCGGAAACCAGTCTTTGGCTTGCGGAACCATTCTTCGCTGCAATACATTGAGATACTGGTCCTGTCTCATTGTTTTCTCAACAATGTAGAGCCTACCAGGCCCTTGTACCGACATACAACTCCAGACCATAACGGAAGTCGGATGTTTCACTGTTTGCATCACACAATCCTCTTCTACTTTTTGCTTTCAGGTAATGTTTTCTGATGAGTCCATCTTCCAAATCTCAGACATCACTAGCCAGTATGTTAGAAGAAGATTGGGGGAAGAATTTCACCCCATATTCTTTCAGTTCCTGTACCAACTGTTTTTTGTGCTTTTTCTGTTCTTGATAACCATGTTCTTCAGTTTTCTTTTCAATCTTTCATTCAATTTAGGTTTGCGGCCACATTTTCCAACTCGATAACATTCGTAAACAGCATTAGTATTAGAAGCCTGCTTAACCCTGCTTACAGATTTTTGTGATATATTGAGTCTTCTTGCCATTTCCCTTTGTGAATAATTATTTTCTTCTAAAAGAACCTTTGTCATAGCTATTTTACGGGGTCATAAATCTGCAGTTTTGCCCATTTCAAAAACAATTTACTGGCATATGACTGACAGAGTAAAAAGAAGAAAAAATGCCGAATTGTGTTAATAAAACTGATATAAAATCGTTAAAAATCACTACAGGATAACCACTAACACATCCAAGCACATTAAAACACAACCAGTAGGTTTGAGGTTAAGAAAACACAAGTGGTAGGAAAACAGCTGATTCCATTGTTTTTGCTTTTTTTACATAAATGACTGTACTGTGTGGACTGTATCGCACAGACTTTGGAAAAATTTGTGAGAAATGTATACTATATAACACTAAACATTGAGACACTAGAAGAGATAGCTGGGAAAATTGGACTAAAAATCTCGTTCGAAAAGACCAAAATCATGGTCAGGGATCCTCTCTGCGTTGATCATATATCAATTTTTAACACTGAAGTAGAACTGGTAAAAAAATTCAAGTATCTGGGGGAAACAATAACACACAACAATAACGAGAAAATCAACTGGAAAGAAAGAACTGACAAACTGAAGAAGTCTCTATTCACAACTCAAAACATATACAATAAGAGATGCTTATCAACAAAAACCAAAATCAGACATTACCAAACGGTGATTCTCCCAAAAATACAATACGCATGCGAGACAATCTCCGGACCTTACAAAATAGGAGAGATAGAAGCAATAGAAAAATTAGAAAGAAGGATAATAAGAAAATGTATAAACAAGAAGAACCTAGTAGAAGGTCAATGGAGAATAATCCCAAACGAAACCGTCTATAAAACAATCACTCCACTAACAGAATTCTTCAGAAGGAAAAGGATATCATTCCTGGGACACATATTGAGAACGGAAGACACTAGACTAGCTAAACGACTGATCGACTTTTACTGGAATAAAAAAATCAAGTCAAACTGGGTGAGAGAAGTGCAGAAGGACATGGAAGAACTAGGAATCTTGAAGGAGGATCTCGTAACAAAATCACAGAAATACAGCGAATGGGTAAAAACAAACACAATAACACTCACGCACAAACCAAGACCAAGACGAAATGTGGTGTATTCAGAGGAGGAAAGAAGACGAAGATCGGAACGGCTAAAAAAAATATGGGCTAAAAAGAAAGAAGAGACAGCCAAACAAATGAAACAACTAAGGAAGACTACAAGTTTTGAACTAAAGTGATCCAATAGGGTCGTAAAAGCAATAAATAAATAAATAAATAACACTAAACATCATTTTCAAAATTATTTATCCATGTACATTAAGTAAAAGTACTCTTAAAATAGTTTAACAACTAAAATTGTTGAAAATTCAGTTTGAGTCTAATAATTTGTCTCCCCTCTGTAGATGAGCGAATGTAGTCATTGTTACAAATTAAGGCCGACTATTCTTAAGGAAATGTCCTTAATGGCAAATGAACAGCTGGTGGTTATCAGCTGATCCATCTTAAAATTGATTATGACTGATTTGGATGGAACTAAGAACCTTTAGCACATGAAGCTAGTATGGAACCAACTACACACCTAAAATGGTGCAATAATTAGCTTTAATTTGGGAGGGGAAGGAGCAAAAACAAGGAACCAAGTAAAGAGAACAATCCAGACTGAAGAAAGATTGTTTCTACTCACATAAATTGTAAAGTCTCAAGTAGCAGAACTGAAAAAGTTAAATTGTCTAAGGGTCATGGATAGGAGTATATTCAAGGAAATAAGGTTGAAGTTTTGAAGAAATATAAATAAAAAATGTTATAGCTCTAGTCTGGTTATTTTATATCCATACATTAAATATTTTACAGTTCTTTGTTATTTAGTAATCTTCATGAGACCGATTGAAGTTATCAGAAAAAATGGATACCAGCAAATTCGCTTTAGGATGAAAGTCCAAAACCACAAGTACACAATTTTTCAATCCCTTTGGTATGATCATTTAGTAGATTAGTATCTTTCAGTTGACAAACTGTTATACCTTCTCGGGTTTAATTGACCAATGATCCCCAGTAAGTTTGGTGATGTCTAATTTACTTTTTCAAATTAAAAATTGACCTAGTGCCCTTTACATGCTACAATACATGATCAAGTACGGGTATGTTTCAGTCCCCCGGCAATAATCAACCAGTATCCCTGTTGTCAGATCAAGTCCTTGATGACTTTGTCGCTAGCAAGCCTCAACCAGCTGGTGTTGTGTCCTGGTCTCCACCTCAACCAAACTGGAATCCTTGGACTGCTTGCAACATCGATGAAGGACCTCTTGCCACCGTAAGTCATGTCTTTTACATTGTGATGCAGTTTTAATGTATCATCTGTTATTCTAAAACTACAGGAAACATCTATCTAATGATGCATTTAACATTGTATTGATGACATGTTTCAATCTTTACTGCAAATTGTCGGTACGTTACCTTTCCCATGATTTAATCATTTAGATTCTTTATTAATCGCGAAACATTTTTTATTTCCAGCACAGCTGATAAAACAGGCGACAAGTTAAGGACCTAAAGTTATAACTTAAGTAACCTTTGTCATATTGAATTAAAAACTAACATCTAACAACATTATTAATGTAAAACGTCAATTTATATTCAGTCACCAAATAATACACCTTTTCAAGCAACAGAGATAGCACTTCTTTCTTAAATTTCTCAAGGTTATTATATTCTTAATTCTATTAGGTAGTTTATTATAGAATTTTTATTTAGGCATGGTGGCTCAAAGGATAAGGCTTCAGACTGCGGAGGGCTAGGTCCAAGGTTTGAATCCTCATTGAGCCAACGGTCAGTACTTCACTCGTTAAATAAAGTTGACACACAGGCTTGTAGGCTCATGTCAACTGGCGAGTGAAGTTAAAAAATAATAAAAGTTTTGTTCAAACATAATGAAGCAATTTTTAAAAAGAGCTTAATCTATGAATTGGGTATTGTAAATCATTTTTATGTATTGTTTCATAGTTATGAACATGTTCTTCCAATAAAACATCAAAATTCTTCTTGACAAAAATTAAATATATAAATAGGCCTTCTCTATGGCTTAACCCAAGGTACTATACAATCAAGTGCCTTGAACAAATCACAGAATACACCAGCAGTGCTCAGTGATCTGTCCAAGCCCTCTGAGATAGATGGCCAATAATGTGGCAGCTATCAAACCGTTTTGTGATTTTTTTTAATCTGAGGAGTTTTAGTTAATGAAAATGTTTAAAGTTTATGCCGATGATCTTATACATTATTTATGAAGTATTACAATAAAATTGGTATTTCTTAATTTACAAATTTTATATAGTATAAAATAGAAACAAAATTATTCCTATTTTTGTAAATTGTTACAGTGCAAACTATCTTTTAAAGACCCACTTATTTTTCATCCAATGACAGTGTTATTGTCAATTTACTATCCTAAGGCATACAATCTTAGAACAACAATTAACAGTGAAAAAAGGAATATGATTAAAAAAAAAGAAGAAACTAAATGTTAGTTACTTCATATTTATATAATGCAAACATTAACCATAGGTGCCCATGTATTTCTTCAAATTACAGTATATTTTATTTGGGAGTAACATAATATTTTATTTCAATAGTACTGTGAAATAAGATAGTAACATGTTCTTTGGAGACAGAGACTAGCATTACAGAAAGTAATTCTTTATTTTTAGTTATTGATCTTTAAATATTATATCATTATTGGCATAATAATTGATCAATGTTGTGGTTAGAAAATTAGAAACAGTTAACTTTTTGTATTGTAAATTTATATTAAAATCTATATCTTTTTGTTATTACAAAATTATAACTACTGTAAGTGACTATTTCAAGAATTGTTTGTTGGCAATCACTGTTATTTGTATACAAATATTACATATAAATAGCTGACTAGTATTTGATTAGTATTTTTTCTAAACACTGATCTGCTTTGTAACTTTTTAACCCTGTGGGCTCATATTTTTATGATTTTCAAAATTATTAGTGAACATACTATCAAAACTTTGATTAGTGAAATTTATATTTTATTTTTTGTTTATTGAACATTTTATTACATTTATGACTAATTAAAAATAATAAAGGAAAATAAAATATTGTGTCTTGTACACTAGGGATGTGATATTCTGAAGTTGATGGGACCAAGCCCATAGATGATTGAATTATCAGATAATATAGTTTTGTTATCAAAAGCTTCTTACCAGTTTGTTTAGGGGGCTAAATACGGAGAATCAGCACCATGCACATCTGCATGCAACTGAAGCAAGTGTCATTGAAAGCTATTTATAGACCAGAAGTGTAATCCCTTACAGAATCAAAACTTGCTTACCTAATACTGTAGTGTGTACTGTATAAATCTCTTGAGGACTAAATTGCACAACCAATGGTGAAATTTCTGCCATTTTTTTTTTTTTTTTTTTTTTATGTTAGATTAGTTTATCATCATTTGTGTTTACCAGGCAAATATGGATCAAATCAGTGAAGATCTTTTACAAGGACAAAAAGAGAGGTTGATGAGTGACACTAAACTGCAAAACATGATCGAGCAAAGAAACTTATTGCCCGTAGCGTCAATGAAGAATGAAATTATGGAAGCGATCAATGAAAACTCAGTCATAATAATAAGAGGAAATACTGGATGTGGCAAAACAACTCAGGTAAATGAAAAGTAATAATAATTTGAAAACACTTTTTGTGACTGAATTATGTGAACGTGCAGGTATGAAATAAGTTTTATTTAGTGAGGTAAAGCTAAGACCATTAGGTCTTCTCTTACACTTAACCTCATAAATAAAATTTAACCCTCCGAGTGCCGACCGTCTCGATCGAGACGAATTGGACGCGTTTCCAGTGCCAGCGTCTCGATCGAGACGATTAAAACATAGCACCACTAATTAGTTTATAAATCCGTTATTTGTGGTTGTATCGCGATGTATTTTATATAGTACTACTCGTAATGAAACGAACGTTCGAATGATATAGTTTTCGATGTATCGAACGATCGTATATCGAAAAATGTTAACCTATTACAACAGCTGATATTTCGTCTGAGTCGAAGTCGTTTTGAGCCGTCTTGCTTTGTTGTCATAGTTACTTGTAGTGTTGTGTTGAGTTTTATTATTGCCATTTTAACATTAACATTATGCCATTAACATAGGTGTTCACCCTAAATGTTTTCATGCTTTGAAACATTTCTGGAGAATAAATTCAAGGGGGAAAAAGAGGCCTATCGAAGAAGTAGAAAGTGATTCTGAGTAAATACAGTTTTTTTATCTTTGTAAATACTTTTTTAGTAATTATACTTTATTAGATTCATAAAACAAGCTTTTTTCTTGAAGTACTAGTTGATATTATGCATTCATTGTAAATATAAATAGAGTGAAAAAAGTTATACAAATTTTGTTGCAATAACAATGACATTTAGTCAAAAAAAGCAAATTTTGTATGTATGTCGGCTTTCATTTGAACTTACGGAGTGACTATAAAAGTTGAAATATACTGCAAGTGTTTGGTACCATTTTATTCACAAATAAATTTAGAACATTCTGGCTATCTTCAAGTTTCAGTTCTGATCACTATACAGTACTCTACAAAGGCGCTAAACCAGAAAATGAAAAAACAAAAAAAATAATTTTCATAAATTATGCATCAGAAATATTTTCTAAAGAAAGGTACGTAAATAAAATTTTTTCTATTTTATTATATGTATTTTTCTGAATAAAATGATATATGATAAGGCATGGTATTTATAAAAGCAACATAAAAATATATGTATATAACTAATAAAAGTACGCTTAGCAAAAATAGCCTGGCACTGGTAAATATTTAACAGGCACTCGGAGGGTTAATACAAAACTACAATGAGTATATCTAAAGAGTTCATACATGTTCACTGCTGCTGAGCAACAAGCTAAACAACAATACCAAAATTAGTGTTTTAAGATAATTAAACAAATTCCTGGTATAATAGGTTGCATAAATATTTTGTACAATCTATTACCATACCTTTTTTTAGCTTACTTATTACAATACCAGCCATTTTAACTTGACTGTTTCCTGTGAACAAATTATTTAGCTGGCAAATAAAGATTTAAAAAAATATGAATAAGGGTGAGTCTACGTTACATATTCTGCAGATGCATATTTCTTTACCGCACATTCTCCCCTAAATTGAGGTTAAGTGGTAGAGAGAGCTTTGCAACCCAAACTTCACCTCTTGTAATATGAATAAAGACGTTTTTCATTTCATTTACCCTACAATTCTATAAAATAATCAAGCTATCTTCCTTTCAACCGTATAACAATGTGATTTTTATTCTTACGATATTTATAATATGAGATTTTTCATACTTTCTGCAAAGGAATTAGCTATTTCTACTTCAAATTCTTGTTCAAACCTGTAAATCAATCATTATTTAGGGTCTTGCCTTGAAATTAAAAGAAAAATGGCTTTATTTGGAGGCGAAGTTAGGACTGAAGAGTCCTCTCTACCACTTAACCTCAGTGACACTTAATACCTTGACAGAATACCTAGAGTCATAAGTATTGAGTTAGATTCACTCAGTATAAATATCCAATGCTGTTATTGGGATAAGAATATTATTTGTATAAAAGTTACAAAATGTCAAAAATAATTGCAAAAAAATAGCATTAAATGTGTTTTATTAACATTCATTACTTAACCCGGGAGTGGTCGCACCTATTACGCAACCTTAAGTGGTCGCAGCGGGTCCACACGACCCGCATTTGTATGGTTATTATTTTTGCATTGAACTTAAAAGTTAACCATTTTTATTGCACTTATTGGTATATTTGACTCACGGAAGAAATGAAAAACGTGATTTTGCTATAATTATTTAATGTTGGATATTTTTTACCGAATATAATAACAACTGATACCGCTAGTTTGATCGCAGACCCACCCGTCCACCCATACACGTACAGTGGCATTGACATAACCGTCCACCCATACACGTACAGTAGCATTGACCCACGCGCCCGCCTATACACGTACAGTGGCATTGACCCACCCTCCCACCCAAACACGTACATTCTCGTTGACCCACCCGCCCGCCCATACGATACAGTGGCATTGACCTACCCGCCCGCCCATACACGTTCAGTGGCATCCCGATGACTTGTGTACAAGAACCAAATTCACAGTGAGTTTATAAGACAACAAAGTCAATGTTTATGCACGATACAACTGTGTGCACAATGGAAGTTTCAATCTCCACCTTAACCTGAACTGCGGCTAACCCACCCGTCCACCTATACACGTCGTACAGTGGTATTGACCCACCTGCCCACCCATACACGTCGTACAGTATTATTGACCCACCTACCCGCACATACACGTCGTACAGTGGTATTGACCCACCCGCCCACCCATACACGTCGTACAGTGGTATTGTATACACATAACAGGAGAGGCGCCGTTACATCTCAAGGATAAGCAATATGCATGCAGTATCTATATTGCATCGTCCAGTGGCAGGCGTTCTTTTCTTAACTGAAAACTAGCATTGATGACTGATGACTTCTCACCCACCTATACATGTACAGTGATAAAGGCTCTCCCACCCACCCATACAATCACAGTAATGAAGGTATTGTAATCACAAATACCTTCATTACTGTAATGAATGTAAGTATTCATGTAAGTAATCACAAAATGTATTGTAAAAAGTTGTAATTTTGTAATATGGTTACAATACTTGTTATATGATGGTAAACGATCAATTTATGTAAAATAATTGGATGGAATATCATCAAATGAAGTAAAACTAACCTAAAAAAATTGATTTCAATAATAGTTATAATACATCTTTTTTAGAAAACTACTGACAATGTTGAGCTTTGATATTATTCCTAAATCTATACAAAAAACCTGTTATAACATTGATTGTACAAATAAGACATATACAATACTATAATTGAGCCAGTTTTGTAAAACTTACTTTTTCTTACTCATCTTCATCATCCAGGCAGCTCATGCAGACGTTCCTGGAGTGCACTCCACAAATGGGAATGTTGCAGGTGGCACAGCAGTTTACGGCTTTGTTGCCCTGGCGATCACACAGTCCACACCTTTTCCTCTTCTGCGGTCCTCGTTCTCGTGCTGGGGGGTCAACTTGTGGTTTTTCCTTCAGAATCTTGAATATGTTAGCCCTTGTGAACTTTGAAATTGATCCTTGAAGGCGGGATCTCATATGAGGAGTCACCAATTCTTTTCCTAAGGCTTTCAGCCAGTTCTTCGGACTGGTTTTATATCTTTGTCGTTCCAGGAACATACAACTAGTGCATTCAAAGCTGCAATATCTAGCAGATGATAAAAACACGTGAGAGGCCAGCGATTGCTTTTTCTAGCCACGGAGTAGTTCCCACACATTTCATCCACCACATCGACACCTCCTTTTGTTGAGTTGTAGAATGTTATCATCTCTGGCTTCTTTTGGTCACCCGTAGATTCGTCAATCTGCTTGTTGTAGTGCATAGTAGATGTAACCAGAACAACTTTTCTTGGTTTGGGTACATAAGAAACTAGAGTTGTCAAGTTCTTGCCAAATCCAAACATAGAGGAATTGACATTCCTGTTTTTTGTATCTAAAAATTCTCTTGGCAACTCTCTTTTGTTTTTTCTAAGAGTCCCAACTGATGTTAGTTTGTGCGTATTCAATAGTTCTGCACATAATGGAAAGCTGGTGAACCAGTTGTCAAACGTGATGTTCTGGTTAGTTCCTCTAATTGGATCAACCAGTCTGACAATTACTGGGGCTGCCCTTTGGTCTAAGTCTTGGAGAGGTCCTGGCCGTTGCTTTCCGAGGTACATTTCCATGTTGAGTACGTAAAACGTACGAGCATCGACGAGAGAAAACACCTTCAAACCATATTTCGCTGGCTTGTTCCTCATGTACTGTCTAAAACTGGATCTCTCTCGGAAAGCCCACAACATCTCATCAATTGTAGTGTATTCACCAACAGAAAAGTTTTCTTTGCATTTACACACAATGTACTCAAACACCTCTCGAAAGGGAGCAAATTTGTCAGTGGCAATTCTCTGCCTACGAGTTCTCTTGTCATCGAACCTGAGCATTCTAAGTAGAAATCCAAATCTGTGAATTGACATAACACATTGAAAAATGTCCACACCGGTTCCTTCATCATCCCACAGTTCTTCTGCATTCAAGTGTGACGACTTCAATACCCCAGCATAGTACAGAAGTCCAAACAATGCCTTTAGTTCTTCTAGGGTGTTGTTTTTTGTGTCTCGGTCTCTTCCGTATCTTCCTTTATTCATATCAATAAAATGGTTTGTATAGTTTAAAATTTTCTGTAATACATCATCGGTAAAAAAACAGTTCCAAGCTTCTAGTGGGGTTTTAGCGTTTTTGGCGGCACCTTTGGTTCCTAGCAAATGTATAACTATATTTCGCTGTCTGGTTCTAATAGACTGTGTAGGCTCAAAAGACTTCCACATAGTTTTGCGATCTTTACCTAAGAAACGTCCTCTGTCAGCAAGAGGTATATCGTCTTCTGAAGTAGAAGCGTCAGCATCGTCTTCCCCCTCACTTGCACGTTCTGTGTCACTGTGTCCTTCATTGTCTATAGCTCTTTCCTCTAACGGATCTATGTCACTTCCGTAGTCAGACTCAAGGTCATCCACATCTGTAGAAGGTTCCTCTAGTAGCGTCAAAATCCTGTCTTCATCCAATGGTTGGCGAAGGAAGGTTGCACTTGTACCCGGAGCACTTTCCATTATTTCCTTAATACTACGCACATATATATCTAACTAGCACAAGACAGATGTGTTCAAACTAAACTTTTATCATAATACACTAGAAACACATGCAAACGATGTAATTGTAAATGAAATTAAAAATAATATGTTTAAAACTTGTGTTAACGCTAGGGGTCGCTGCGGGTCGTGGGGACCCGCACACATCTATTATGGCCGACGCGAATGCGGAAACTAAACAATAACAACTGGTTGTTGTAGGTGGTGGGCAGGTAGGAAGGTAGAGGGAGGGGGAGGTTTGACCTACTTTCGGTATAGTCAGGGCATACAAAAGTAGACACCCGCGGGTCGCTAGAACCCGCGGCGACCCCTCCCGGGTTAAATATAGTTTGCTTGGATCTTGGTAGTAGGCCTGTCTAATGTGTTTATGTT
The DNA here is from genome assembly GCA_035578905.1 of Stictocephala bisonia. NCBI lineage: Eukaryota > Metazoa > Arthropoda > Insecta > Hemiptera > Membracidae > Stictocephala > Stictocephala bisonia. Next base: position 269,076 of record JAQJVL010000321.1, read on the forward strand.
CGTTATTGTGTTACTCAAGTGTCACAAGTTTTGTTTCTTTTATTTGATTTTCCAAATAACCCTTAGATTCTTTCATCAGAGGTAGTTTTAGGTATTAAAAAACTAGTTTCAAGAACAAATATTTTATGAAGGTAGAATACAATATTAATACAAATTATAATGTCAAATAATAACTAATGTCAAATTTCAATAAAAGATCACTTGTTATGATCAATAAAAAACGTGTTATTAATCATAAAACAGTCAACATTTTAGATTTATTACTTTGCACACCACTAAATTGTATCAAACCTCTATTTATGAACGACCAGGTTTGTCAGTTCATCTTGGACGACTTCATACAGTCAGGACAAGGAGCATACTGCAACATCGTAGTGACCCAGCCCAGACGTATATCAGCTGTCTCTGTGGCTGACCGAGTGTCCTGTGAGCGTGGAGAAGATCTGGGTGTCAGCACTGGTTACTCTGTACGCTTCGAATCATGCCTGCCTCGACCCTATGGTGGCATCATGTTCTGTACTGTAGGTAAGGTGTTCAGAATGTTTTTGCAAGGAATTTCAACATGTAGGCTTTCCTAATTCTAGTTACTGAGGCTGACGCAGTGGCTTTAATGGGAAAACTAACTGAAGAGTGACAAACACAATTCTTACCAGAGAATGTACAATTTCTTTTCCACTGATTTGCCTTTTTGTGACTTAGTTACATGTAACTGTAAGCCTCTGATGCAGGTTTAACATTTTAAATGTTTGGGCATCATTCTTGATGAAAAATTTACTTTTGAAAATCATGTAACTCATCTCCATTCTAAAATACAAACTTCTATTAGGAAATTTTATTTCTTGAGAAATTTTTGTGATACTCAACTGTTGCGCCCTTTTTATTTAGCTCTGATCAATTCAAAGATGCAATATGGTTTGATATGTTGGAGTGGCTCTTTCAAAACTTTAATTAACAGGTTGAGAGTAACACAAAATTATTTTTTACGTATTATCCTCAAGAAGAGTAGACGTGAGAGCTCTTTTTCCCTTTATAAATCTTTAAATGTCCTCCCTAACCAACACCTGTTCATTTCCAAGGTTTTAAGGTTGTTTTACATTAGGAGTGGTAATCGAGAGATACCTTTAAGTATGTTTTATTGAACAAGATTTGCTATAAGTGGTCTGTTAAGGTTGCCCAAAGTAAATAAATCAATTTTCAAACGTTCTTTTCAGTATTTAGGACCTAAATTGTTTAATAACATTCCTAATGATATAAGAAATATTACTTTTTTGAAACCTTTTTGCAAAACTCTTTCTAACTGGTTATTGAGATAGGACATCAGCAAACTTACCTTAAAAGACAAGTTTACTAACATCAGAGTAGTAGTCACAAACACAAAATACATAAAATCTCACAAATTTTCAACACCACTGGCATTTGAAAATTTGTGAGATTTTATGTATTTTGTGTTTGTGACTACTACTCTGATGTTAGTGAACTTGTCTTTTAAGGTAAGTTTGCTGATGTCCTATCTCTCTAATATACTAATTCCTGGCCTAGTGCCCTTTAACCTAACCAATAACTGGTTATTGAAAAATCCGAATATTGATTTTCTTAACTTCAGCTTAATATAAAAATAGTGAAATGATTAATCTTGCCTCTTCCACATCATAATTCTTTGTAAACTTTTTTGTCTATACTTTACACTAAACCTATTCAACACTTAAAGTTAGTCAAGAAAATGTTATTTTTAAAGCAGGTGCTTCAGGTTATCGGCTAATTAATTATGATTTTGTCCACATTTTATGTTCTATTGTAATCAGTTGTTTATTTTACAATCAAAGGAGCTAGACTAAATTTTCTTTTCTTTTAATTGTAAGTTAAATTAAGTTTATCTGTTCTAGTGGCCACATTACGCTATTTTAACTCTCCACTATTGTAGATCTAAACACCCTAAAACAAGTTTATTTTGCATATGTACATTCCCTGATTACATATGGACTGTTATTTTGGGGAAGTTCTTCTGAATCATCTAAGGTTTTTCTAAAACAAAAGAAAATAATTAGACTTATGACAGGTTCTCTTCACAATGACTCTTGCAGAAAACATTTCCAAAATTTAGAGATTCTTCCTCTACCATCAGCTTACTTGTTCCAGTCTTTGCTTTTTGTAAGGTCAAATTATGAGAGATTTTCTAACATGAATTACACACACTGCTATAATACTAGAAACATTTCCATTTTGCAGTATCCTATTCATTGAGCAACTTTTCTCGAAAAGTCCCCTTTTTACTCCTGTGTAAGACTATACAATCATCTACCAGTTGAGTTAAAAGACCTGGATGATTATAAGTTGTTTAAGAAGAGACTCTTTAAATATCTAATCTCAAACTGTTTCTACCTGGATTCCACGTCGGGACGGGTGGTTTACCAGTAGCGAAAACTCTTATTTGGTGTATATATCTTTAGCTGCTCATCTTTGTTATATATTTATTCTTGTTTTATATCACTGTTGTAACTTGACAAGTAATCTGCCTAGCTATATTTTAGCGTATAAGGAGTCTTTGACTATTATACAAAAATAAATAAATAAAATTACTATCAACAGTGGATACTCAATTTCCATTTTTTACTTTGTAAAAATTGTAATGTTTCTTTGAAGAAAAATAAATTCATTTATTCATTCATGTTGGTATTTAATACAGCAATTTTGTTATTAAATTAATCCTTTGTAAGATGAATCTTTTTTAGCTTAAGTAAGAATAGTAGACCTCCTATACTTATCTTTTAAGAAGTTAACACTGGGCTGACTTAATCAGATCAGAAATTCTGTTCGTTGGTGCTTTGCATTGTAAATTAATCATAAAAATTAATTTTCTGCTATAATTTTGACTGATTTCTGATACTTAATATCTAATTTTTCTTATGTTTGAAAGAAATTCATATTGAGCCCCACATATCTGAGGTTTAACTATAGTATTCTATACAAAATTATTAACTGTCAATAAAATATCGAGAAATTCAGTTTTCTGCTAAGATTTCAGCCATTTATATTCTGGTGGCATCACCAGGCAACAAATTTTTCTCTGTTTATAAACAAAACAAGTTAACCCTTCACACTCCGGTAATTTTCACCTATAATACTGGGCATTTTGTGCCAGTTTTGTAAGCGTTTAAGAAAATAATCACTAACAATATTTAGAACACTCTTTTGTTATATTATTATATACTATTATTTTCAGAAAACCCATGTAGAACCATAATATATAAGTAATTTTGTTCAAAAAAGTTATGGCGTTTTTTTTTTTTTTCAAATGTAATTTTGACAATATGCCTTGTGTATATAATTTTAAAATTATGTTTCCATGACAACATTCTTATTTTCATAACCACAATTTAATGCCCTTTGAAATGATATGCAATATATAGACATATAACTTTTAGAAAAATACAACACAAAGTATAACAGCTGCAACACTACCAGTCATTTGCATCAGTAGTGTCTAGTGTGATCAGCTGACAAGAAACAATAAAAATTACGTTTGTTTTTAATGTTCTTGATCATTTCAAAGAGAATGAAAGAATATTGCATTGGCTTTTGTTTGCACTGGTAAATAAGTTTAACAACCATTATATAAGTGAGAAATGACCGATTTATACGACTGCTGATCTTCAACGCCTGAGGCGTCAACAGTATTTCGGGCTGGGATGCTTTTGACCCCTCAGGCGTCGATGGAGTTTGTAGGGTTACAAAAAATAATATAAGTTATTAAAAGAATATTAGAATAAACGTAAGGTATATTATTTGTAATATAAATTATTAATATAATTATGCTAGTAAGAATCTAATATGTTTCATCATGCGTTGTAGGTGTTCTGTTGCGTAAACTGGAAAATGGTCTTCGAGGTGTGTCGCACGTGATAGTGGATGAGATCCATGAAAGAGATGTAAACACAGATTTCGTGATGGTAGTCCTGCGAGACATGGTGCACACGTACCCTGATGTCCGCATTATTCTCATGTCTGCCACCATAGACACAACACTGTTCAGTAAATACTTCAACAACTGTCCAGTCATTGAAGTGCCAGGCAGAGCATTCCCAGTTCAAGGTAAATTTCTTCATAGAGCATTTTGAAAACGTTCATGAGTATAAATTAAATTTGAGCTGTTCTTTTTTGAAAAGTCCACTTTTGAGTAGTTTGTAAAAGCAATATTGTTTTCATTCTGAAACTTCATAGGTTTCTCTAAGAGGGCAAACTATAGTTTTACAATCCTATCCAATATAGGTTAATGTACAATGCAGCCTCTTATTTAAGGTATTTTAGGTAATGCCAGATATCTGGACTGAATGGTCTACTTAGTAAGAGCTACACAGCTACATCCTACCTACCATATATACCATCTGAGCTGTTGTCTCCATGCAAGAAAAACACATTTTAACTGAAATACTCAGTAAGTATTCCTTTAGATCAGTCCTTGGTAAACTCATGACTATCCGGATCAATGTGGCGGTGAATCGAGTTTGTGTAGAGTCAATTCTTTCTACGCCAGAGTTCAAGGTTAAGTGATCCTTGCGAGACAAGGTTTATGACCATTCAAACGTCAACGATACCTAAGTTACGCTTATTAGACACTGTATGCTGCACTTTTATAATTTTATCATAATTAGAATAATGTTACTATATCAATTATTCAAATATATAAGCTAAGCTATTGCTATATTTACTGTACTTCTAATAAACACAGAATAAATAAAGACTCAAGTGTAAATATTAAGCTATTTTAACCACAACTTTCTTCTGTTTTCAGCCACTATTAAAACAATAAAAAAATAAGTATGCACACAAAATATAATCACAATTAAAAAGAATGTAAATACAAAGGAATAGAAGAATTAAAGACACGAGAAAGTTACCTTCATTATTCAGCTGGTTCAGTGACTCAGACTACAAGGTTACTACAAATAATATTGCGCATGGGAAATGTGCGTGGTGCAACATTCTGTAAAAAAAGGGATGGGAAATATAATATTAAGGACTATAAATGGACCGGGAACTGAATGTCTTAATTTGCAGCAAATTTGTACTATATTGCTCTTTTATAATGCACATATAGTAGAGCAAAATTTGCAGGCACTCCCAATGAGGACCTGACTTTATTTTAATTAATCTATTTATTCGTATGACACCAATCATAAAGATATTGGCGAATATGGATTTCGAATATAAGTGATGAGTGTAGATGAGACCTCGCAATCCAAATAGTTGCGAGGCCACTATACATAATTTTAAAAATATCTAGTAAAAATTGAATTTTTTTGAAAATGGATCAAGTAATTACTGATAATTGGGTTCAGTGTTTAATTATAAACATTTCTGATTATCTGTTTTCAAAGACATATATATTGGTTCATATATCATTTATATTCTTTAAAATATATATATATATTGTCTGCTCCATACATATTGTTCTAGATTTATTTTGCTTTCTATGTTCTATTGTCCATCAACTTTCAGTTAAAATTGATAGATTTTTCTGGTGTTTGCTTTTTCATCAATTAAATGAAACTATGTTTCTTAAAAAAGCCTAATATTTTTTTAGAGAAATCCACACATTTTGTTTTTAGAATGCTTTTTTAGAATATATATGTCAAAAGATGGTTGATAGAACAATAACTACCAGAAAGCATAAAAATGGACTGGTCAGAAAGCAAAACAAAAAACAGTATTGAAGTAGTTAGTGAATGTATATTTTTTTAACAAATGTTTATTCTTTTTAAATAACAAGATTATAAAGTTTTAATTTGAGTTAAATGTATTTATTATTTTACTAGCTTTATACTAATAACCCTTTTGTCAGTGTAAACAAACATAATTATATTAATATTATAATTTCAATGGAAATACATGTTTTCAGAATACTTTTTAGAGGATTGTGTCCAAATGTTGCAATTCGTCCCTTCGCCAGATTCAAAAAAGCGCAAAGGAGGTGGTGATAAAGAGGATGGAATTCCTGATGAATATGAAGAAAATTGCAATACCATGGTCTCAAATGATTACAGTCCACAAACTCAAAAAAGTGTTGCTATGATGAATGAAAAGGATATCTCTTATGAGTTAGTTGAGGTAAACACTTTGATTACATTCTCTTTGAGTTAGTTTTAAAATATCAATTATTACATTAATTATTTTAATTTTTTATATTCATTAGGTTGAAACTGGATAGGGAACAAGAGCACACGTCAGGTCAAACCTTCCCTCTGGTCATGCAGTTTACATTTTTAACTTCAGTACGAATTTAGTTGTCTTGGTAGAATAATTGTTTGATTTTTCAGTATAAAAATGGTTTGAATTATTTTGTATTTTTGTTTTCATATATAAATTTTTGATACTGTTTTTATTATTTAGTTTATTGATTGACACATGTAGTGTTTAGTATGAAAAATGAAGTATTTAGTTTATTTTAAGTTATAGTGGCCGATAATGACAATTACAGAAACATGAATATTTTCTATGAAAAGTCTGAATCAAACGCTTAACAGTCTGTTAGTCGAGGGGGAAACTAATAGTGATGATGGTGTTTGTTGTTCTCCTTCTTGGTCAAACACGATTAAGCCTTAAAAACTTAAAACTTTACTGGTTAAAATGATAATTTGTTGACGTATATTGTGGCAAACCAATAGATTGCATTACATGTTTTTTCATTTTCTGCTGTATATGTTTTTTCATGTAATTTTTATCAAAAATATTTGTAAATATACCAACTAGTATACATTTGAGATGGTCTGTAGTCCGTATTCACTAAAAATGTTAACTAAAAAGATTTAATAATCCTGGATTCAAAACATTATAGCCCTTGAATTGCATCATGGTCCTGTTGTAGCTTTCAATAGAATACAGTATTATTAGAAGAAATATATTGGACAGTTTCATATCTTCTGACTGAGTTAAGGTACGTTCCTTGATACCACAGTTTGTATATAGTTCTAAAAACTTTCTTCAATCAACCTAATATTCTAATTATCTGCTTTTCTAATCTAGTGCCTACAAATTGTATGGATAGAGTAAATAAAGTGGTTCAAGACTTTGACACATAATGAGTTTTGTGTTTTGTACCAACACCAAAACTTACTCTTGATGAATTACAGACCGTGTAGAGGTCTGATGTAGTTTAAGTAGATTGTGCAATGAAAGAGTAAAAATATAAAATAAAGTAATGTTCTAAATGAAACTGATTGTCTGATTGTTAAAAAATATTATTTATCTAAGTAGTTCAGGAAGAGGTTGAGATGAACTAGATGGTCCAAAACATATTTAGAAAATTGCCTTTTTAGTAATGAAGGTCATGCTGAACAAAGACCATTCCTTGTTCGTAGAAACCTCTAGAAAGTAAATTTTATTGCAATAGAATATGAGAAAGTAAAATCCAGTTTGTCTTCAACAGTAGATACTGAAAAAAAGTAGAGGTTGTGTGCCAAAACAATGAAGGCCTACAAATAGGCAAATAGCAAGATAAATGAGATTTATTACCTATCTATACGGTTTTAAAATGTACGTAATAATTAAGATCATTAGCAGAACATCCAATAAGTGAATACTATCATCAGTCACTGCTGGTAGTATAACAGGTTTTGACTGATAGGCCATGCCATGAGGTATCTTTGTCAGTATCTAAGTGAGGTACAAAGAAGTATTTAAGGTTAGGTTAAAGGGCACTAGGCCAGGAATTAGTATATTGGAGAGATAGGACATCAACTAACTTACCTTAAAAGACAAGTTCACGAACACAAGAGTAGTAGTAACACACACAAAAGAATCACATGAATTTTCAGTACCACTGGCATTTTCTTCAGTAACACTCTACTCACCTAAAGAAAGTGCCAGTGGTACTGAAATTTCGTGTGATTATGTAATTCTTTTGTGTACGTTACTACTACTCTGGTGTTAGTGAACTTGTCCTCTAAGATAAGTTTGCTGATGTCCTATCTCTCCAATATACTAAAGAAGTATTTAATTAATTTATACCGATAATGGTTAACACGCTAATCCTAGACAACATACAATATATTCTAACTGATCCAAAGTGAACTGTTATGATTTCGGACTTAAGATCATATAAGAACTATTTCTCCTGATAACATTAACATGATACAACTTTGACAACTAGAAGGCTGTTAAGATCATTCTTTGGTGAAATTTTTTAGTATCATCAACTTTAGATCAGTAACTATGCATGGTATTTATAGAGGAAGGGATTATAGTAAGAGGTTGTGTTACGTGCTATTTGGGATGTCTTGTGAAATATTTTGAATTAGTGAAAAATGTTTTTTTAAATTAAGTGTACGAAGGCTGTATGTATCTAATTTTTATCTTTGTATTGTGTAATAAAACACTTTAAAACACAATAATAAAGCACTAAAAGTAATGTATTTGAAATTATATTGAACTTACATTCTTCATGGATTATGGCATTCTAAACGCAAATGCACACCAAACATGTTTCTAAATGCAAAAGAGACATAATAACAATAGTGTTACTATGTAGAAGGATTTTAAATAAATTTAGAATCTTGATAGTCGGAAATAAATACAAGAACTAAAGTGTAAAGCTAGGAGAGTCTGAAGCCTTGATTACATTATAAACATATATATATTTAGTGTGCTGCAAACTACCTATTTCTATGTACTGTATTTTTCTTGTGTGTGTTTTTTAAAAATATTTTCCCATAAGCTTATATTCTCATTTTCTCATTTTAGGCTTTGCTGAAGTATATTAAATCGTTAGGCGTTCCCGGAGCAGTATTAATTTTCCTTCCTGGATGGAATTTAATTTTCTCACTCATGAAACATCTTCAGCAGTCACCTGTTTTCGGTAAATACTTTATTTTTCAAATGTCAGTTTTTAAATAGTTCATTAAACATTTACTACTTATTGCTGTATAAGTAACTAAAGTTTCCTTGTTAATTACAGGAAAAAAGTGCTTAGTTAAAGTAAAATGTTTGCTTCTTGTACAATTAATTTTAATTGAATTTTAACAATTTTTAAGGTGGACCAGGATACTGCATTTTACCACTACACTCTCAGATTCCTCGAGAAGATCAGCGAAGGGTTTTTGAACCTGTTCCAGATGATGTCACAAAGGTAAATTAATCTGCAATATTTACCAGATATGATGTTGGTAATCAGGTTATAAATGTGTCTGGTTTTTTGTTGTTGTATTGACACGTACCAAAATAATTTTTTTGACTGCACCACTTTTAAACTAGAATACATTTTTGTTTAGTTCTTTTACGGACCTACCTGCCCATACAAAAAATATTTTGACGGATGTAAATGTCTACTGACGATCCCACACTCAAACTAATGACACTATGGATGATCCTCCCCACTCGTCTTTTAGGCGTATACTCACGCCCAGCCACTCTCTGGCCTTCAAGACTACTTATGAATGGTCATAGTGAGATAAAATACTCGTGGAGGAACGGTTAAACATTCTTAGTGTCATCTTGTGTTTGTTTTCAATGATTTAATATTATATGGGAAATTACGTCCACTATAGAAGGTTTGATTGTAAAAAAATGTTTGTCAAGTCTTGTGTTTTGTTTTATAGGAATATCGTAACTAACTTAAGTAATGAAAGTTTTAATATCAATACAAATATATAAATGACAGTTCAGCTAGCTTACTTGATATTAACTCTGTATTTAGATTAGAATTAGAATTTAGATTTAGATTAGAACATGTAACAATGCTAAGGACTTCTATCGGACTGTACGTTTTTTTAAAAAAGGATTCACTCCAAACAGTTTTGGGATCAAAGATGCTCAAGAGAGAGTAACGTGCAATCAAGGAGAGTGCCTCAAAATATGGAAAGAATATTTTGAGAAACTCCTTAATGGGGAAACAAGCAATGATAGTGCGAATGAAACATATCAAAATGCACAACCATTCATTGAAGAACCGTCATTGGAAGAAGTAAAGGAAGCTATAGCGTCACTGAAGAATGGGAAGGCCCCAGGAGTAGATGGCATACCAATGGAAGCTTTAAAATGTGGAGGGAAGTCATTAAAGGAAGAGATTCATAAACTCATTCTGAAAATTTGGAATGAAGAAAAATTACCAGATGAATGGAAGGTAGCGCTAATCGTACCAATTCATAAGAAAGGGGACAGACAGAACTGTAGCAACTATAGAGGAATATCTCTCATTAATACTACATATAAAATTTTATCCAAAATCGTGAACAAGAGAGTAACAGAGTATGGAGAAGAAATGCTGGGTGATCATCAGACAGGATTCAGAAGAGGTAAATCAACCACAGACCAACTGTTCATCTTAAAACAAGTCATCTCAAAGTACTGGGAATTTGACAAAACCATACATATCCTTTTTGTTGACTTCAAAAAAGCGTATGACAGTATAAACCGTAAACATCTATGGGAAACACTTAAAGGATATGGAATACCAGAGAAATTAGTGAAGATGGCAGAGATTTGTATGGAAGAATCAAAATGTAAAGTAAAAATAAACAATGAATATTCAGAGACATTTGAAATAAACACTGGCGTAAGACAAGGAGATGGGTTATCACCTTTACTGTTCAATCTGGCAATTGAAAACTCACTAAAAAGAACAAAAAGTTTGAATGAGGGTCTGTGGATAGACGCAAAGATCAAATTATTGGCTTTTGCAGATGATGTAGCCTTATTAGCCGAAAACGAGGACGGTCTCAAATGTCTGGCTGAGGAGCTCATTACTCAAGCAAAAATAGTAGGCTTAGAAATCGATGAGGAAAAAACCAAATATCTTAAAATAGAACGGAATGCATTAGAAAGGGAGAAGGTTTTAGAAGTGAATCCACATAAATTCAATAGTTGTGAAAAATTCAAATACCTTGGTGTCACTATTGATCAACAAAATAAAGAAGAAACAGAAATTGAAGCAAGGTTACTAAACGGAAATAGGTGCTATTGGGCCTTAGGAAAAATGTTGAAAAGCAAAACCTTATCAAGAAGAACCAAAGAACAAATGTACAAGACAATTATAAGGCCAGTAGTCCTGTATGGCTCTGAGGTATGGACAATGAGCAAGAAAACAGAAAGGCGATTAGTAACCTTTGAAAATAAAGTATTAAGAGCAATATATGGGCCAGTGAAAGAAGAAGAACAATGGAGAATAAGGAAAAATCAGGAACTTAGAGAATTGTTTAAGGAAGCAGACATAGTAGCAGAAGGAAAATCAAGACGACTCAGATGGGCAGGCCATGTAAACAGAAGGGAGGAGGAATCTGTATTGAGAAGAGTAATGGAAGGAAGACCAGCAGGAAGAAGACCTTTGGGTCGATCAAGGCTGAGATGGAAAGATCAGGTGCAAAGGGATATGCGGAAAATGGGAGTGGAAGAAGAGATGATGCAAGACAGAAGGAAGTGGAGGCAAATTGTTGGCGAGGCCAAAAACCTTTTACGGTTTGAGTGGCCAACTAAGTAAGTAAGTATTTAGATTAGGGGTGTGTGAGTAGTAATTTTTTAGTTTGAGTCGAGTCAAATCGAGTAGTTGGCATTTTTTCGAGTATCAAGTATTTTCGAGCAAGTATTTACAGAAGGATTTCCTGTTCACCCAAGACAACTGTAAAAGGCAGACACCATCCTAAGCCTATGTTAAGTTTTGCCAGATTTGTAAATATATACATCTAAACTGAACACAATAATTTTTATTTGTTTGTAACTGTAACGTTAGATAAATAGATCCTTTTACTTAATGCCTTCCGATATTTTTATGTGGTATTGTTTTGTTTAACCTTTTTCCTTTTTTCAGTACTAATATTATGTAAGAAATTAAGAAAGTATATTATTAATTGAAACAACGTGGATTATAAAGATTTAATCTGTTCACTCATATCACAGATCAGATTTTCTATGCAAGCCAATTATACTGTTTCACAGCCGGCGGATATGTTTATCTGGTGGTTCAGTTCAAAGTGTACCGCGAAAACGTAGTGAAGCTTGTTAGCAAAAGTTGCATCCAACCAAACTGATGCTAAAATTCAGGCATCATCGCCAAATGCGGTCATTTGCTTTGAGAATTGCCTCCTCTCAACAAAAAATTGATTGTGTACACACCAAAAAGAGTGGATCTGTATTCTGTAGGCATTTAATTCAGTAATAACAAGGTTACAACTAACCGGAAATAAGCTCTGAATTATATAATCAAATTTCAAAATCTGGATGACAAAGACTGTTAGTTCAATCAATTGATAATAATAACTAAGCAGGTTTACTAAAAATAAATTTTAAAGTCGCTTAGGATGAATTAGTTTTTAAATTATGATCGGTAATGAAATATGTGCAACTTGAAACTACTTCGATACATGAGGCTACACTGAACAACAGAAAAATAATTATGTCATAATGAGAAATTCATCAAAACCTGGTGTAATCGAATGAAAACCATAGACGTAGTCAGCTAATATAATAGGTCTAGCCGATATTGGCGATGAGATGCAGTCTGAAATATTAATCAAGTGCCAGATTTTGGGCAGCCAAACGATAAACTTATGAATAAAAAACGAGACGTTTGATAAGGCTTTGGTTCAGTGAAAATTATTTTCCAAATCTCTTAATTCCTCGTATTTTGTTTATAAAATGTCTTCCAACATGTTTTTTCTCACTTGGGTTTATTCGTGATTGTTTTAAAGTTTACATTGACATCAACGTCAATGTGAACAGGGGACCGTTCAGTGAATTTACGAATCAAAATTATCGTACTTTACCACCTTTTACACTCCAACTGTGTTATTGTCTAACCTAGTCAGAAAACCATTCAACAATTTGACAGGAAAAAATATCGTATGCGCAAATATTACACACAGTTTTGGAGATCTAAGGTGTTTTCAGAATAATAATTAATAGACATTCGCCACGGATATATATATATTTTTTTTATTTGATCGAAAATAAATCAATAATGTTGTGTGACATGCTGCTAGAACGCCATTACTATATTTTATATGATATGATACGGTACTTTCTTACGTGAAATCATTGGACGATTCCCTGATCAGATTAAAAAACAAAATAGACCTCAATCGACTCGCAAGAAATATACGATAATTTCAGTTCCGAAAAGGAGCTAAACGGTTCCTTACACATACGTATACTACAACCGAGATAAACTTTCACCTAGAAAAGATTGAAGTTCAATTCTTGGGATGTAAAGAGACCCGTTCTCGGGATTCTTTTGATTGAATGGTATTATTGATATGAACTTAAATATGCGTAATTTCCACGGTGCACAGACTATTAGATTTGTATTGGTAACAGGTCTTTTTGAGCATCTTGAACCGAATCTCTTGTCCCCTTTCCTGGGTCATAAAGACACTACTCGACATCTAACATGTGTGATCGCTACTACGGTAACTATTTGCAGTGATCGCTACCTTCCCAGCTCTGTTGATCACTTTGAACTGAACTAGTTCAAATCATAATGAACGAACTCGTTCACTCCGTCGACTAGTTCATTTGACTGTCGTCGTGTACTATGTACTACCTGTTCTTAGGCATATTGTTTAGTTCATAATTACGCGTACCAAACTAATAACGTATGATTAAGGGTAAAATAAAACACAAATATTTTTTATTGATAACTTATAAAACTGTTTACTTATAAAAGTAAATTAAGATGTAAATATGATATTTCGTGAAATACAACTACTCGATCGAACTTCGAGCCGAGTTCGAGTAGTAAAATAATCGATCAAATACTCGAAGTTTTGAGTACTCGCACACCCCTAATTTGATATAGAAACAAAAAACATTCATACATATTTTACCTCTATTTAAGGCTTCTTCAAAGAACATTAAGGAGGAAGCAAGCAGCCATTTCCCCTCTTAGTATTGTGATTGTGTATATGATGCTGTGTGTTTATGAAGAAGCTGGAATGTTTTCTGAATGTTTTTTCTCTTAATAGATTCACACCTTAATCCTTCATCTGCATTTTAAGGCACATAATTGATTTTGCACGTTTGATATACAGTATATTTAAGTAAATGTATAATGGAACTAATTTAAAAATCGAGCAGTTTATCAGTCCAAGTTCTGTGTGGATGGTCAAAGCTATATGAATAGTTTTTAAAGAGATAAATTTTCTTGAATTTAGATAGTAACCTTTAGAATAATAGTATAGTTTTGTTAATTTATTTAGATTTTAAAGACTACTTTGTGTTTTAAGTCAATATGTTTTTCTAACAGATTATCTTGTCTACCAACATCGCAGAGACATCAATCACTATCAATGATGTGGTGTATGTCATTGACAGCTGTAAAGCCAAGATGAAACTGTTTACATCCCACAACAACATGACAAATTACGCCACAGTGTGGGCCTCTCGCACCAACTTAGAGCAGCGTAAGGGTAGAGCAGGCAGAGTCAGGCCTGGATTCAGTTTCCATCTCTGTAGTAGGGTAAGTTTATACAAATTGCGTTCAATATTGCAAGACAAAAAATAAAAATTATTCTCGCTCTGATGGGTTAAACATACTAGAAGTTAAAAATACAGAATTTGAACACACATATTGGCAGTTAGTGAATCGCTTGGTCTGAGATAAGACAGTTATGTACTTTTTTCTTTTGGTAGAATTATGCACACATTTGGTGAGTTTCACTGTAATAAAATATTGTTTCCCGTGTATTTAGGAATGTAGTTTTTTAATTAGTTAGAACAAAGAGAATTTTCTGTGAAGATAATTTTATTTATTGCAAAAAGGTACACAAATTTTCTATTCCAGTCCTTTCATATTCAGGCAGTATTTCTCAAGAGACTGTCCAATCTTTCTCTAGCTTGCCTGGAGATGGTACCAATAGCATCAAATTCATGAAATTGTATAATTTGTATTATTTTCAAAGCTGATGTTCTGTATTTTGTATTGAATTAATGCCTTATAATCTTATTAACATATAAATAAGATTATACTCAGCTAATGTGGAGGATAAATTTAAAGATTTTTTCAATATTTTTATTTATCATTTTGACATTTGTTTTCCAGTAATAAAATCTCGTTTAAAATTAAGTAAAACCTGGATTACTCCAGAATTAAGGAAAGAAAAAGACAATATCATTGATATTAGTCAAACTATTAGAATTACCAATTATAGCGTACTTAGAGAGTTATTAAAAGAAAGACAGAAAAAGTATCGTATAAATATTAAATAGGACCAAGAAAAATTGTATTCAAAATAATATAAAAAGAGCTAATGTTTCAAAAGCAACTTGGAGTGTGATAAATACTGATATTAAAAATAATATTGTAAATATCAAAGAAGTTAAATTACTGGTAGGTAACAAAGTGTATGAAGATCCATTAGATGTTTGTGAGTTGTTCAATGATTATTTTGTTCAATGTCATTGTTTGTTGATGATTTCCAACAAAACATCCCAATCGCCCCCAACCCCACTATCACCGGAGAATGGTACAAAATTTAATTTAAAGTCTGTAAATGAAGTCGAAATAGACAAAATAATATCATTTTTTGGAAATAAATTCTTCTTTGGGTTTGATGAAATACATATGCCAATAATTAATAGCTCTAAGCAATTTTTAATCAAACCACTTACACATGTAATAAATTCTTCGTTTATTTCAAGAACTTTCCATGACGAGCTTAAAATTAAAAAAATCAAAACACTATACAAAGATGGCAATGAGAAAGATCCATCTAACTATAGGCCTTTATCTATCTTACCTAAAATATCAAAGATCTTTGAACGTGCAGTTCATTCTCGGTTATTCTTGGTCATCTATTTGATTACGCTCAACATGGGTTCAGGCCAGGTAGATCCATTACAACAGCCGGTATTGATTTAGTAGAAACAATTATTGATGCTGTTGATAATGGTTAAAATGCAGTTGGAATATTTATGGATCTTAGCAAGGCTTTTGATAGCGTTTCACATTCTATTTTAATTTCAATACTACAAAAATTTGGTATTGCTGACGTTCTTTGGAATGGTTGAAATCATATCTTGAAAATAGAACACAATATGTTGAAATGTCTCGGATAACAAAATTTAACACTGTAGAAAATGTTAGGTCATCTTTAAAGAAAAGAAAATTTGGAGTGCCTAAAGGATCAGCAGTTGTTGGAAATAAAAGCAAATTGTTTATTTATGCTGATGACTCAAATTTCATTACTCCCGGCCAGACATTAGATGTAATAGAAGCTTCTGTTGCAAATAATCTATTATCAATTCAATACTATTTTAATAGTATCAACTTAAAATTAAATTTTAGTAAAACTAACATGTCTTTTGGTACTCATCGAAGAGGAAGTTTAACCTCTATTATTAACATAAACAACAATCATACTGAACAGGTTAAGCAAACTAAATTTTTGTAATTATATATTGATGATAAGCTTTCATGGACCTACCATGTTGATCAATTAACTAATAAAATATCATCAGGTTTATATGTGTTAAGAAATTTATCAAAATACTCTTCATTAGAAATGTTAATAAAGGTAAACATTATTTTATCAATTTAAAAATTCTTACTGTTTATGGACTATATATATTACAAACTATTATGCATATTATTTGGTAGACCGACATCTGAAAATGATATACCAACTTTAGGATTAACCCATGAGTATAATACACGCTATAGAAACTATCCATCATTTCAAAAACATAGATGGAATATTGTTAAGAAAAAGCCATCAACTGCAGGTATTAGATTTATGCATAGTCTAGCAAATCACTTTCATCATTTAATTACAAATTTGAAATTGTTTAAAAGAACGTTAAAAGTATATTTAATTGATAAAGCTCTCTATTCTCAAAATGAATTCTTTGAGAATAGTTTTAATTAGTTATTAGCTTTAAATTATATTTAATATTTTTGTAAATTGTGACACCATTCTGTATTTACTTATGTCAATCTTGAATAAAGAAATAAATATATAAAAATTGTTATTTATACTGACAACTTACCTTTAGCTTGGCGTGAATTCTATAAATTGACTGAAGCAAGGATTAATGTTTGTAGGCCAGATATGCTAAGCTTGACGAACACATGACTCCGGAGATGTTCCGCACTCCTCTTCATGAGTTGGCACTATCGATCAAGTTATTGCGGCTGGGCTCCATACCCCAGTTCCTTAGCAAAGCTATAGAACCACCCCCAATAGATGCTGTCATTGAAGCAGAAGTGCTTCTTAGAGGTAGTGTAATACAATTTTGTAAGGCTGCATGTTCATCTATTTACTTAATAACATTATTTCCATATTTTTATTATGTTGCTTATGAAACTAACCCAACAGCTTCAATAATACAGTAAAATTAAGTGAGATTGTCACTAGGGGTGTGCGATGCAGCAAATTTTTTTTTTCGATTCAACAAAACTTACTTAACCCTTTTAACGCCAGCCTAATTTTGCATGGTGTTGCTAAAAACGCCAAGCCAATATTCAGTAGATATGCGAAAAACGCCAAGCCAATTTTGACTAAAATGCAGAGTCTTGCTTAAAAATTCATAGTAAATTTATTAATTGTCATAAATTAATTAAATTGGTCTTGTTTTGTTGGTATTGAGTTGTACTATAACATAAAAATAAAAGTTTTAATTGTTGGCCATTTTTTAGTTTTGTTAACAAACAAAATAGAAATTTATTTTTTTATTTGTATAAATTTTTGTAGTTTGTAGTATCATAACATACCATAAATATCAAACCACCACATATGTTAGTATTTTATCATATAAAACATTTAATTGTTAGCACATACACAAAATTTGAAGAATTTACCTTGATATATACAGATGTTATGTTGCATTTTCCAGATATTTACATTTTGAGAAAAATCACATGTTACCATGGTAACACAATTTTTCATTTGAAGTTCATAAAAAGTATTAAATTGCACTAAAAACTTATACAACAGTCTAATATAACTAAACTAATAAACATTTGAAGAATTTACCTTGATATATACAGATGTTATGTTGCATTTTCCAGATATTTACATTTTGAGAAAATCACATGTTACCATGGTAACACAATTTTTCATTTGAAGTTCATAAAAAGTATTAAATTGCACTAAAAACTTATACAACAGTCTATTATTACTAAACTAATAAAATAAGCCCACTTTTTTATATTTACAGGGTCTACATACAATTTGTAAACAAACTACAAACACACTGAATGGATGAACTGAGTCAACAAACAAAAACAACTTTGGTTCCATAGATTATAATGCATAGGAAAAAATCCAAAGAGGTTAAAACATATTTCTTTATGTTTCTTATATACTATAGAAAGAGTGTGCCAAATTTCATTGACTTTGATTAATATTAAAGACATGAAGAAAAAAAAAAAACTGAACGATCGATATAGCGATCGTCGGCGGTTTTAGCGCGACTATGAACGATCGTTATATCGATCGTCGGCGATTTTCGCACAAGTGCCGACGATCGATATAGCGATCGTTGGCGTTAAAAGGGTTAACCGATCTCAATAATTTTCTTTTAAAATGTCACTAGGGGTGTGCGATGCAGCAAATTTTTTTTTAGATTCAACAAAACCTACTTAACCGATCTCAATAATTTTCTTTTAGTTTTAAGCCCATAGCCACACCTTTTTAAATCTTACCCTTTTCTTCTCTATTCATTCTGATATTAAATTATAATTCAATCCATAAATTACGCTGACTGATCAACTCTATGTACTATGCACAGGCGTCATACTCATGTAGGCTAGTTTCCCTTAGTTTTATAGTGTACATATTTTTGTTTAATTTATTACTTAGTTAATTACCTTTGTATTATGTTTTATGTATACTTATCTGTGTTATTTTTGCTATGAATAACTGGAAACAATAAACTAATTTTATTTCAGAATGTTGATTATGTTATCATTACTTTGTTTTTTTATAAATAGTTATTGGCCTTTTTTATTTCCATGCAAAACCATAACTTCTGCCAAATATTGATAGGGTCAAGACTCTTATTATTTTATTGCTATGTTTTGTTTTCTAGAAATGAAGTGCTTGGATCGCAATGATGAGTTGACTCCTCTCGGAAAGATTCTAGCAAAACTGCCCATCGAGCCAAGGCTTGGCAAAATGATGATCCTGGGAGTGATGTTCTTCTGTGGCGACGCATTAGCTACTATTGCAGCCAACAGCTCAACAATGCCTGAAGTGTTTATTACTGGTAATTTATCACTTAATTTTACTGGCGATTATTAATCATGTAGAAGGTGATTTGTAATGTATACATTTCAATTATGTCAGACAAATACATCAAAATTAATTTCAAGAGATCAACAAGGGCAATTCAAACTATTTTATCTATAAGGAATTTGAGGTATTGCAATGCAATCAAACTAGGACCGATCATATAATTTAAAATTGATTGTGATCTCTAAGTCTTCCTCTTGTTTTTATTATTTTTCTTTTCTTCTGTGTTTAGAACGAAGACTGTCGTACCAACAAAGAGCATTTTCTGGAAATCGCTGTTCAGACCACATTGCAATGTTGAATGCATACCAAGCCTGGGAAGATGTTCGGATGAATGGCCCAATGGCGGAAGAAAATTTCTGTGATCATAAACAACTGTCGATTCCCACTCTAAGGGTCACATGGGAAGCTAAAGTAAGTGTTTGTATTCACTCAATGGAATCATGGGAAACTCTTAGGAATCCAAAATCTGAAACTTAAGCTACTATTAAAAGAAATGTTGAAATAACTAAATAAGATTTGATGTGTGTTTGAAAAAATATATGCTAAATGGATGGTGGAACAACTTCCAAAAAACGATTTTGTTAATTTTGGGAACATTAATTTAAGATATAACTGTGTATACATTAACAGAAAATTGCTACATCTGTTATAAAATAAAGTAAATAGAGAGTAAGCGGCAAAACGTAATAATAACAGCCCCAGTGATCTCAGTGGTATGTCATTGTGTAACAAACACTAAACAGTGGTATGTCATTCTTTCACCGAATCTGTAAAACGACAAGAAAATTTCATCAATATCACAAATATGTCTTTTCGTTTGTGCTTGGGAAATTCCTCTATTAATATGACAACCTTTCTGTCTAAATATGTTTCTTTTAACTTGACTGTGCTTTCGACCGTAGGTCTGCATTTTAAGACAGGGGTACCTGATTTTGTATGTTTTTAGAGAATGTATTGTAAATTAAGATTAATTTCATGTTCAAACGTGCAAAAGCAAATATGTACTTGTCGTAAGACAGTGATCTAGGTTAATAGAATATACCTTCAAATGAAATCACTAATGTCTCATGTTTACAGAATCAGTTAAAAGATCTTCTGCAGTCGACTGGGTTTCCAGAAGAGACAATGATCCCTCAGCCATACAATTTCAACGGGCCAGACGCCAAACTCGATATCGTAATATCCCTTCTGTGTATGGGTCTGTACCCGAATGTGTGCTATCACAAGGAAAAAAGAAAGGTAAATAGATAGCTTCCACAGTCAATTTTAGTGTTCTTATATAAAAGTTAGTGTTCTTATGGGTTTGAATTTCAATTGAATTAATGATTTAACTTCCCGAAAAATGCAGAAATACAAATAATTCACAAAAATACATAAATAATAAAAGCGGCAATATTATAAGTGAATGTAGAAACTAAAAATAACTCATTCGGCGAGTCTTGCATTTACTAATATATTGGTTATGTACATTGTTTTGAGTTAATTTATCACGTTTCGGACTTTATAACAAACATATCATTTTCAAGGTTGTAGTTTGCCGCCGTGGTGGCTCAGTGGCTAAGGCTTCGGACTGCGGAGGGCAAGGTCCAAGGTTCGAATCCCCACTGAGCCAACCGTCGGTACTTCACTCGTTGAATAAATTTGACGCACAGGCCTGTAGGCCCATGTCAACTGGCGAGTGGTTTATTAAAAAAAAAAAAAAAAGTTATTGTATCACGATACTTGTTGAACTGACGTTTGTAGGCCTCGAGTATTCGTTATATAGGGTCTTGTACGTAGGGCAGGTTACATGACCAGTCCAGTAAGTGAGGTAGATCTAAGGCCTTAAATCCTCCAGAAATTGAAGAACCACATTGAAATGAAAAACGTCTTTATTGATAACCAAAAATGTGATACAAATGGCGAGGTTAGGGCTAATGACCCTTCTCTTACACCTAACCATAAATTGAAAATAATCAATACAATATTCTATGTACAGTACAACCTCGATTTTCCGGCCTAATGTGGTGAAGGTCAAGCCGGATACAATAAAAGCCGGATAAAACATAAATCATAACTAACTTGGTTTTATTGGAGAATTACGTTTAGTAACTGATAACAGACAGCACACGTAAGCGGGGCACCTACACTTGCATGTCACGCAACACGTTCTGTAGCTATTATAATGAAATGAACAATGTTTATCACGATCGCCAACTTTGACGCTGCTTTACAATACAATACGAAAGATATTTAAAAATACAACTATGTTTTAACTAGGCTATCAAAAATTCTAAGCTAAATGTTATGTATATTATATATTTCTACTTAAATATTAAATCTTATACTTAAATTTAATTTTAACTCCCGACTGAATAAAAAAATATGTACGTGTACATAAAAAAAAATGTGTACATAAAATGAACTGTTCCACTTCCGACTTTGCGAAATGGACTCTTCCAACCAGCCACCTCGGATCTTCAGGCGCATTATTAAATTATTAGGCAGTAACAAGCGACTGCTTGTCGAGAGAGGATGACTACTAGCGCCTGCAATTTGCGAAATGCAAAACCGAAACACTCGTGTTCGACATTTGTATTCGAAAAAGACGTTTCCGATTAATTGTAATTGTATCTTGTAAATAATTTTTATTGCTATCTACTTGCTGAACTGGATGACACGGACTGCTGGATAAAGCGAGGGCAGATAATCGAGTTTGTAATGTTCTTATAATAATAAGTAAGATATTAAAAAATAATAACAGGAACTAAAAATTATAAATAATCATACGTTGCTTGGTAATAAATATATAAACAGTAAAAACATTAAACTATTTGTAGTTTAGAATAAAAAACATTTACTCATCTTCATGCACCCCATAATTGCTGAGCACATCACCAGTGCCACAAAATCGTTAACCCCACATGGCTTTGAACAGATTATCCTTAACCACAGCTCCAAATCATCACGCTTGTCAATTACAGTTATATGATATGATAGATTATTGCTCAGTCAACAAGCAGAAACTGTAATTGATTTGAAGATAGAAGATCTATGTAGGGTTAGGTTAGGTGGGGTGCTAGTGATGGGGTGCGAAAGCATCAGCAGTGAAGCTTTGTGCCAAGTGGCCCAATTGCTGGTCTCGAAAATAAAATAAGTCGAAATCGTTTGATAAATAAGCAGGAGAATCATTGTTATGTAGATGGGAATGCCAAGTAGTCAGAATGTGCAACTGATTGTGTGATATGATAATGCTACCTAAGTTTGAAAATTCAAAGCTTGTTGTAATCTGAGAGAACAAATGAGAGGAGCCTGTCTAACCTGCAGTCAAGGCCTACTCACCAGTTGAACAAGTGTTGTGTTATGTTGAGTACAGCTTTGAAAATAGACTTCAGCTGTCAAGAGTCCAAAATGTTATAAAATATAGCATTATAATGTACATAACCAATAAATGATCAAACCCAGACGACCACAAATTTGTATATAATAGTATTTTTAATCTAAATAGGCTACTCATCATAATTATTATTAAGAATTGTATTGTAAAACTTAAATCATTCATACCGATTCTCAATATAGGTTTTGTTGCATCTATGAAACACTGATTTTGTTTGATAAAAATTGTAAAGAAATAAAATATTAGTCTGTACAGTAGACGGACTCTTCTGTTTATATGTGTGAAAAGAGTTTATATGTTTACTTAAATATTAAATCTTATACTTAAATTTAATTTTAACTCCCGACTGAATAAAAAAATATGTACGTGTACATAAAAAAAAATGTACGTAAAATGAACTGTTCCACTTCCGACTTTGCAAAATGGACTCTTAAAAAAAAGAGATGTGTGAAATAGTAAAAATAGTTAAATGGGGAACAAGACGTCACTGATATTAACAAATTAGAGGTTAGGATAACAAATGGTTCAGCTATTAGGATAATTTATAAATTATATATGCAGTCATACATGGTGAAAATGAAAATACGACTATCACTGAATGTGTTAAATACAGGGACAGCGTACTTACTGTAAGTCACCCCTAATTGTAATTATTATATTAGATGGAATGCAAAAAATATAATCAATATTATATTATTTGTATAAAAAATAGGTTTAACAATTTAAGGAATTAACTGTTTTATTTATCGTTTTAGGTGTTGACAATGGAAAGCAAGGCAGCTTTGATTCATAAACAATCCGTAAACTGCAGCAATCTTCCTCAGACGTTCCCATCTCCATTCTTTGTCTTTGGGGAAAAAGTAAGTTACGTACAGTTATTAATTAATAAAACGTTAAGCATACTTCATTTCTAAAGCATTTATGTAATCTAACTAATAGGTTCAATTTGGGGCACTAGGCCTAGGATTTCAGTAGTAATGAAAGGAAAGGAAAGCAGCAGACCTGATAAACTTGGTAAACTGGTACACTGTAGATAGACACAATCACATAACAAAGAATTGAATAGTGAAATATTTCGGGGCCACTGGCCTTTTCTTCAGTCACTAAATAACTGGACACACAGTCACTCTTGAGGTAGGTGGATGAGGTGTTGCCAACTGTAGAGCACTTAAACACTAAAATGTCACTAAATTGCTTCTATTATACGCGCATGATATGATAAACTAACTAACTAACTATTATATGATATGATTTAATCTAACAAAGTGATTATTAACGTTTATTATTATGATCAGCCCTTGGCTGTGGTGGGCCAACTGAGCTGAGCTCTTCAAATTGGATGGATGTAAACCTACAACTACAATTTTCAGAAAATTTATATAAATTATTAATTTTTTCAAACATCTTAACAGTGTTATTTTTAGATCATTGTTGTGAGTATCACCATTGATTTTAGTATACATAGAAGATAGTTCCATCCAATGTTAAATTTTGAGGCACAGAATATGGGAGCGACCGTGCTGCAACCTGTCGTCAATCAAGTTAAAGAGGTCGAAATTGCCTCCAGTTTCGACTGTTCGGTTGCACAACCTGGGAGCAGTAAAGGAAACTAATCACTCCCTCCCATTCTCTCTTCTTTCTTTTAAGACGCGGACTGTCGCCACTGCAGCTGTCTACTGTCACCGATTGGCCTTGATAGTGGGTCAAAGTGGGAAATTATTCCTTGTTGTGCTATGTCTTGCACGGAAAGAAATCGCGATCTTTTATTTAGGCCTTAAGGGTTTGCGAATATGAAAAATGTTAGGGGATATTTTTTTTTTGTTATTTTATCAATGTAAATAACAGTGTGTTACAGATGTTTAGTTAAAACATTATGCAATTTCTAAAATGATGTAAATACTACGTATTGTAAGTTTATTGATATTTTAAGTAATTGTATATTTAGAAGTAGCAAGAAAAATGGTGGTAGTTCTAAATTGTTAAAGGCTAAGTTGTTAAGTCCCTGAATAACACCAACATTTTATATAAGCACATACCAAACATTTTATATAAATTTGAGAGACGTAAAAAATTATATAAAATTTCTACGAAAAGACCATATGACAGTTTTTCAAAATTATTTTGCAAAATGTACTAATGAATTAAATAATGTGATCAATTTTACAAAAAACAATTTTTATTCAACATTATTAGAAAACTGTAAAGGTGATGTATCTGAGCAGTGGAAGGTAATAAATAACTTGACAAGTGGTTCCTCAAAGAAAATAGTTGAGCTAATTGAATTGCCAAACGGCTAAGTTATGTGTGAGCCTTCGTCATTGATAAGATAAACAATCACCTTATCACAATCCAGTCTAGCCCTCCAGACTTACATTCCAATACCCTTTCACCTTTACGTACTTACTATCAATATTCATTCCTTATAACTCCAACAGATTTAAATAAAATTAAGAGTATTGTTAAGCTTTTAAAAAATAAAAAATTAACTGGCTCTGACTAAATTAATGTACATTTACTGAAAAATATAATTGATGAGATTGTTATCTGTATTCTCTAAGGTTTTTGAAAAAACAATGATTAAAAGACTACATTGTTATTTATAGAAGTTAAATTTTCTTAATCCACGTCAATTCGGTTTTATCAAAGGAAAGTCATCTGAGGATGCGTTATTAGAAGTATCAGAAATAATTTATAACAATTTAATTATTCATTAACTTATCATCTGTCATATAGTTCACATTTAATACTAGAATTAACCCTTTATATTATTGAAATCATTATTCATTTTTTATCAAGTAATTAAAGCTTCTTGACAATATTGCATTGTATAATTATTGCTGTATTTTTAACTATAAATGAATATTCCTTTTTGTTTAAAAGTAAATTGAACTATTTGTCATAAATACCACAATATTAAAATCTGCTTTCGGGTCACACCGTGGACAGTGAAATGTGTGTGGTAGGCCTAACGAAAGTTTTAATATTCGTTGTTTTCCTCTTGTGTGAACTGTGTTTGTTAACTTTTAATTAATTTGTGACACATACCACTTGGACTTATTTGTTTTCTTTAACCTGAAGATGCCGTCCGTATTCACGGCGAAACATGTAGTTGTTATCACCATCACACGCTGTGAACTGTTTGACGGAAGGTAAAGTAAACCTATTTTAGTCTATACCAGGATTGGCATTTTTTCTTTTTATTTTTTTGATATAAAGAGATGGAGATAAAGAGAAAATATTTGCTGTATTGATGATTTCATAAATAGTGGTGGAGTCATAAAATGAAAAAGAAAAAAACATACACGCACAGAATTTAGTTCTTCAATCGCGTTGCCGAAAATCGTGTAATAGGCCTACCTCACTCTCTGGCCGTTAACGAGTTGCGCGCAATCCTACCTGCGTTAATTGCGATGTCCCAAGAAGGCCCCAAACCAGTACTCGAGTTGCGCGCAATACCGATCTCAGGTAGTCTGTCCAGTCTTGGCCGCTCAAAAATGCAACTTAGACCTCAAGCTGTGCTATAGAAATATTTCCGTAAATATCACAATCCGCCAAAAATAACTTGAATTTTCACTGGTCTGATTCCGAATAGCACCAAACTTATACTACAAAATAAGCACATATCTGCTTATATTCTGTTACTATTAAATTACAATAATTTTTAAACATGTATAGCCTATATTACTCCCCACAGTTCTAGAGTTGAAGTGTTTGGTTATTAAAAAAAGGTCTCTGTTCTTCTACTTAGGATTAATTTATCTCATTTGAAAGTGTATGCTTATCATTAATACGATATATATATATTTGTTTCAATTTGAAACCATACTATTACAGTTCAAAATATGCGCAAAACCCAAATTTACATATTATTTTTTAACTATATTATTGTTTATTTGTAATAGTTATTTGTTTATATAGTTTTGTTAGTTCTTGGCATTGTTTGTTCTGTTCATTCTCAGTTGTGTTAATAAGTCATATTCGAATAGTTATAATTAAAAACGCCACAGAGTGCGGCTATAGTTAATTTTGTTATTATTTAGACTGTGGTTACTTAAAATTAGTTATTTCTTATGTTATTGCTGGTCACGCTACTTGTGAAGTGTTACCAGTGTAATTCCAGAGTGTCTTTTCCAGAGAAATTGAAAATATAAATAAATTGCAGTTTATCCATACTTTCACATCTAGTAAAATAATAGTATGAAAAACAGACGTGTTAACTTTAATTATATTCACCTTAGACATACTTTTTACAATGGTCTGATTCAATCAGTGTTATAAAACGGTATTTTTTTAAAGGGGGACATAAACAAAATTTACAATAATTTCACAACCTGATTAAAATAATGAAAATTGAATCTAAATAATCAGTAGTCTAGTTATATTCTATCATGATAATATTTCCCAGTATTATTCTATATAAATATCATAGCCCTATTTCAATATTTGTTTTGTCAAAGAAATAAAAAATGTCACATTTTTTAATATTTCACTACATTATATATTCCTGGAATATTTGCAGATTAATTTCATAATTGAAAGGAGAGTCATTGATTGGATTTGAAAACAATTAATTTTTTAATCAATTACCGAATATGAAAAAACTAATGATTGAGTACAACAGTCGATTTAATCACCTAATCGATGGTTAAAATGCAATAAATAAAGATTTTTCAGATGGGCTAAATAATATGAAAATGTTTACTTAAATCAGCAGTAATTATCGCCAGCATTGCCGATAAGTTGGCGGTCTATTCAAGTGAGTCTATTTACAAATACACGGTGTGTTAATCATATAAATCAATATGGTGTTTTAATTTATTCAGTTATAAATATTTCTTTATTCAATATGAATGTCACACTGAGGTTTACTGTAATAGTATCAACACAGTATTCTTTATTATTCGAAAGAGATGCAAGCAAATATAAAAACAGAGAACTCAGATGAACGTTGGCCATATGGAATAACGTAAACAATTGTCTAAGCAGGACGTTGTTTGTGTGTGGGACCTGAGGAAAGAGAGGGCGGGCGGCTGTCTGGAGAATGGGAGAGTGGGTTAAGAGGAGGGAAGTGAGACAGAGACGGAAGAGCGTGCGAGAGAGAGAGGAAATAGGGCTATGCGCAGCGCAGCGTGGGGCCTCAAAACAGTTTTGGGGCCTCGCCACAACTCTCCCATATGGATGGAGTATCTCTTTATATAGTAAAATCAATGGTATCACGTATTAATACGTTGTGTTTAAACGCTAATTATGAATACACGCACATTAGTGTCAGGACTTTTCTGGCAGCGCTGAAAAGGCATAATGAAACCTCAGACTACAGACATCTATATTGGCTTAGAAACTATGTAGAACAAATTTGTTAGAGTTTAGTGAGAAAAATGTTGAACAATTATTTGTTTTTAAATAAAACTGTTAAATTTTTCATCATCATGACTTTGTTTTATATTTGTAATATAAACTATTGCATGTCTTTTATAAATTCTTAACCCTTAAAGCGCTGGATAAAATTTGGCCTAAGTCTCAATAGCGTGCATTTAACTTTATTTTTTTAATTTTATTTTTTTCAAAAGTTTAATTTATTTTCCACTTAATGGACCTTTAAGTAATAAAAAATAGCAATTTCATAAAAATTTATTTAATTTTACATTTTGTAATATGACATAATGATTAAAACAATTTTATGGAATACGCTGCTATATATTCAGTTAGTACAATAACTTTTGTCTAAATTTAAACAATATAAAATAAAATGAAAAATAATCTCATTATATGTTATCAAATAAACTATAATACAGTAATGGGATTAGTTAGTAGTTTTGGACAGTATGATACACTTCAAAACATCCGTCAGGGTGAAGTGTGGGATGTTCCGTGCAGGTCTTGCAATAATAAATTGTTTCCCGGCGGAGCCCTCTCTTATGGCAGACAGTACACCGATAGGTACCCTTTTCTCTTCTTCCTAAGCAATGCAGCTTTCCATCCAGTCTTTGCAGTTCTGGTCCCTGAGCTTGACGCCCTCGCTTTTTTTGCTTAGGTCGAGTTGTAGTACGTTGAGACACCAGTGACTTGACGAGTGAGAGTCGGAAAGCTCTATGAGTGAGAGGTTTTTTTAGGTTCTTTTCCTGCACGCTTTTATATAATAAATAGGCATTTATAACTGCCACTTCCAAAGTCCAAAAGAATACCGTCCTATACCATTTTCGGGTACGCCTCATAAATTGGTACGATGCAATGAAGTGATCACTACGATCGACTGCACTCATATGTTTCGTGTAGTCAAGCACTACATTCGGTTTCTTTGTAGGAGGTTTGTTAGGCCACTTACTCAAAACTTCCGTTGTGTCATATTTACTACCTTTGCTGTTAGTGCTCAGCATCGTCACTACACGTTTATCTTTCCAAGATAATACTAACTTGTTTGCATTTCGAACTGAAATAATGTCCCCCTTTTTCATTTTTTGCTGATTTTTTTTAGACCTTTGGGTAGTCCCTTCCGATTATTCATAACTGTACCAGTTATTTTGCATTTCATTTTCATGAGCTCGTCAGCAAGCTCTGGACTCGTGTAGTAACGGTCGGTGTACACATGCAGACCCGAAGTTGGTGCACAAGGATCCCTCATTATCACTGATTCACAAAGGACTTTGACGATTTGAGTCGTCTTTAGGAGTGAAGAATCTGGCAATAGTGTCTGTTTTCCATAGTATGGGATAACATTGTAAATATATCCATTTTTACAATCTGATAAAACAAATATTTTTATCCCAAATTTAGAAGGCTTTAGAGGGTTATACACTCTAAAACTTATAACTCCCTTGAATGAAACAGTGCTTTCATCCACAGCAACGAAATCAGAGGGTACGTAAAATAGACTGCACATTTTTTTCATGTGATCGACTATTGGTTTTATGAGGAAATCTTTAGGCCTAGCATCACCTTGGCCTTGCTGGTGATTGAAATGGATATTCCAGAATATGTTAAGGAATTCATCCTTTGTAAAAACATCACGGAAGAAAGGGATGTTTCCTTGCCACATAGTACTGAAGTATGACTCAATGCTAGGTAGAGGCATTAGGCCCATATTTATAATCGTGCCCAAAAAAGCATTAATTTCAGTTGGGGTCACATCATTCCATTTGTGAACTCGAGCTTTAGGTGAAATACCAGCTTTGTTTTTTTTTTACATTTGCAAACCAGTTTGTTTCATCACAAATGTAATTTACTATATCATCATTGAAAAATAGTTGAAAGTACTCTATAGGGTCTGAGCTTTCATTGAAATGTAAAGGCAAACATGGACCAGCATTTACATTAGAAACAGGAATTACATTACTAGGCCCTGGGTCATTATTAGTTACGTTAAGCCAATTAGGCTCACCTGGGATGTCCATCGGTATTTGGGCTGCCTGTTGAATGTCCTCATCGTCAGTTTCAGAGTCGGTTTCAGTTCCAGAAAGCTGATTATGTAGTATTAGGTCTTCAAGGTCACTATTGTCTGAATGTTCATTCATTGCACTTGAGAAAGTACAGTCCATCGCACCAATAACAAAATCATCAAAGTCACTGTCATCAGGATTCGCCATTGCTAAAGTTTGTTGTTCACTAAATATAAAATTTTTGCATTTATATATAATATTTACAGTTCACCGTGAAAAATAATGCATAATAATAAAACAACAACAACGTAGGAACAAAAACTCAACAATAAAATGAAACAAACCAACCAAAGAATAACTACAACGATGTAAACAATAGCTTACTGATGTCAACTAGACACACTAAATATACAATATTTACATTTATATATAATATTTTCAGTTCACCGTGAAAAATAATGCATAATAATAAAACAACAACAACGTAGGAACAAAGACTCAACAATAAAATGAAACAAACCAACCAAAGAATAACTACAACGATGTAAACAAAAGCTTAGTGATGTCAACTAGATAGAATCTTGGCTGTGACTGGCGACACTGGCACTGGCGGGCGAACTGTCTAGCGAGATCCGGTTATATCCGCATTCCGCGCTATGCGTCAGTCGTCACGGCAACGAAAATAGCATAACAGCTGTTTCTAACTTCCTGTTGTGTGAAATTAAACCAGCTTGCATCCGGTTGGCTATAAATAAGCATTTAAAGGCTTTTGTGCCCATTTCCGGTTATGTAGTGTACTATTAAATAAAAATAACCTAAAAAATACATCAATACGGATATGTCCGTATGCCGCGTTTAGAGCTATTTTCATTGTACTGATATATCCGTATGCCGCGTGATAAGGGTTAAAATTATTCATAGTTTGATATACTTCAATTTTTAAACACGAAAATGTTTTTCCTTATCCAACAACATATTCAACAATGCCTGTTGGGTAATTTTATCCTCGTATCAAATCTTAGTACCAAACTTTTATTCAAAAACTGTTTGTTTAGCCCCTGAACTGTTTTAAGATTATATAAAAATAAAAATAAATTACCTCTGTCAACAGTTCAAATATATTATAATGAGTATGACGATCGTTTCAACATTAAAATGTCATCTTCAGATATACAGTAAATAAAGGTTATAAACAAAAATTTTATAAATATAGAAAGATGTGTTTGTCTTGATAATTAAGTTATTCCAGGTGTAGTGGTGTTATCAGCTGGCCTTTGTTTTCTTGGTGTTGTTTTTTGACTTAAAATACTATTAAAAATAAAATGGGATTTAAACTGTAATTTATCATTTAAAATATTTTCATTGTGGTTTTTTTGAGTATGTGCTTTAAACACCACTACACCTGGAATAACTTAATTATCAAGACAAACACATCTTTCTATATTTATAAAATTTTTGTTTATAACCTTTATTTACTGTATATCTGAAGATGACATTTTAATGTTGAAACGATCGTCATACTCATTATAATATATTTGAACTGTTGACAGAGGTAATTTATTTTTATTTTTATATAAGCTTTTATTGTTATTAAGTATACTAAAAATACATACAAACTTTAAAATACCAAAATTTTACTTTAAAAAAGTGTTTTTTGTTATTTATTTATTAGTATTTTTACAGGCTCTGAGTGGATACACCTCAGAGCTAGGCTGTGTGAATAGAGTACATTGTATTCCATTTACCTTGAGGAGCCTCATACATATTATTTGGAAATGAGTTTTGTCCTCTTCATGTATCGGAACTGAACATTATTTTTCTTACTCATTTGTTCTATTAGTTATTATACTATAACTTATTTTAAAGAGTCTTGAATCATATTGCTTTGTGCGAATAAAATGGATTTATTATTTGTCAACGTATATATAAATATATTTCTAGGTCCGTACTCGAGCTGTGTCCTGCAAACAGACAACCATGGTCACTCCTATACACTTGTTACTATTTGGGTCTCGAAAAGTTGATTTTGTTGACAATGTCATCCGCCTTGATGGTTGGTAAGTAATTGAGCATAAATAATCTCGGTCTAATTGAAATTATCTTAATTTTTTTTGCTGTATTTTCAGGATTGGGACTTTCAAGATTGGGATTTGATGTATTCGATTCTTTTTTTAATTGCTACATTATATTGCAACTAAAATAACTTTTGGTAATTAGGGATGTAAATTTAAAGTTAAAGATGGCATTGTTTTTTGTGTTTTGTTTATTTTATTTTTGGATTTTATTTTTACTATACTGAAAGTAACCAACAGTTACTACCAATTTTGGTCTTTTATTTGAACTGATATTACCAGCTGATTATCTATCTCCAATCCAACTAGACAAACTCAGCTGTTTTACTTAACGGGACTTCTTCAATGAAAAATATCAAAGATAGTAATAATTAATTAACTCGTTTATCATGGTGTAATAAAAAAAAACTCAGGAGTAACTTAGTTATTTGATTAAAACTTGATGTTTTAACTGTTTATCACCTTGACCATGACTAATAGTTACATTTCTGCATAACCAAGGTTTTTCATGTCTGAAGTACTCTCTGTCTCTTGATTTTTCACCTTACGTTGAATTTTCATCTTCCAAAATCTTTTGCTAACCATAACTCGCTAACAAAGCATTTCCAGACCTCTGTTTGTACAAGCTTTTATTTTTAATTTTTCATGTAGAATGAGCTACCAATGTCTTTTGCATATTTTCATGAAACACCCCAAATATGTAGATGCCACTCCGTATTTGACTTCATCCATGTATGTACATCTTTCTAAGTATTATTACATTTAAATTTGAATAATTAAATGTTATATTCTGCTGTGTATATTCAATAAATCAGTGAGAGAATATTGACAAAATCTAGACAGTCTGCTTTTATGAATTTATTTTGAAATTGTCAATTTACTAAAATTATTATGCTCAGATGTTACCAATTATGTTAATACATTTCTGAAGGCTAAAAGCCTTTTCCCTCAAAGTTCAGGTGAAATCCTTTCACTGGATTTTGATTTTCTTACTTAAAACTAGTATGTATTAATCTAGAAATTTTCTCTAATAGAAACTAATGCAGGTATGACTATTTTCAATGAGTCTCACTCCTTACTAAAATCTTACTAAAATCATCATCTTCTCCAGTCTCCCGGTTGTGCTGACAAGCCTCTTCCATCTTCTCCTGTCCATGTATATTCTGTCATCCTCAATTTGTTGTAACTGCTATCCTTTGAGTATTATGTCTTCCTTTATGAAGTCCATCCATTTCTTTCGTGGTCTCCCAACTCTTTTCTTGCCATCAACATCTCTTTCCAACCACATTTTTGCCACTCTTCCTTCCTACATTCTTCTTATATGTCCAAACCATTCTAATATTTTCTCCAACTGTCCTATTACACCCAAACTGGTCTCTTATGTCTGTATTTCTGATTCTGAACTCCTCTAGTCTTCTGCAATGATGTCCTTAAAAATTTCATTTCAGATGTCTGGATTCTACTATGGTCTTTTTTATTCAAGCTGCAAGTTAAAATAGGCCTAAGGTATGAATTGAGCAATGTTGATTTGGCTATTCTTGGTACTTTACTTTCCCATAACAAACTTCTGACTTGGTGGAAAAATGCGGCTGCTTTATTTGCCTGTTGGTGACTTCAAGTATATCTGTACCATAAGTACAGATGATATAGTGCTTCCAAGATAGTTAGTGCTCTACATTTTTTAGGGTATGATTTCCTAGTTTTAAGGTTACTGGATTTGTTATTTCCAACTGTCATTACTACTGTTATTTCTTAAGTGATTGTAAGTTTGAACTCTTTAAAACTTGTTGTTCCATAAATTGAGTTTTTCCTGAACATCCTGCTCTGTGTAACCCCAAATCCCCACATCTGCAAACACTAGGGCACTAAACTCTGATGTCATTTCTCTTTTTATTTGTTTCATTATTTCGTCCATAGCTAAAATGAATAGAAATGGAGAAAGTGCACTACCCTGTTGTACTCCTCTTTTAGTTTCAAACCAGGATGAGGTGTTAATTCCAATCTGGACACAGCTTTGGCATTCTATATACAACGTTTTTACTTTCTGTGTAAGGATTTCTCTTAACTTTTTTCTGTTTTAGGCACTCCTATATTTTACTTTGTGGTACACTGATGTAGGCCTTTTCAATAACCAGAAATTCCAAATTTAGGGTTTTATCTTTTTCAATATGCTTTTCAATTAGTCTTCTAAGGATAAAAATCAGGTCTGTTGTTGAGTGGTTACTTCTAAAAGCATACAGTTCTTCTTCTGGTTGATTTTCAGTGGCTGTCCGTAGTCTCTTTTCCATGATCTTTTCCATTATCTTTAGTCCATGGGAGAGCAAAGTGATACCTCTGTAGTTTTCACACTTCTTCCTTGAAGCTTTCTTAAACAGAGGGATTATCACTCCTTTTTCCCAATCTTGGGAATTTTGTTTTCTTGCTATATAGAATTTAAGACTCTTGTAAGCCAATGAAGCATGTGCACTCCTGCTGCTTTTATCATATCAGCACTACCTTCATCCACTCCTGCTGATTTTCCATTTTTCATAGCCTTACTAAAATATATACTCCAAATAAATAAATAAAAATCAGTTAGTAAAGAGTTTTTAAATAAAAAAATTAATTTCTTAATTCAATATACAATTTAACAGCCATTGTTAAAGTATACAATCATTGTTTACTTTTTTGTGTATTATTGTTTTTGTTTTTTTTCTTGTGATACTCCTATCTTATCAGTAGTAATTTACCTATGTTTATCA
Organism: Stictocephala bisonia; assembly: GCA_035578905.1. Classification (NCBI taxonomy): domain Eukaryota; kingdom Metazoa; phylum Arthropoda; class Insecta; order Hemiptera; family Membracidae; genus Stictocephala; species Stictocephala bisonia. Next base: position 303,858 of record JAQJVL010000321.1, read on the forward strand.
AACATTAGTTGGAGTTTAATTTATCTCTCTAAACAGTCAAGTGATTATTATTCAAAGATGTATAATGATTATGATTCGAGAGGGATTATCACTCCTTTTTCCCAATCTTGGGGAATTTTATTTTCTTGCTATATAGAACCAATGAAGCCCGTGCACTCCCGCTGCTTTTATCATATCAGCACTACCTTCATCCACTCCTGCTGATTTTCCATTTTTCATAGCCTTACTAAAATATATACTCCAAATAAATAAAAATCAGTTAGTAAAGAGTTTTTAAATAAAAAAATAAATCTCTTAAATCAATATACAATATAACAGCCATTGTTAAAGTATACAATCATTGTTTACTTTTTTGTGTATTGATTTTTTTTTTTTTTTTTTTTTTTTTCTTGTGATACTCCTATCTTATCAGTAGTTATTTACCTATGTTTATCAAACATTAGTTGGAGTTTAATTTATCTCTCTAAACAGTCAAGTGATTATTATTCAAAGATGTATAATGATTATGATTAGAGAAATGTTGTTAAATGTTCAGGATCAACTTGAAGATGGATCCGACAATAGCAGCTGCCATTGTTGCATTGCGGCCCGCCCTGGAGAGCCTGGTGGTTCGAGCCAGTAAGGAGCCAGAACTCATTACTGAGCCGACACCTGTAGAGCAGAAGGTGATCAGTGTCATCAAGAAGCTCTGTGGTGTCAATGCTGGCAGACATGGAATGGAGCCGATCGGCGTCTCTGGGTATGTATCACCCCAATGAATCATAATTGAATTAAAACTTGAAATTATAACCTGAAATATGCTCAATATGTTATAACAACTAGTTATCTCTAGGCTTGGGAAAAAAAACACATTATGTAAGCGAACATAGCTTTTTTTGTCGAAAAAAATAATGTATGTAGCAAATAAAATTACAATATTTACTCAACTTTTAGGTTAGGTTAATATTAACTTAATATTAGGATATACTAATATTTACTCAACTGTAATGCAGTTGGTATTGAAACTTATAATAACATTTTGTTTACTTAACTTTAACGTATAAATGTACGTTTTGTCACATTAAAAAATTAAATTAACTTTATAAGGTATTAGTATATTGGAGAGGTAGGACATCAGCAAACGTACCTTAGAACACAAGTTCACTAACACCAGAGTAGAAGTAACATATACAAAATAATAGTTATGTGATGTTATTTCCTCATACAGCATGTGGCTAATGAATAGAGAGGCATCCATGGCACACTTCTATTTGTTAGTGGTCGCTTTTTAGTAAGACTAGTGAGAACTAATGTAAACGACAAATATTATACATTAATTAGGAAACAAGGTAACTTACATCTTTCTAGTAATTTACAATTTTACAACAACAACAAATAATTATTTTGGGCTAAGTTACTTTTAATATAATGGTGTCAAAATACAATACCTATTACAACTAATTTCATTTAGACCTTGATAAATATTTTCTTAACAGTGTTTTAAAATAAAATTTGTTTATTTTTGAAATCTTACAGATTTCAAAGCAGGAGACCGCCCAGGGAGTTTCAAGGAAGAGGGGGTAGATTTGATGATGGGCCACCCTCAAAGTTTCCCAGAGGAGGGTCTAATTTCAATAATAGTGGTGCCTGGGGTTCTGGTAACTTCAGTCCTCGACCGCGGGGAGGTCGGGGATGGGGCTTTAGAGGTGAGTATATCTTGTAAGGATGTTCACTATAATATGACTGGTTCCAGTACTGTACTAGTTTAAATTTGAAAATTGTGCCCCCTATATGTAGCCAAATCGTATTTTTAAATATTTTTGTATAATCCTGCAAGATTTGTTAAGTGGTTCTACCTCTTTTTATTGCCATTTGAAAAATTCTTTGAACACATTATTTTACTTGAATTTTACATCAGACAGCCCGGGTAAATTCTTCTTTCAAAATGAAATTAAAGTAAGATCAATAAATTTACTAAGTGCTTAAAAAGACACTATTTAAAAATAATAAAATAATGTCTTCTTTTAGTTTATCAACTATAACCACTCTTGAATAAAAGGCCCAATGATAATTAATTTTGTTACTAATAAAAAAACATGTTTCAAAGAACTAGATGTATTGTGCTAAGTTTTAAGAAATGTCCATTTTTTAAAGGAGTTCTTGCGGAAATGAAATGCAGCTGGCTTATATGCTTGAGTATTCAATAAAATATAATTAACGAAATAATTACCCTAAAATATGTTTGCTAAATCAAATGTCCGTATATGCCTAAATTAGCATTGGTACCTTGATAAGTTTTTACAATCTAATCAATACAAAATTATTAAGTTACTGCTTTTTTTACTGTAAAATAAAAGTGGAGTAAGAATGTGTTATATATTAATGAAGGAAGATTACAAAAGAAATTATTAATGTAAAATAAAAAAAGGAAATGTTTTAGGACCCAGCTATATGTATACAGATTTCTATGATTAATAAGACTGTAATCCCTTTGCTCTGGAAAGTAGCATGGGCAGTCTTACGAGCCAAGTCGTATTAGTTTCAATTTTAGATGTCCTCAGTGCTCGCATTGTCTATGTGACTTAACAATTAAAATTCTTTCTACGGTGGCATGGCCAGTGTCACTTTAAAAAAAAAATCATTCTGCATTTAGCATACTTGGGATTAACGATTAAATTTAATCGTTACTTTTTCTATTAACTTATTCGTTAGTTTTGGTAATGTTTAACTTCTAACTTTAACTAGTTGAAAAATTTGGCTAACGGTTAAAGTAACTCAGTTAGTTTTTGAAATGTAATAAAAGGTGCCATTTGGTCCGAGGAATGTGGACTGGGGAGAAAGTATCTAAAACTTAGGCCAAAGACCGATTGTTTTCCTCATCCCCCAATTGTCACCGACAAGCAAGGTCACTGTTTTGAAGACGCACCCCCTCCCCTTTACTCACATTTTACTGCCTTATAAATAAAAAAAGGCGGACAAAATGAGCATACCATTGTTGTGGGATTAACTTGTGTCCCTGGGGTAATCATTTCACTTGACTAGTTTATGTTTAGGGGTAAAGTTGAGATAGTCATTTAGTTATCTTGTTTTAAATCAACGTGTTGAGCCTAAGCTTGTTTATCTTTCATAAACTCTAATACTGTATTATGTAATCTTACCTGTTTACCCATCTATTTGTATAATTAATTAGGAAAATCAGTTGCATTTTGATGGTAATGCTGTCAATACTTGATTAATTGACTATACAAAATTACATATCTAAATTGTCCTGTTCAAAAGTAATCGGGAAAAACTATTTAAATCGTTAATCAAACCAAAATTTCCTCAAACGTTTACTTTATTTTAAATTAGGCTTACTAGGTAAAATTAATCCATTATATGATACCACGCAACAGAATAAACTATCTTCAAGATTGCAGAACATATTTCAAGTAACAATTGCTATATTTCGTTCTGTTTTCATTATTTTGCTATCGGCACCGTCGAAAAGAAAAGATAATGATAATACTATCTTTAATATTAATATTATCAATGGTAATTAGTTTTGTATTTTTTTAATGATTTAGATAGTTTTCATTATTTTTAATTAACTTATTTCAGCAAGAATAAAACATGCACTCAGAAAGCCAAATTCTTAAACATCTAATAATCATAATTGCTTATCGAAAATAGTATGAATAGATCTACTTTCACTCACTTATAGAGTGATTATATTTTGTTCAGTTTTTGTTTATCGCTAATTGGCCCATACTTTCTTATCAGTGACCCTTCCTTATCATCTCCAGCCTGATAAAAATCACCTGGAGTCAACATGTCAAGATATTATTTTGCCTTTCTTATTATCTGTGCCAATTAAAAAAAATGTTTTGTTACCATGAATTTCCTATAAAATAGTTATTGATTTTTTAAAGTATAGCTTAAAAATGTAAAACTTTAATTTCAAAGACTTATGTCAGTTTTTGTTAACAATTTTAGAAATTAAATTAAATATTTAATTTTTAAGATTTCGGACAATTATATAACAAAAATTACTTTAAAAATTGCTATAGTCTAATTAATACGAGGGGTATCCAAAAAATAAGTTTCCCAGGTGTGTGTCACCAAGCGTGAGTGATGGAGCATCTATCCAAGAGCGGGGACTTTTAGTTTGGGTGTAGTGGTACCGATTCCCGCCGCACGCTTGACTGTACGCCGTTTGACCTTGAGTCACGTGCCATTCGAAATGGAGACTCCACTGCGATCTGCCGCCAGTTGTGAAGTGCTGAGTGTTATTCGTTTTTTGACTGCAAAAAGTGAAACTGCCGTTGAAATTCATCGTCAGTTATGTGAGGTGTATGGTGAACATGTAATGACTGTACAAATGGTTCGACGTTGGCGAAAATTGTTTTTGGAAGGAAGAGAAAATGTTCATGATGAACAGCGAGATGGACGCCCAGCTACCACTCACCAAGATGGCGTCATTTCTGCGGTGTGCGACGTTATTGATGCTGACCAGCGACTGACACTTAAAGAAATTATGGATCAGCTTCCACCAAACATTGAAATTTGTCGCACATCTCTTCACAACATCATCACTGAAGAGCTTCAGCTGTCGAAAGTGTGTGCAAGATGGGTTCCTCGTTTACTGTCTGACGGCCATAAGCAACAACGTGTGGCAGCTGCACAATCTTTCTTGCAATGTTTTACGGACGAAGGTGATGATCTGTTTTCAAGAATAGTCACTGGTGAGGAAACATGGATTCACCATTCAACACCCGAAACAAAACGACAGAGTATGGTGTGGCTAAATAAAGGGGAGAAACCTCCTCAAAAAGCCAAAGTGATTCAGTCGGCAGGGAAAGTGATGGCTACAGTGTTTTGGAACTGCCGTGGAGTTTTATTGATCGATTACCTACCTCGGGGTGAAAGAATAAATGCGGAACGGTACTGTGACGTTCTCCTAAGTTTTCGTCGGGCAATCCAAAACAAACGACGTGGGCTTTTGTCACGGGGGGTGTTTTTTCTTCATGACAACACCCGCCCACATGCCGATCTTGCAACAAGGGAGCTTCTCGAAAAATTTAAGTGGGATATCTTTGATCACCCTCCATACTCCCCAGACCTTGCTCCTAGTGATTTTCACTTGTTTCCTGAGCTCAAGAATCACCTCGGCGGTCGACGCTTTGCTAACAATGATGACTTCGAAAGTGAAGTGAATACCTGGTTTAAAAGTATGGTGGCTGAATGGTATGCAGATGGTTTGAAGAAACTAAAGCTTCGGTATGAAAAGTGCTTGAATAGGAATGGAAATTATGTAGAAAAATAGAATATGATGTGAGATCATAAAATACATGTGTTTATTGTGGAATTGTTTTTTTATTTCCCCCAAAAATTAGGGAAACTTACTTTTTGGTTATTCAGTTAGTTTCAATTTATTCTAACTTTTAACTTCAATTAGTTACTTTTTTAGAGTATTAACTTTAACTTTATTCAGTTAAAAAAAATCATTAACTTTCCCAAGTATGGCATTTAGTAATAATAGATTTGTTTAATGATAGATGTAAAGCACCGAAACGTATTGAGCAATCATGGAATTAAATGACAAAGATGTTTCTTCCTTTTACAACCTTGTGATATGAGGGAAATATCTAAATAAACAGCTGTCCTTCCATTGTTATTTGCGTGTTATTGTTGTTTACTTCTTTAATTGTTAATGTGTGTGTAACTAGAGTGTGATGTTTCTATTTAAGTTGTAGTTTAAATTTGTATAAATGTAGATGTAAAGATTTAAAAGAACATGTGATGATTGAAATAATATCTGGAGGGTTATAATTTTGAGTATAATTCCTTACTTGTAAAAACGCAGAATTGGTTATCTGAATTTATGTTTATAATAGTTTAATGTTGAGCAATAAAATGAACAATTACCAGTATTTGTATAAGTCACAATATAAACTCTAATTTCTTTTATTAGTCAATAATCATCTCATTCCACTTTTAAATTTTAAAATCAAAATTATGTTGTAATTCATTTTATGTGGTTGTGTATTTGTATGTGGTAATAAATAATATTTTAAAATAAATAAGATTTAATTTTTTTTTTATTAAATGCTCAATGTAATTATTGCACGTTGTGAGAGGAGACTGCCATGTTTAATATCGATCTGATGCTGAGAACGACATAGTCAGTGGCACTGGCCACACAATTGACCAGGACCCCTTACATTAAAATTGTTCTGAGCTGACTTAGCTTAGGTGTGGTCAGTCTGACTGCCCACCCGAGTGCAGAGGGTTAAGTTTTTCTTTTAATGGAACTCCTGTGGGAAATAATTTTAAAGTATTATAGACTAAACTAGAAAGTTTTATTTTTGTATGTATTGTTTCATGATTAATAAAATAAAGTAATTTTTTGCCTTGTTAAAAGTGTATATTTAATTGAATTCACTGGAATTACTTTTCTGTAAAGTCATAATTTATAGGTGCCCATGCACTGGTTATTATACGATTTATTGTTGGCCTTTTTACTTTCTCCTATATGCGTCAGATATATATTTTCTCCTGTATGTATTTTTTCAAATAGCCCAAAAAAATGTCTACAAGTTGATCTAAAATCCATTTTAGGGTCCCCTGAACCCAAAAAAGTCATTTTTGAAAAAAAAATGGATGTCTGTGTATATGTACACTTCGCTTGAGACCAAATGGATGGATCAATTGTGATGAAATTTGGTATGAAGGTGTATTTAGCCAATATCTCCAGAGCTTTTTTTTTCATTTGTATAGGCAAAAAAACATACAAAATTGAAATTTTCTCCAAACGGCTATAGCGGTTTGATTTAATTTTTAGGAAAGATGTAAATTACAATTCAAAATATTTTAGTAAGAACCATATCTCTAAATTGATTAGTTTTTTGATATGAAAAAAAAAAACATATTTGAGAATCAAACTGGTAATTTTCAAAATTTTGATTTTTTAATGTTTAATATGGGGGGAACTTTGTGCCAATTCTTTGGAACCATTTATTTATTTTTGAAGAAAGACCTCCGCCATACACACTTAATGACCTCGTCATTCACACTTTCTGTTACAAACACTAGAATGTTGGTGTTCAAGTATATATATTTGTTTCTGCTTATCTGTTGGGTTGAAGGGAAATATTTAGAACAGTTATTATTGTTTTATTGCTTAATTTTCATGTTCAATTTTTTCTCATAGTTCCTTTTCTTTCCAGGTAATAGAGGTGGTGGTGGAGGATACAGAGGCCGAGGTGGATATTAATTCAATCAAAGTATTCCAGTTTTAATTTATAAATTGACTTTGCTATAAATAATTTGTAATGTTTGATAAGTCTTTAATGTTCTAGAACATTGTCAGTGGTTTGTATTTTATTTTATAAAATTGAGTATGTGATATTAGTAAAGCTTCATACATTATTTGTAATCAATTTTATTATTTAAAGTTCAATGAAATAAATGTCTTGTAACTGAATACGTTGTTTATTAATACCACTTCATCATTTTATATGTAATACTTGCCCTTTTTTTAGTTTTTTTTCTTTTTTTCGCAATAATAGGAAATTGTGTGCTTTTATGGAGAGAATATCTTAGCTCATTAACACGTTCACTGCTAATGGCTAAAGTAAATGTTTGGTCAGTGCTGATATAATAAATGTTATCTTTATCCGTCTAAAGGCATATCATGATAGATTGTTGTATTTTATCACTAATAAAAACAATAATTAACGATGCCACTCAGCGTCATCAGCACATAGCTTGTTATGATATACAGTGAAAAATTGTAAATCTCTGGAAAAAGCTGCTGAAGATGATGAAGTTATTGGGTTGTAATTAGTTTGATAAAATAAAGTGGTACAGTCAGTGGAGGGAGATCTTGAATGGGCAGAGAGATAAGTGACTGATTCCCTTTGTTATTCTTATAACCTCCATAAGAACTTCATATATTTATAACAGTGTCGTGTTATGTAACGTTGATAAGAGTTCATTGTCTTAAAATATTAATCAACAGTCAAAATACAATGTATATTTTGAACTGTTTATAACAATGAGAAACTATAAAAAATTCATTTTTTATCATAATTCTAATTTTGAAAATTTTCTTTATTAGCAACAATGCTGTGATTCTAGAGCTGTCAATTACTGATGATGAATTCCAACAATGAAGATAGTGCTTATTTTTTTGTTGTGTTTTGGTCTAAGTTTGTCAACTTACGAGAGATTGGGCACAGAACTTCTACATGCAGATAGATTCATATGTATAAACTTAAGAAGTCCAGTATACGGTGAAGCAAGTAAAGTGCTAGACAAAATTAAATATTTCATTAAATATTTTAGACGTTTACGAGAACTTCGTATTGACTTGCAAAAAAAGCGTGCCACTCGCATCACAGATGCTTTATTTGATCAAGGAAGACCAAAGTTTTTGCAAATGGAATTTGAAAGCCTCATTCCAGAGTTGAAGCAGGAGTTTGGTTGGACAGACCAAGAGGCAGAATTGTTGGATGAGTTGATTGCAGAAGCAGAGAGAGTTCGTGGAGAATTGTATAGGAAGTATAAATATTCAATTTACCTCAAGTACTCAACAAGAAAACCTCTTCCTTTTTAATTTGTTGCTGAATTTTCTGAATTTTAAAATTACACTGCCAAAAAATCATTATATTACTTTTTATATTTATGTAGTATTATTGTTTATAAATTTTTAATATAAAATTCTTTTAACATTTAATAATTACTCACCTAATTTTTGTTAATAATTTACTGCCGATTATACAAGTTGGTTTATATATTGACTTTGAATTACTTTATGGGAATGGTAATTTTTTCCGAAGTTGGAGTAAAAATTTTGAACTGCATTTACGGCACTATTTTATTTCCTATGATAGTTATGTTGCATTTTGAGACACGCGCCTGTGCAACCATCTAATGAGATTGGTTTCAAATATGGGCATTTCTCCTACTCGATGTTTATGTGCAACTGGAGTTGGTGAAAAGTGTGCTGAAGACACATAGAGAGGGAGACTAATGACGCTACATGTGAAGGCAATTCAAGAACTAACTTCATAGAGCAGGCAAACCGGTTTCACGGTGTCTACAGTCTTCATTGTTATATAGTCAAAGATTCAACTAAGAAGTTCTGTGTTCAAAATCAATAAACATTTTCAAATAAAACCTATTTAAATTTTAGTAAACCATAATTGGTTGAAATGAATTTAAAAATTCATGAACATATTTATGTTTTGTAATTAGTTTAACTTTTCATAGGAATGAATCTGATAGTTGTATTTTTCCCAATATCTTAGTAAAATATTAGTAAATCACAATATGTTATGTATATTGTAGATGAGCAAATTAAGTAATTTTTTTAATTTGTGGATAAATATTAGAGAAGGTAGACCTATAATAAAAGCCAAAATTAACAGTTTGAGGATTTCAGGTTAGGTTTAAGGGCACTAGGCCATCAGCCTATATTGGAGATATAGGAAATCAACAAACTTACCTTAGAAGACAAGTTCACTAACACCAGAGTAGTAGTAACATACACAAAATCACACAAATGTTCTGTGCCACTGGCACTTTCTTCAGGTGTGTAAAGAGAGAGAGACTCAAAGACAGTTGATGATTTGCATCAGATTTTGTTCAAACCTAGTAACTGTATAGCAACTGAGCCAGACATAGTTTGTTATTTTATGAGTTAATAAAAACTAAGCAATCTATGTGAGAATCAAATTATTTGCTCAGATGGAAAGTACTATCTAAGTATAATTTCAGGGTGTCAGCAGGTCATAAACAAATCAGGTTACTGGTGAAGAAAATCACCAATCAAGGAATTATATAAACCCTCAACATATATATATATATATATTCTAGCTAAGGTTTGGAAACCCCGCTGCACAGCACATTGCATTTTATGCTGCAATCTTCATCAACATGTGATCTAACAATTCATTAATATTTCCTGATTCTTTTATGACTAAGTTTTGCTTACTCTTTATATTTTCTTAATTACTGTATATCAACTAACTATGAAAATTGAGTTTTATGAACTTGAAAATCTATATCTCAGGCGTTAATTGGCATACTGTGCTGATACAAGTCTTGAAACATTTGGTAATTCAATCTCCATATACACTTCCCAAAATAGTTGTGAGCGGACAATCAACTCAGCCTCACTAATTACACTCATTTCTCCCAGTCAGCTGTCCATTACTCAGGAGCTGCTTGATGTACAAAGCTCAATTTGGTCTAAGAACAAACACTAAGGTTACATCCACACCAGTTACAATATATCACTAGCAGTAAACTGTCACTCTAGGGCCTCCATAAATCAATGCATTCTAAACTTACCCTACATTTTACTGTTTACTGCCAGCGATATATTGTAGCTCATGTGGACGCAACCTTATTGTAGCAATGACTTTCTTGAGCTTCTTTGATCACCTGAGAAATAATTTCATTCCCTGAGGAACCACAAAAACCTTGTCATATGGTTTTATTTAGTGACTTCTATTATTAAGTTTACCGATAACCTTTGTTTCTATATAGAAAGTGTAATGGTGCCCTCTAATCTAACAAGCAATGTTAGAACTCTCCAATACTACTCAGCCATCTTGAAGTGATTCCTATAAAATGATTTCAAACTCGTACCATATTACATTTTTCATCCCAAAATTTGAGTGATTTGTCAAAAAGTGTGATGTTTTTATTTTCGATGTAATGAAATAAGACGAGAATCAAAAATGTCCAGTTAGGTAAGATTTAACACTTATAATTTATTCTTTCTTTACTTATATTATGAATTTGTATGCAAGGTGATTGAAAAGTAAGTTGCACCCCCATTTAACTTGTTCGTTATTTTAGCTATGTGAAATCTGTTTGCGGCAACCTTACTACACACAAAGGGCTACACTAACAATGATAGTTTTCAAATGTTTGATCCACTGGGGAAAGAGAGGGAGAGGTTAACTCAAAATGATCAAATAGCACTTATAGTCTTGTAACATATCATTTTAAAGGTCTTGATTAGCAAATAAAAAAATACTCTTAAAGATTTGAAATCAGACCATTCTACAAGAAATGGCAGTTCCAATTTTTTATCATCAGGTGGATGGGGGTAGCTACAAATTTTCAAAATGTGACTTATATTCTGGTAACAAATCATTTAAAGGTCTTGGTTAGCCAATAAACATATTAATGCTTGAAATAATTAAATAATATTTGAAAAAAATATTTGTTAAGTATTTTTCTCAACCGTTTTGAATAACAATGAAGCTCATTGAGGTTTGAGGCTGTCATTTCTTGTAGAGTGGCTCGACTTCAAATCTTTAAGTATATTTTTTATTGGCTAACCAAGACCTTTGAAATGATATGTTACAAGCCTATAAAGTGCTATTAAAAAATGTTTAGTTACCCCCCCACTCCCCTTTCCTCTGTGGTTTAAAATGTGAAAACTATCATTATTAGTGTAGCCCTTTGTATCTAGTGAGATTATAGCAAACATATTTCAAAAAGTTAAGAGGGGAGGGTTGTAACTTACTTTTCAATCACTCTGTATTTGATTTAAAATATGTTTTAAATAGTTCATCTCTCCACCATAAATTAATTATGAATAAACACTCAAGTGTCTATACTATCAATACATAAAAGCCTAAAATATATTTTTTTTATTAGAAATAATTTGTTGTAAAACATTGTATTATTTATAAATCACAACAAGAATTTAATTTGTGTTTTTTTTCACAGACCCCTCTAGTTTATTCTTTATCCTCTCAGTTTCATTAAACAAACTATGTAATGATTTCAAATCTGCTTCTTCCCATTTACCTTCGTTTCTCAGTGCATCTTCATCTATCTGCAACGTCAAAAAGTGTGGGTGAGATTTCAGAACGATTTCTGCAAGTACACTCTTTTTACCGTGTACTTCTTGTTCTTTTGTTGATAGACAAGTTTTTTTTATTTTCCGAAATAAAGTATTGAACATTTTAACATCCTGCAAAAAATTTTTCGCACCTCCTTTTTGTGGTTGTCTGATACCTTGACATATGCTGGTGTCTAACTCTGCTATTGTTGAAGTAATTTTATCATTTCTGTATGATAGCACTTCATTAAATAATATTGTTATTAGAAGAAAAATATGTGGTAACATCTTCACTATGTTCATTTTCACAGTTATGTATTAATATTTTAGTTCACATTTTGTTTTATTTATTTGCTTATTCATTTTATTGTATACTTTAATTCTTAACAATCTGAGTTTATGTTGAACATTATAATTTTTTAGTTGAAGGTGTGGATTTTGTCAAGAAGGAAATTTTATGGCGACAGAGTTACTATAAAAGTTGAGGGTTAATGCAATACACAACGTTTAATACACTGTTCCAAGCCAACCACAAAGCGTATATACACTAGAACAATAAAAGATGTGACACTAATTGTTACATATGCGTTTAACCAGCTGATTGTGATAGGAATCTGACAGTTATTCAGTACAATAAATAACAAGGTGAATTGATTTATTGCAGACTAGGATGATTTACAATAAAAATATATTTATTATTAATTTTTTTTAAGGAAAATTATTGTTTTGGGTTTTATCAGTTTACTGTATCTTAAATAAACGTAAGTGATATTTTTGTACTAGTCAGAAATAATTAAAAGGAATGCATTTACCTTTTAACTATCAACAAAATATGAAATGTAGCCTTGTCACCGATGTTTTGTCCATCTGCATCATAATAATTTGGTTACAATTTCATTGTATTTAATTACAGCAAATGCAGTATCCAAGTAAAGTTGTTTAGTACTATTGTCAGATAACTGTAAACCAACTTCTTGTTTGTCTTCAGCATGCAGTTCATCCAGTTTGTGATGAAGAGTCTTCATATTATTTTCAATTTCCTTCAACTGTTTATCGCTAAACTGCCTAATTGATCTGTTATTGAAAGTGCTCACAAGGCTGGTAGCAAGTCTATGGAGATGAGAGAGTTTTTCAGTAAACGTTTCGTTTTGAGTTAAATTGAAGTTATTTTCAAGTGGAATTGTGTATTTTTTATCCATATACGGTGACTCATGATGCTTTGGCACAGGAAATATTGCATCAACAGGAAATAAGCCCTGCTGAAAAATCATTAAAAAGCCAAACATAACCTGTATTTTAAGTGAATTATTGTTGTTTTTCTATATAACTGTCTTCTTGAAGAATGGTACAATTTTTCTTGATTTAATTTTAATGATACTAACAATAAAGTTTATTAATGCTTATTACTACCATAGTTAAGATAATTTAGAGATCTGTTTAATTTAGTATCTTAATTAATTATGAAATACGTGTCACATTATTTTGTCTAAGCGTAAGTTTATTTTAACTGAAATTCTTTGTTTTCATGTTATATTTTCCTCCTGTTCCAGTATTTGTTTTAAAATGTTAGTTAATAAGTAGTGATACAATTGAATGAATTTATAAATGTTGTTTGTAAATTAAAATATTAGTATTAAAAAAATCATAATATAAGTTAAAGTTAATTCTTAATTTTAAGAACGTAATTATTTTTTATTTTTTTTTTTTAAGTAAAAAAATAAACATTACTCCAGTGAAATTACAAATTTAAAATTTCTAACTGAGGGTTGAAAAAGAAAATATTTCCAGTAAACACCATTATGATTAAACTTTCAAGTTTGTCTAATAGTGTAATGTTTGTTAACTTAATGTTTCCCCTAGTTAGCTGTTCTAAAGTGACAGATAAGTCTTTGATCTTGAAAAAAGACGAGAGGAGCAATATAACGTTATTTTTCACCAAACTGCAACAGCTAAATTCTCGAATATGCAATATTGTAGATATTGTTAATAGCACTAAACCAAGTGACGATGATATATTCACAAATAAAATGCTTGATTTAGTTGGAGAAACATTCCAAATTCAGAAAAAGTTACATAATCTTAATTTTGATGAGCTACGTTTAAGAAGAGAATTAAATATGACAGACGATGAAGTAGATAAGGCAAAATATCTATACTTTAATACACATAAGATGCTGTCTATTTTTATTTCATAACTATGTTTATGTGATACATTAATGCTTATAAAGTATAAACTATTATAAAATATACCTTGCTCTAGTTGTTAATTGTTGTTAAGATTGTTAATTGTATAAATAAGAAGAAAATAACTGGGTTCTGTATTTTTGTATGCTTTTATAATTTTTTTTTAAACAAAGTTTTATTCTTTGGATCTCTTCTATGAATAAAACAGCAAGTAAAAAATGTATCTGTATTACTTAGCATATTATCATTAGTATATAACATTCAATAGTGCTTTCCAGAATGTTAATTGATTCATTTTTTGCTATGAGAAATTATGACACTCTTAACTGCACAACATTTTTAAGAATTATCACATATAATTTTAAATTATCACAGTAATATATAAACATTTTTTTCACTGAAAATTCACTTTCAAATCTGAAAGTTTATTAAAATCAACCTCCAACTAATTTATTGAAATTGTAAATATAATTAATTGAATTGTAATATAAATTCTTTGCTTTGTCAACTTCACTCTCGGTCATGTTAAGATTCTGTCTCATATTGGTTTCATTAAAGTTAAGATTGGCCAGGTCGTCATGCAAGCCCATCATCTCACCAACGACGTGCGCCACCTTCATACCGTACGACTCCTCCGTACGTTGGCTATCGTTGAGAAAATACAACAACTGATGGACGTGAGTGTTGATCGCAGATAGTTCACTGAGCAAGGCTGTTCCATTGACAAGATACAGTGGAATTTCCTCCTCTTCACAGCTGCAGTTTTCGTGAGAGCCACTAACTTGTTGTGCTTGAATGTTTAAAATGCTACTGTCATAGAATAGAAAATGCTGTATAATTTGTATCAAACATATTCCAAAGAGTGTTTTTAAAAACATTGTAGCAATTAATTATAATCTTAAAGAGCTGTCTTTTAGTCTGTATGCTCTTAAAACATTATCTGCTGAAATAAATGCTAAAATAATATAAAGAAGTGAGTTGTCTAAGCTTTTGAAATAAATATGAATTGCAGAATTGAAGTCTTATGTTTATAACAAAAAAATAAAAAAATAATTTAAGTTTAACTACTACTGATTCCAAGAGATTAAAACTTTTTCTCAGAACACACTTTACTACATTTACAAAAAAAGAAAATTCTTTAAATGAATCAGTTATATAAAGCTCTATAAATAACTCTCATTTTTAATTGTCATTATAGTTATTTTTAAATATTCTGATAAAATAAATGTTTAATTGGTTAGCAAAACTGGTGTAGTTATAACTACTAAAATAGGCTATATATAAGTTTTTTTATTGAATTGTGATAACGTTTGACACAAAGTTACAATTTAGTTTCTTCTTCACTTTTTTATAAAACACCTCAAAATTTACTTTTTAATTTTCCTCAAATGAATATATATTTTTTAATAATGAGTACTTCAAGTATCCAATTGGACTTTTAAGTAGTTATTTAATTCTTTCAAATAATTTTACTGATTTCATGTATTATCAATATATGTTTAATTTATTGACATTCATAATAAATAATTAAATATAAATCGTAAAACTATTGTTTCTGAAATATGTTTCTTCAATATAATAAGAATATGTCTCAGATATAATCTAAATAGATAGATTTTGCTATTGTAGACAAGCATATCATAAATTATAAAACACATACTATGTATAAACACATTTTAATAAAAAACACAAGATAAATTTTACTTGTTATTTTAATGGAAAGACTTAAGGATTTCAGCTAACTGAGTCATTTTTGTGAGGGTATCAAAATAAATTCTCTTTGCCTTATGTATTTGAGTGTCTGTTAAGTTAAATTTAACCTTCATGTCAAAGTCTGAATACTTCAGCTCTGTTATCTCGTTATGAATATTTTTCATTTCCTCGGCCATATTTGCAAGTGTCTTCAAATCATTAAAAAACATTGTGGTTCCATTAAAGGCATATATCAAGTTGGATACATGTGTATTTACCAGATCTAGTTTCTCAAGCAAGGTTCGCTCACCTTTGTTGTCAGTAATGTACTCATCTTCACTCGTATTCCAGCTTTCCCCCTCTCCACTTTTGTAATCTTTAGATATGCATAAATGCCACAGTATTGAACAAATAAAAATTCCAATAAAATATATACAGTTCATCTTAAATATTCATGGTTTGTTGTAAATGATAAAGTTTTGATATTTTAATTAGTCTGACTCATACGTAAAAGTGCATCCTCATGCTAAGCTTGTCTAATTTTGGTTCGAGAAGTAATGATGCCAGATGCCAATTAAGTTTCATAAGATAACAATATCAAATCATCAAAGGCTGTAATTGTTGTGTCAGTGTACAATTACTTCGTCCAGTGATTTAACTAGTGCTTCCAAATTTATTCAGAATTTTAAAAAAATCAGTAATGACAACGAGAAATCTAATAATTTTCCTAACGTGTTTCTTCATTAAATTTGTTTATAACCAAGACGATAACACTGACTACAGTGAACTCAAATCTTTAACGGATAAAGATAAGTTTGTCAAATCTATATATGAGCAGGTAAAAAGAGAGTTTTATCAAAAGTATGGAAATAGAGAATTTACTGTTCTGGAGAGGATAAATTTTCTCAAAGACAATCTGAAGAGTGTATTTGACCTCACAAACAACAAAAATCTTCCTGAAGATTTAAAAATGATATTTAGAACTACATTCAACAGTTTAAGACCAGATTTGACTAAGCTTAATCATAATGACATCTTCTTGAAGACTAAATTTAATCTTACAGATGGAGAAGTTACTTCATACAGAAATTCATATTCAGAAGCTAAAACATTGTTCGCTGCACTGGAGAAAAGGTTCAAACTTGAAGGTGATTGTTAACATACATATGTGCTTTAAAACAATGTAGCACTTCTTCGTTTATTTGTATATATTATTGTTCTTCTTTTTTCCCCCTTTTTTCAAACAAAAAAAGCACAATTTAAGTTCTCATACTGTAAACAAGTTCTCTAGTTCTAGTATAAAAACTTATGGCATTGAAATAAGTATTTTGATAAATAAATTGTATATATAGTAATATTTCATCTTTATTCATTAAGAAACCATGATATAATCCATATCTTAACAATGTAAATACTGGTCACTGACATTCTAGCCCAGAACTAACAATACTGGAACCTTAGGGACAATAATGGTTGTATCTTTGTTTAACGACTTGATAACAATTAAATAGACAATATACTAAATTTAATAGACCTGTAATCCACTGATAGAAGGTTGAATGATTTGTCGATTGGAAGCAAACCATTCTAAGTTCAGTTTTCTTACCTTATTCTGAATCACCACTAACAAAGGTAACTGGATAACTCCAAGAAGTCAATTAACTTTAGTAAAATTTGACTTACTGATAATATAAACTGTAATTCAGGCTTGTAAATAGCACCATATCACATATTATTAGGTAACAACTCATTTCTCACCATGCTTTAAAACATACTGATCCAGATTAAAGTGGCCGTTTCTCAACCCCGAATCACTGTTTGAAAGTTGACAACCCTATAGTAACAATGCAATATTACCGTCAGCAGACCAGAACATGCTTTTCTATTTAAATTGTATGGTTTGTGTTTATTATTATAATGAGTTATAGTAAACATTTTATGATTATTAAAGATCCTTTCTAGTGCACCATAAATTGATATTATAGATTTTAAATGTAAAATCATCAAGAATAACATTTAATATTTCACATTTAACCGTGTAGGTCCAGTAAAATAGGTCTTCACCTTTCAAATGACACTTCAAGTGATACAATATTGCTACGAACCGAATCGTTTAAATAGAAACCCATGTTTTGGCGTTTTTCACAGGGGGAAATTGCCACTTAAGCAATAAAAGTGAATGTCCATTTGAGAAAACAGCAATGGCTAGCTATTAACTACACAAAATAAACAGACCCATCAACTCATCCAACATGCGTCTTGGTGAGGCTTCTTCCCAACCTAAAGAACTCTTGAAAGACCCATCAACTCATCCAACATGTGTCTTGGTGAGACTTCTTCCCAACCTAAAGAACCTCTTGACAGACCCATCAACTCATCCAACATGCGTCTTGGTGAGGCTTCTTCCCAACCTAAAGGACCTCTTGACAGACCCATCAACTCATCCAACATGCGTCTTGGTGAGACTTCTTCCCAACCTAAGAACCTCTTGACAGACCCATCAACTCATCCAACATGCGTCTTGGTGAGGCTTCTTCCCAACCTAAAGAACCTCTTGACAGACCCATCAACTCAACCAACATGTGTCTTGGTGAGACTTCTTCCCAACCTAAAGAACTTCTTGACAGACCCATCAACTCATCCAACATGTGTCTTGGTGAGGCTTCTTCCCAACCTAAAGAACCTCTTGACAGACCCATCAACTCATCCAACATGCGTCTTGGTGAGGCTTCTTCCCAACCTAAAGAACCTTTTCTTGGCTCTGGATTTTGAAGTAAGTTACATCTTAGTACGAAAAGTTGTGGTAAAGAGGATTGTAGGATATTAAAGTTATTGCAGTTGTTGTTAAAAGAATTTTGATAGGATGGTATTGTTTTAAGCTCTCTCTGAAACTAGCAAGCTACCGCTGAAAAGTTAAAAACCCAATAGAAAGAAACTATCTTTCTATCAGCAAGCTAAAATATGCTTTTCTAAATAGCATACATAAATAAATACGTATATTAAATAAGTACAGCCTGAGTTTATTTTTATAATTAGTTAAAATGGACAGAGTATGGTTATTAAAAGTCCATTATAGTTCACTATAAGCTGATTTTCTTTTAACTTAAAATTATCAAGAATGCATTTATAGTTTCATGGCACTGGTGGCACAGTGCTGTAACTCAGCTACTTGGGGACATTGTGTTTTGGGAGATTGTAGGCGATAGGTTATATGTTCTGTCCTCTTAATACAGACATGGCGTCCGCTCAATGGTTGCCATCGACGTGGACACTACTAGAGATGTCTGGGGTGTCCATTCTGGATGGTAGTCAGGTTCAGATGTTATGTAGGGAAGAGAACTGATTGTCAGACTTGTCAGTTAGCTGAAAATCAAACCAACACTACGTGGTTCGGATTCCACATAAAGCTGTAGGTCCCATAGTTGCCCTGGCTATTGGGCTATTAATAAATAGTCCTTTCTGAGCTAAGTCGAACTCAGATAGTAACAATGACTACACTCGTTCATCTACACTCATCACACTCATTCACTCCTCATATTCGCCCATGTCTTGACAATCGGCGTCTTAAGAATAAATAAAAAAAAAAAATAAATAAATTATATATGCTAAGTTAAAAATACTAATTTTTTTCAAAAAAAGATGGTCCACTAGAACATTTCTTTATCCATCAGATGAAACTCCAAGTTTTGCGACACAATCATCATTAGAGATCAATTACTAGAAATAGAACCTAATGTTTTTGGTGTTTTTCATGAAGTGAATTGAATCCATATTTATTATGTAATCATTCACTCTCACCTTAAAATATGTACAATCTGTTCGATGTCTCAAATCTACATTGGGTTTTTAATTTAAATCATTCAATTTAAATTCCTATTCTAATATTGTTATTAACTTATTATATAATTAATAATTGTAAGTTGCTGTTTTATTTTAACTAATTACGTATTTATAGTAAGTTTCAAACAAATCTACTTGTATTATTGTAATAAAACTAATATACTTGTTGAATTTAAAATGAGTTATTAATAAACTTATTGTGAAGAGCTGTACAGTCTTGTAATAAAATTAAGATTTTACCTTTTCTTAATGAGTAGATTGATTTTTTTATTACATTTATATTTCATATTAATGTATATAGACTGAAGATACATTTATCAACCAATAACTTCCAGCAGAAGTTTCCTTCAGTGAGGAATTTGATTAGATTATACATTTTTCTTATATTTTAAGTATTTTTCAATTGTTAATGCTACACATCAAATACATTTTTTTCTGGAATCAAGTCATACCTGCAGACCATCAAAAAGACAGTGATACCATCATTCTTATCACGAACTCCCTCATTCATCCTATAATTATTTCAATGTAGTGAGGAATACCACTTAAACATGTTATATAATACAGTTGTTTAACATTATGTAAGATTATAATTACTTATAAAATGCACCAGAATCCATGCAAGAATAAAATTTAATAGGGTACTTATAAAATGATTTATTCATTTAATGTTGTTACTCAGTAGACAAATGAAAATTATTAGAGTTTATCTTTTTTGTTTTTACTTAAAAACTGTACTTAATAAATGTGATTACAATGATGAGAATGAAATTATAAAAGTAATGGATCAATATAAGTTACATCCTGTATATCAACACATGAAAGAGAAGTTTTATAACAAATATGGAAACAAAGAGTTTAATGCTCTGGAGAGAATAACCATTCTGAAAGATCAACTACAGAACTTCTCTGAGTTAACTAACAGAAAGAATATTCCTAACAACTTGAAAATAATATTTAAAACTACCATAAATAGTTTGAGACCAGATTTCGTTAAACTTAATCACAACAAAATCATTTTAAAGAACTTTTTTAACCTCACAGATGAAGACGCTGCTACTTACAGACAGTTGTATTCCGAGGCTACCGATGTTTTTACCCTTCTGGACAAACGTTTCAAAATCGAGAGTGATTGTTAAATTCTTGTATCTAAAAGTATATCCAATAATAATTCGTAAAAATATATATAGTGTACTAATTTACGTTTGTTCAATTTTTCAATTGATTCTCATTTTGGTTGATTTTACAATTACTAACAACAAATATAGCTACAATAACAATTGATGCCCTTTTTCCTGTACTGTTTGGGCTTTATTGATATAATAAACTAGTGTTTTTTCATGAAAATTTCATCAATCTGAGTTGTCTTTAAAATATAGTATGAGAATCAGCATTCAACCAAAAATATCTCATCTTAAGAACTATGAGGCTAACACATTTAACAAATTCTTCCTCTATTTTATATTCTATTGTCTAGCTACTGGCTGATTTATTAAAACGCAATAAAAGATTCATATATTCATTTCAGGTTAGGTTAAAGGGCACTAGGCCAGGAATTAGTATATTAGAGAGATAGGACATCAGCAAACTTACCTTAAAAAACAAGTTCACTAACATCAGAGTAGAGGTCACAAACACAAAGTAGACATAATCTCACAAATTTTCAACACCACAGGCATTTTCTTCAGGTGAGTAGAGGGAGAGAAAGAGAGAGAGAGACACTGAAATGACTTCCAATATTGCTGAGTAGGTGGCTGTGTGCAGAGAGAGAGAAAGAGAGAGAGAGACACTGAAATGACTTCCACTATTGCTGGGTAGGTGGCTGTGTGCACACCTACCCAGCAATAGTGGAAGTAATTTCAGTGTCTCTCTCTCTCTTTCTCTCCCTCTACTCACCTGAAGAAAATGCCTGTGGTGTTGAAAATTTGTGAGATTATGTCTACTTTGTGTTTGTGACTACTACTCTAATGTTAGTGAACTTGTTTTTTAAGGTAAATTTGCTGATGTCCTATCTCTCTAATATATTCATTTCATAGATACGAATACTTAACCTAGCTAAAACACTGATTTTTGCAAAACAACTTTATTATGAAATTAAATTTAAAAAAATGTTTTTTGTTATAATTATAGAAGGGTGTTTGTTGAAAATAAATATTAAAATTCCATCACAAACATCTTTGACACCTGCATAATTTAAAATACACTTTCACATAGTATCTGTTTCTCAATCGGCTGATAATGCACTTAGATAAGAGCTTGTATAGCGAGAATATTTTATTTATTTCTACAGAGGTTTTAGGATGATTAAGTCAACATTTTAACATCAAGCATTTTCAATGCTTTTTTATAAGTCATGTGTGCCTTTTACATTCTTTTATTTCAATAAGCGAGGAAAAATTCATTGAGTGACAGAAATGAAAAATATTCTAATTTGTCTTATATGTATTAATTTTAAAATTGTGTGCAATCAAGAAGATTCTGTCGAAAGAAACCGAATTAAAAATATAATAAATCAATATAAGTTAAATCCCATATATCAACAAGTAAAAGAAGAGTTTTATCAAAAGTATGGAAAGAAAAAATTTACTTTAATAGAAAAAATTACTTTTCTGAAAGAAAAGCTCAAAAATGTCTATGAACACACAAGCAGGTATAACATACCAGAAAGTTTAGAAATGATAGTAAGAACTACATTAAATTTTCTAAGATCAGGCTTTGGCAAACTTAATTATAACAAAGTCACATTAAAAAGTTTTAACCTTACTGATGAAGAAGTTGCTTCCTACAAACATTTGTACTCTGAAGCCAAAACTTTGTTCACTGCTCTTGATAAGAGGTTCCAAGTTGAAGGTGATTGTTGACATAAAAACTATGCTGCGTAGTGTAAATTGTAATTATGCCAGCAGTAATTTATTATATTTTAGTATACTATAACTTATGTAGTGTTCATTATTTACAAAACATTTTTCCTTTTTGATAGTTTTGATTTACTAATAAGTAAAACATAACAGTCATATTTGTTCTACATTCATTCTGTAAATGTTAAGATATATTAAGTATTTGAGGGCGTTTGAACTATGTTTAATTAAATGAACTATTTTAGTTAAAATGTTTAATTAGATTCATTACATTTCATTTTAAACTGGTGATCGATATCTTAAGTGTATGTTATAACCCTTTGTAAGCATTATTTTATCTCGCTTGCATACTAGTTCTGTACAGTCACTAGAGTTGATGCACTTACTATGAATGGTGGAACATTTAACGTTTATGTAAATTTGTATTTTAAACTATTTTGAAACTTCAGAGCAAAATAAATTATTAAAACAAACATTAGTGATCAGCTGTGCTTTGTGACACAGCTAAGTAATACTTTTGTTGTAACTATCGTAATATAAAATTATGGGAGGACAAGTGCCACAAATTTTTTTGTAAAATATTTGGTTAAAGACTAGCTTCATACACTAAAGGTTGAAGGTTTGATCCTGATTAGAGTAAAACAAAGTTTTTGGAGGGATTAAAATATAGCCACTGGCTGTTCATTTTTTACTGACTAATTGATTAATGACAATAGTCACCCTTGTAACATAGACTTCATTAATTTGCTCATACACATTCATTTGAAATCCAGATTTCACTTGCCTAGTTACAGTAATTGGTATTTTAAGAATAAATAAATCTATAACATTTTTGTTTGTTTTGATTTTGCAAAATATTATTAATCACATTTGGTTTAAACAAGATTTTCAACAAGTAACTCGGTTCTTTCTTCTCAACCCAAATAAAATGTTATATTGCATCAGAAATCTCCACACAAAATTGAGATTGTGTTGAGGATTGCTGAGGAAAAGCAATGACCAACATGTCTTTAACAGCAAAAAACAAGTCACAAAAAACTTGACAAAACTAAACAAATTGCCAGCTTGGATCATTGGATTCATTATGCAGTGACAACTGGTAATGCACGACAAATTAAAAAATAGCGCCTGCAATATTCAAGATGCAAAACTCACACTCTTGTTTGATATTTGTGTTTTATACTAATGTATGGATCTACAGAGAAGACACCAGTTGCTGGTTCTTGAGATTGTCGAACATTTATTGACTGAACGTGAAGCCTTGGAACTCAGGAGAATTGTTGGGATGGAACTTCCAGATGAGAAAATGGCAGTTAGTCTTAGGAAAAAGATTCTATAACTGGTTAAACCACTTGTAATTGGAATCCCCATCCTAGTAGACAACAGGAGAGCACAATAAACCTAAGTTTGGCTTTCTAATTCAATTAGTAGTGGCCTCAGAGCCCTCTTCACCTCTCTCCTAATCTAATAATTCTATAGGTGACTTATCAATATTTACTAGTATTGATTTAAAACTATGCAGCATAAATATAAGACATTTCGAGGATATAAGAGATTTTAGAATAAGACAAAAATTATGTCCTATATACTTATGTATCACCCCTCCCTTCCCATTTTTCCGTTAATAGTTTTAACTTTAAAATGTTTTTAAAATAAAACATCTCTTAGCAAATATCTTAGAAAGCACAAATAAACTGTATGTACCTTCATTGTTAAAATTATCTATAAATAAATTTGTATAATCTGGTAAATTTCATTCAGATTGACATTAATATTATTCTACCACGTGTCATAGGTTTGTATCTGTATTGGAAAATATTCCACAAACTAAAAAGATAATCAGAATACTACTGAAATAGTTATTACTTAGTCAGCTCAATATGAGCATTATTAAAGATCCATTATTATTCATTTGTCATTGGTAAGACGCTGATCATGAAGATATAGGTGATTATCAGGGGTGAATGAGTGTCAATGAAAAAGTGTAATCATTGTTACTAACTAAGGACGACTGATACTCAGAATGAGTTATTTATAATATCCCAATAGCCAGAATAACTAAGGGACCTACAACTTCATGTGGAATCCGAACCACCTAGTCCTGGTCTGATTTTCAGCTAACTAACAAGCCTGTCACTTCTCTTCCGTACACAACATATGAACCTTGACTACCATCCAACATGGACACGCAGACTTCTTTAGTAGCTTAAGTCGATGGCAACCATTGACCGGATGCTATGCTGGAATTAAGATGACAGAGCATAGAACCTATCGCATAATATCTCTTCAACACTTTGTCCATAAGTAGCTAGATTACAGCACTGCGCCACTAAAAACTACAAAATAGAACTTTGAAATCTCCAGGAACTATAATTGAAAATAAGCAGGTCACAACTTATCAAAAATTGATTCAAGTTTTAATGTACCAATACAGAAACATCTTTAATCCAAATTTATCAAAACCGGGGGGTGTTCGGATTACAGAACATATTGTTATTTTTACATAAAAAGTGTAAATATGGCTAAAATAGATCATACTTAAAGTTTAAAGAAAAGAGAAAAATATTCAGCGACATCTGAACAATCAATTTATGTTGATTTCAAGCCTGTCATCTAAGCTATATCAGAACATCAAAATCATTAATTTAATTAACATTTACAATTTTACAGTAATAAAGTTAGCCTAAAAATGGCAGAAGTGGTTTGCTGGAAAAATAGATTATTTCTAGTGCGGGAAACACTAAATACTTCAATGTTTGGATGATTAAAATTGGTTTTTACTATTTCAAATATGTACAAGCACATTTTTTTCTTTCTCGTGGTGACGTTCGGATTAGTGGACATTCAGATTACAGAAGTTCAGATTAAAGAGATTCTACTGTATAGCCAAATTAGAACGCAGGTAACAAATTATTATTTGATAATGAAATTTAAAATTTTATTAATATTTTGAAAGAAGCGAAAGGTGTACAAGGAATAGGAGCAAATTTATATAAATCAGTTCATGTCATGGATGACAATCTGACATCTGCAGAGTTACAAATTTCTGAAAAAATGTCAGATATTAAGCATAATTTAAAAATTTTAAAAAAGACAGTGAACAAAGAAACTAAAACCCAAACAATATTATACATAAAATGTTATGAATAAAACTGTCCTCAGCAACCTAACCAAGATTTAAAACTTTGTAAAATAACAACATATTTATTCATATTTAAGTTATCATCAATAAATGAATAATATATTTATGAATAAATTTAAAAATTTTTTTTTCTAATATCTACAAGTACACTGACCCAGTTTGTTTAGTTTTCACAATATATATATAAACATCTTCAATAAAAGAGAGCCATTATTGAAGATACACTATCAAAATGTAATTTGTGATAGCAAAGTCCACATACTTGTCATGGCATTTACAAAACCATTACCTGTTTTTGTAGCTATATGTTTGAGTTTGTGTCTGTCTTTTCAATACACAGCCAAGTTAGAAGGGATTAGAGACTTCTTTTTTGATACAGTTGAAATAATATTGGAGCGAGCAAAAGGCGACCCTCCAAAATCTAACAGGACATTAGTGGATTTGGCTGGATTTTTAAACATATTGGTCAAACAAGTGGACCGAATTGTAGTGAATCCTGCTTTCCAACCCGCCCCAGCTGATGAAGTTCTTCTGAAATCTGTAGTTTTTGAAATTGACTGTGAGTTTGATAAAATTTCACTAAATGAATCTAAACTGATTAATGTGTTTAAACTATCACAAGATCAGATTGAACAATACAAGAAAATAATGGTGAACACACAGTCTGTGATAAGGAACATAACAGCTTTAATAAGTCCATATTAATAAAGTTAAGTCTTAAATACCTTGTATACAATAGAGAAGATATTTTCAAATTTTAATGTCAGAGTAATACAGAATTAACTTTGATTTTGAAATCTGTTCAGTCAGTAAGGATAATTTATTTCTTTTTTTAGGAATGTGATAGCTTACAGCATTCACTCTGTTAATAATAAAAATTGTTCTTATCAATATGTATGTTTTAAAAGCCAAAAAGTGTTTAAACTAAAGTAAAGAATAAATAATAAGTGGTTGTATTTTTGTCATGCAGCCTAATTTCTTTCACCAATTAGTTGAGTCTGCATTCATAGCCTATACAAACAAATACTGTCTGGTTTACAAACATAAATATGTCTTGTTTATATTTAATCTAATCTGTCATTTATCAGAGGTTGAACATGTGTGAATGAAATTATTATTACTCTCATAAACTAATTATAAATTTATGTTTATCTTTCCTTCATTTGCCCTCATTTCAGTACAGACAGTTGTTAATAGTTATTTATAAGAAGATTTAAATCCTTTCCAGAATAAATAAAGTAGTGCCGAAATGCTGAAGAGTTGTAAAAAGGACAAGTTAGAAATAATAATAACAAAACTTATCCGATTTGTATCTACTCGTCAAAATATGCCATGTTAATAGAAATAATTTTCTTGAGTATGTAAAAGTTCTTAGCACTTTATATTAATCTTAAAGTATGAAGAAAATAAAATGCTTGAATTGACTTTCAATTATTAGGAGATACTTGAATTATTCCTAACAAGGTAAATGCTGCAATGTCTGTGAAGTGCAAAGATGTTTTACTTTGCTTTTCGTAACTAATCAATAAGTGCACTTTTCTTCGTTCTTTTTATGATCCTTCAAAATATTGTCTATAAGGTGAAGTAGAGCTTTGGAACTTGCAAACATTTCATGATAGTCATCAGTCTCTTTTGCTGTCAAATTATATTTATTTCTTAACGTGTAAACATCAAAGTTGTTGGAATCAAACCAAGGCGTCACTTGTTTGAGTACTTTTTCAATCAATGTTTTTGTCAGCGTTGACACACTCTCAGGATGTTTTACCATTTCATAAACATCGTTAACCTTGTCATAAAAGTACTCCATGTAATATAAGATACTACGAGTCTGGTTTTTCTCCTTAATAATTTTATTTCTAATACTATTTTCTAAGGTAGGAAACTCCTCTTCCAAGCCAAGTTCATCAAATATAGGTTTAATTGGTTTTAGTTGTGGCAGATCTATATCTTCACAGACGTATAACTCTAAAGTAATTATCAAAAGATATATACTGTGAAACATATATTCCATTTTAAATAATTTTCATGTATATAGTATCCATATAATTATTGCTAAAATATATTTTTATCTCTATAAACTGTAATGTAGAGATACAACTTGATAAGTAAGTAAATTAGCTATTATCAGAGCAAGCAACAACTAATTGATTCTTTATTATTAGAGTAGGAAAACATGAACATTGAATGTTGATTCCATTTTAGTGTTTCTGAAATATATCTATATATAATCTTGGTCTTCTGGATCCTTCCACATCAAAGGATTATGTACATTAAATACATCCTCCAGGCCTCTATGTATGTATATAATGTACATAATCCTTTGACACGGTCGGATCCAGAAGACCAAAATTATATATATATAGTTGTGACGACCATGGGAATTTCTCACACGTGTTAAAGTTATTATTATTTTTACTAATAGAAAATAAGATTTTTTACTTATTGCAGTTGTGCATATAAGTAATCTATCTAATTATTATAATAACAAAATATTATAATTTATTCATCCTGCTTGAGAGGAGGAACACATCTGTGTGTTTCATTTAAACTTGCTAACAAACAAACAAAAATGGCTAATAAACATGTTTTTAAATATTTTTGAGTTTTAAATAAGGATTCTTTTTAAAAAGTTAATAAAATGTGAGTGTGTAATCAAATGTACAATTTGGTTTAGTACCTGTTGTGTTTTTTAATATAAATAACGTAAGTTAAGGGAAATATGAGTATAAGTTGTATTTGTATGAAAGGCTTTCAAAGCCAGCCACCAAATTAAAAGGAGGAGAAATAAATAATTTAAAATTGGACCAATAAATAATGTCTAATGCTTAAGTAAAAACAACCATTCATACATAATTGCCTATCTTAAACCTTGTTGTTAAAATTAGTAAGGGAATGCAAAATAGTTAGACAAACAATTCTGAAATATCTAATCATTGTATGATAACTATATATATATATATATATATATATATATATATATATATATATATATATATATATATATATATATATATATCAGCAGAATAGTGATTGAATCATAAACTTCTAGGCAGCCAACATTTATAAAATACCAACATTGAAAAAACACCACCATATTTGATCATAGCTATCAAATATGGTTGATTACACTTACATCTGTGATTACTATTTTCATACATTATTTGAATTTGTCATCTATACTTCCAGCTTACTCATATCTCTCATCAACTTCTAAATCCCTCTAAATATATATACATTTCATTTGGAGATAGTTTTTTAATTAGCATTTGTTCTTTTGTGAATCCCTCTGATCTGAGGAAGGTGAGCGTGGGTCACCGAAATTGATCACCATAATATTTGTGCATTTTGTACTTGTATTGTAATATATTTTTTCCTTTTTTGCTTATATTGTAATATATTTGTGTTGTATTTCATTTGGGTTTAAATGGGGAGAGATGCCCAATTAAGACAAATTTCTCACCTACTTAGATAAGCCTATTTTTGTTTTGTAGGCTTGTCAGACCATCGGCATAACGTGACTTCCAAACCACAGAAGCAACACAAGGGTAAAACTGTTATTGTCACACCAGGAATTTAACGGCTGCTTAGCAGGCCACTGCCTTAGCCTCTTAGCTACAACCGCTCCTAGAGAATTAGACTCTGACATAAACATCAGGAAAATATATCTATGTCATGAATGAAACTTTGATTATATATGAATGAGAATTATAAATGAATTAGTGTGTTAAGTGAAGCCCAAGAAAGTGCACCTGAATATGAAGGATATCCTTCGAAACTGGTAGTGCTATAATAACACAAGATTAGTGGCGAAACAAAACAAAGGTAACTATTTTACCATTCTATTGTTATATGAATGGGATATATAAATGACCTTTGATGAATGGTCATTTGGGTCACCTATCTATATATTGGGAATGGGTAAAGTAGAGTTTGAAAGGAGGTCCTCCCTCCTTTTATTAAAAAGAATACACTGGTTTTAATATACCTTACATGCATACTGCTCAGTAACATGTGGAGATTGTAAGCGAGAGGTCCTGTTCTCAGTTATCTTAATACCAACATGCAGTTCACTAAATAGTTGTCAGTTTGCAAAAAGTCAGATCAACACTACTTGGTTTAGATTCCACACTAAACTGTACGTTCCTTAGTTGCCCTGGCTACTGAGGAACATACAGTTTAGATTCCACGCTAAACTGTACATTCCTTAGTTGCCCTGGCTACTGAGGAACGTACAGTTTAGATTCCACGCTAAACTGTACGTTCCTTAGTTGCCCTGGCTACTGAGGAACGTACAGTTTAGATTCCACGCTAAACTGTACGTTCCTTAGTTGCCCTGGCTACTGAGGAACGTACAGTTTAGATTCCACGCTAAACTGTACGTTCCTTAGTTGCCCTGGCTACTGAGGAACGTACAGTTTAGAGTCCACGCTAAACTGTACGTTCCTTAGTTGCCCTGGCTACTGAGGAACGTACAGTTTAGATTCCACGCTAAACTGTACGTTCCTTAGTTGCCCTGGCTACTGAGCTATTAATGAATTGCCCTTAATTTATTAACAATATCTATAAACTTGTGCACCAACAATACTTTACCACCCACATTTGTCTAAATCTTGACTATTGTGAGGCTTCTTTCGTCTAGAATCAAACAATAGTCTTATTTTTATCTTATTTTTGTTCAAAAATAATAAAAGATAGAGTTAATTACAGCTTAATTTCTTTAAAAGTCATAAATAATTGAACTATTTCCATTTTCTGTACTCAGTTTACAGATATTTTGTGTCTTAGAAACTTGTGCAGCACTTTCATGCGTAGAGTGGAGATATAATTTTTTTTTATTTTAAAAGGTATTTGAGAGACTAAATCTGTGAATATTTATATAGTATGGTTAATAACTTACTACAGCATGACTTATTCTCACGAAGAGCCATTATATTAATACTCTATAAACCTGGGCAGCTTTTGTTGTAGAATCAAGCCACTATAGTCTGATTTTTTTCGCTACACTGACTAGCCCTCATTCACTACGAACTCCAAACATTGTACACAGCTAAAGCACTTTACATATGATCGTTATGGTAACTATTGTAAATGTCCAGTGAAAATTATGAAATCACAGTTATGACTCATTATCACTATCATTCAAACAACTTGTTGTATTCAAAAAGGTGTCAAGAGTGGAATATTTCATTATATCTGCTTTTAAACGCTAAACGAAAAATTTTAGTTTCTGTTTTTTGAGGTAATATGCTCATATTTTCTATGTTCGCGTTCTTGAAGTATAGATTAAAATAATTTAAATTATAGGTTAGGTTAAAGGGCACTAGACCAAGAATTAGTATATTGGAGAGATAGGACATATGCAAACTTACCTTAGAAGACAAGTTCACTAACACCAGAGTAGTAATAACATACACAAAATAAACATGTAATCTAATACATTTTCAATGCCACTGGCATTTCCATTTTAAAATTAAGGCGTGAATTTAATTGGAAACTAATATCAAATACGTAGTGAAATGGAAAAAAATATTTAGCGGTAAAATGGGACAAAAATATAGATATGTGATTAACATCAATCTACCCACCTGTTAATGATGTAATAGTTCTGATAATGAGTTGATATATTATGGTTTTATACACTGTTTCACATCTTGTGTTGGTGTGATTTCTATCAGTTAGTTTTGGCTATGCCAAAATGTAAATAATATTTTTGTAGAACATTATGTCCAGATCAATAATAATGAGCTAAATTAATTGTTTTGATTATCATTCAGACTATAGTACGAGAGAAATTGAATGATTTAATATTTTGTATGCAGCATATAAATCGGTGAGACAATTCTGACTTACTTATATTTTGGTTTTAAATAAATTCATGAAAGTGAAATAGTTTACATTTCATGTGATATTTTATTAAAGTGAAAAAAAATGTAATACAATAAAACTTTGATAATAAAATGAAACTAAAATGTTGATAACCCAATTAAAATTATATTTCCATCTCACTTCAGTTTATTAGGTACATATTTATGACGAGCACAAATATGTTCTAATCTCTTCAACATATTCTTAATGTCTTGATGCAAATCATGAAACTGGGAAATTTGAGTTGAATTCCACGAAAATCTTTCAATCAAATCTTGATCTGTAAACTTAATTTTCTCAAACTTTGGCTTGCCGTGTTCCATGATATCTTTTATGATAGGTTTAATAGTGTCGAACACCATTGGTGATGGGTTTTCTGCTACTGCCATTAATTGCTTCATTCCGCCATTGAGGAAAGATATTTTGGTAATCAGTTCACCGTGGACAGACACATTCTTTGCTTGCAGCTCGTCTAGTATTGTGACTGCCAGTGCCTTAAACATGTAACCAACGCCTGCGTTGAACACCGGTCCCTGATGTTGACATAAGCTGCTGTAATAAAGGCCTGCGACAACAATCAACCCTAACAGCAACATGGTTTGCTGTTCACCTTCACCTTCCTCTTGCTAATGGTTTGTGATAGTCTAGACAAAGATTTGTTAATGATTAAGTTACCGTACATGTTGCATAATCATAATAAATAATCTTTAGTAATTTATAATTTTATTTCTTTCATTATTTGTGTAAGATAAAAAATTCAATTTGTGTTAGTTCTCCACAAGAATTGAAGCATAGAATCCCTATTGCTTGAATAATGGGCTGTAGGACATTGTATCATTGTATGCAGAAATAAAGAGCCGTGCTCTAAATCATTTTTCAAGGACTATTCATTAAAATAGCAACTTTTCAAGGACTATAATGCTGACGTACATGTATTGGCTCATCCACCCTCTCATATACTTACAAAAGTATTAGCTTACCCAACTATTCACGTTCAGTGTTATTGATTTTGAATTTGATAATTGAAAACATCCCACCCACCTGCCCATACACATCACATACGGTGGTACTGCCCCATCTACCCACCCATATATCTATGGCGGGTACTACCCTTCCACCCAACGAACACCCAAGACTGAGAGTGCTGAAGGACTCAGAAGTGCGTGTAACATTGAACCAGTTTGGTGAGTTGCCATAGTACTGGTAATCTCATCACGGTTTTAAATGTTATTGTTTTTATTTTTAACTAATAAACTATTTATTAGTCGGCACTGGTGGCGCAGTGTTGTAGCCCAGCTACATGGGGACAAAGTGTTTGGGAGATTGTAGGCGATAGGTTGGATGCTCGGTCCTCTTAATACCGACATGGGGTCCGCTTGATGGTTGCTATCGGCGTGGACACTACTAGAAAAGTCTGGGGTGTCCATGTTGGGTAGTAATCATTGTGCTGATGTTGTGTGGGGGAGATAACTGAGTATCAGGCTTGTCAATTAGCTGAAAATCAGACCAGCACAATGTGGTTTGGATTCCACGTAAAGCTGTAGGTCCCTTAGTTGCCCTGGCTGTTGGGCTATTAATAAATTGCCCTTTCTGAGGAACAGTTGAACTCAGTTAGTAACCATTCATATTCGCCTTAAAATACCGACAACGTTGGGTCGGCGTCTCATATGTAAGAATGTAAGAATATTTACAAGTATACACAATTCCTCCCACCCACCTTACTCTAACTTTGAGCACTTTACAATCTTAGGTCACTTTTAAGGCAAAAAACTAATATTTTAACCCAGTGATCTACTCATAATTCATGGGTTAAATTATTGACTTTCGAAAAACATTATTGCTTATTTGTACAGTTTTATTTAGGTTCTGGTAGGAACCAATCTAGTAATGACTTGCTCGTATTTCGCCGTAAAGGCTTGTTGACATAAATTAGAAGAGATCTATTATCAAACAAGCTCTGTGGACTGAAGACCACAGATTATACTGGCACCAGTTGTGTAGTGCGGTAATCCAGCTACTGAGTAAGGTATTTGGATATGATGAGTGTTGAACTCAGTTTAATTTATTGATGTTAAGTAATTATTCATTTAATGATCCTCACCATTCTAAGTAAGTCTAGAACTTCTGGATTAGTGAGTGTTATGACTAAGCCTTCCCTTTAAATTTATCTGAAATCTAAGTATTTCAAAACATCAATAAACTCAAATGTATAACTCCTGGTTCTAATTCCATGATGAACTACTGTGTGTATGTATGACCATTAAAAAATAAAATAAAAAAATTTTTCACAGAATACAATACAATTAAGAACTGTACTTCACTGAGAATATGTGAACCTAAGTTAGTAACTAGACTCATATCACCCACATTTATGTAGTTCCTCATATTTGCCATTTAAAAAATGCTTGAGTCTTATTCTTAAGCTAAATGCTATTTTACGATAATTTGTGCTACCAGTAATTAGCCAAACAAATCTAACCAGAGACTAGTTATAAATTAGAGCATGAAAGAAGCATTAAACTATTAAATATATTATGAGATTTTAGGTTAGTCTCACAACTCTTTCTTACAATAATAGTAATTGAAATTAAATTATTTAAAATAACTCTATTAGCAAAGTGTAAATTAAAAAACGTATAACAATACTGCCAACAAATATACATAGATAATTTCTAATCAACTAGTTTACGCATTTCTTCAAGTTCTTTTTGCATTTCCTCGTAATATTGCTTCATCAATTGTAGGTTCTCGAGGGTCCAGCCGTCCCATTCCTCATTTACACTCGCTTCGGCAGATGCTGGGGCCTGTGTTGTTTGAAATTTCTTAATTTTCTTTAATACTCCTTTTTTTATAACTTTTTTCTTGCAATCTATGTTTTTAATTTGATTGGATACATGCTGTAATTTATAAAAAATTTCTTCCAATTTATCCTCTGATGGATCTACAATATAATTTAGCCGTCTTAACGGAAGTAGTATATCGTTCTTTAAATTTCTCGAGCTTTCTCCCATTAATTTTAGAGATTGTTTATCATAAAAGCATTTGATTATGTTTTTATCTATTATCAAAGTTTTACATATATCTCGTATATTTTGTTTAATATTTTGACTTTTTCCTAAAAAGATAAATGATAACGTGACTATAATATTGGCCAATTTATAAACATGCATTATCTGTCTTCATAACGCAGAGATACTACACATGAAAAGTTGTACACTTACTCATGTATAAGTCTCACTTATACTGAAATACAAACAAGTTATGTAAATGACATTATATTTATGGTGTGATATACGAGATCATGATATAAAGGTCATTATTGATCTTTAACACTCTTTGAGATTAGTTGTTTGAAGAATAATAATTGTACTCTTTTCAAAGAATATTTCATTTAAGATTAATTTCCAAAGCTTTTTAATTTTTATCATTATTGCAAAGTATATTTAGTAAACTTTTTGGGTACATAAAAAAATTATACTTCCAATTATTGGTAAAATAGTTATTATGTCTATTAAATTTAATTATGAATGTTAATTCTTAATATCGAATTCTTATTATTACAAAAATCAGATTCATTTTCCAAGTGAAAAATATATTGCTATAAAGCATAATGCTCATTGATATTTTACATATGGTTGTTGGTGGTCTGTACTCAAATTCTTTTTTTTTTTACAAAAAAGTATTATTTTTCTTATTCAGTTTGCCTCATTTGTATGGTAAAATTAACTCTTCTAGTAAATAACTGGAGACTAATCAGATAGATCAACATGTCTAACCCTGCAAAAGTCTTCCATCTCGTTCACCAGATCATGAACTTCCCTGTATATTTCCCTAAACCTTGTGAGTTCTGAATCACTCCAGCCATACTTCTCTTTCAACTCTGCATCTCTATAATTTATCATAAGCCACTGTTTCCTTCCTCGAAGAATCATAAATCGCACAGGCATCAAATACTTCTTGTGGAACTCTTGTTCAGGTGTAACATCCGCCAGGTGATTCAGTTCTCTAGTTCCTTCTAACACCTTTTCCATTTTTTTCAAGATAATTTCTCCTGCAGTACGGTTTGTCGACTCAAAAGGGATCCACATTTCCCTGTACATAGAATGAAATTGTTGAGCTACGTCATTGTAAGGGATTTGGCGTTGCCATGAGGGAATTACACCACTGGCAACACCCACGGTCAAACTAATCACTAAGCAGTTTAAAGTCATTGTGAACTAATTTCATTAAGTGTCCCTTGAAAGTAAATAGGAAATTATTTAATGAGTTTGCTATTATAAATATGTTAATATTATGATTAACACAGATTAGTGTTTGTTTAATTAGATGATGCTATTGACAGTTAAATTAGAAATGTACTGTCTTGTTTATCCGCGGTTAAAGGAAATTAATCTCATTCCGTTATCCAATCATTTTGTCACTGCTTCATTTTATCACTTTTTAATAGCTTTATCATTACAATTAGGAAACACACTGCACATAGTAAACCCTCCTTAATTCAAACTTCAAAGATACAGACTTTTCATTTGATTTATAAAGGTTTTGAATTAAAGAAGTTTGGAATTGTAGATGTAATATAAAAATTAATTTGCATTAAATAGGTGAAAAACAGTTTATTTTACAGCAACTTTAATGCAACTATTAAAATATATATTATTTTATGTATATATATATATATATATATATATATATATATATATATTAGTTATATATATATATATTAGTTATATATAAAACTAAAAAAATTAAATTTCTAATTGACATTACATTTGTTAATAAAAATAACCACAATTTTATAACCGATCTCCCAAAACACGAGAATAATCTTTGTCCGAACAATAACCTTAATCTACCTCCTCACAAAACTGCATCTTTTTAGAAACATTGACGAATTAACGGGCCTAGACTCTTCAACGCACTGCCAAACTCAATAAAATGTGAAAGTGGTGTGAGGAGGTTTTCTGGAAAATACAAAGCTTACCTTTTGTCTCATATCTTCTACAGTGTAGACGAATATTTGAAGTGCTAGCTTTAGGATTTATAGTAATATTTTGTTTTGAAGGCTTTTAAATTCAATTATAAATAATTGTTAATAGTTAATGACGCTATTAAACAGTGTACAAAAATAAAATAATTTTTTATTTGATTTGTGTTGCGAGTGAGATTATTCAAATTCAATTCAATTCAAATTCCTTTATTGTACATCACGTTCCATACATATTACAATATTAGTAATGTGAACTGGTACATTGTCAGAATCAAAATATACTAAAACTAATAAAAACTTACAACTAAAACTTACAAACTAGCATAAAAAAGGCTTTACATGTGAAGGGAAAACTTGTACTAATGCAAATTACCAATAAAATTGATGTATCATCTACACTATAACAGATTTTATTCAGCAATATTGTTCTAACTTTGTCATTGAATTTATTGTTATGCAAACATTTAAGAGGATTAGGAATTTTGCTATATGAAGATATTCCCATGTATAAAGGGCCTTTTTTAAAGGTGTTAAATGAATGAAGTGGAACATTAAATTTTTCTTTATGACTAGTACCATAATAGTGTTGATGTTTATATTGCTGGAAATTACTTGGCGAATTGTGTACTATTTTCAGTATTGTTAAAATTTAAAGACTTGGTACTGTAAGGGTGTTAGTTTCTTAAATAATGGTCGGCAGTTTTCCCTATATTTGGATTTTGTCATGACTCAAATAATATTTTTTTGTGCTATAAAAACTTTCTTTGAATATAATGATGTCCTCCAAACTGAAATCCCATTATTAAAAATTGACTCAATGTAAGCATAATAAACAATTTTTGAAACATCTAAAGAAACATTACTAGCCAATATTTTCATTGGACATTGAAAAATGCTTAACTTACTTACCATAAAATGAATGTGGGGCTTCCAGTTTAGATTTGTATCTACGATTACACCCAGAAACTTATGTAAGTTTGCCATATTAAACTCTTGACTAGCTAAAATGTTTACAGTTCGCTGTTTTATTCAAAATTTATTTCATTTGTTTTTGTTTCATTTAAAACTAATCCATTTTGTTCAAACCATTGTTTCAAACTTAATAAAGTTTCTATTATATCTGACCCTAATGCTAATATTATTTTATTTGAAACTATTACATTAGTGTAATCAGCAAACAAAATTAAGTGTTTGGAGATTTGTTGTGGCAATGAATTTACATAAATGAGGAAGAGGCATGGACCCAAGACTAAGCCTTGTGGAACACCAGATATTATTCAGTGTTATACTTAATCTTTTCGGAAAAATTTTATTATTTTAGACTGCTACAATGAACTAACTTGATGGTTAGTTGTATCATCAACAGTCATGATAGAAGATTAAACATGATTATTAATAAATTAAAATTACCCAAGGAATATTCCCAGCAACTGTACTGTTTTTTCTTCTTATTTTGTTTCCTTGATTGTTGGATCCTAACCATAATGTACTTTTTACTAATAATATCTTCATTGGTTAATGTAGGTAGCTGTTACTACAACATCAGTATCGACATTTATGAACCCTTCAAATATCACTGACTCATCATTGAATTGAGTCCTAATTTCCACTCCGGTTCCACAACAAATTAATAATCTTGTTTAAACTCTTTCCTTTAGGATTTGCTTTCTTATGAAATACACGTCGTTTTATTATTATTTTGACTTTTCACTTTCTTCCAAAACTTGAGTAAAAAGTTTTGACATTTTTAATTATTCCCTGTTCAAGAGGCTGCAATTTTGAATAGGTTTTTGCTGGCAGAAATTTGACTTAAACAGCTTCCAACAGTGGAATGTTACTTGTAAACTGCCCGGTTATAGGTGAACAAGATGATGTTGCTTTTTTAATTAACTATTTTCTTTTCTAAGTCAGAAAGCCACACAATCAGCAAACTTGTTTCTTACTAGGAAAGATAATTTTAGAAATTATGTACTCAATATTTTTCTCTCTATCCAAAAACAAATCAAGTTAAACTACGTGTATGTCACTAGCACAGCCTTTCAAATGGCATGCAATGGTTCAGTAGCACAACTACAGAAGTTAGATATTTATTCTCAGGTAACTTTTGAAATATAACAGTAACATTTACCATCAGGTGGTACATGACAGGTTTTAGAAATGTATAGTGTGTACCACCAGTGGTACAGACATGCTTTACAGAGAATATCATGTACCACTTGTGATACTTGACCCATCATATAATAAATCAATACTTACTGTATGTGTATTCAGTGGG
The DNA here is from genome assembly GCA_035578905.1 of Stictocephala bisonia. Lineage (NCBI taxonomy): Eukaryota > Metazoa > Arthropoda > Insecta > Hemiptera > Membracidae > Stictocephala > Stictocephala bisonia. The sequence continues at coordinate 342,528 of JAQJVL010000321.1, forward strand.
TGGGTCAATACCACTGAAAGTGTACGTCCCATAACCAACAACCAACATACGCATATGGGTTAGGAAGGAGTGTCATAACTAATGTATGTGTATGTATGAGAGGTTACGTAAACATTATAATTATTGGAGTTTTCCAAATTATACCTTTATTATTAAGTTGTGGCTCTGTAAACAAAGTTACTTAATGAATTTACTATTAATTTGAATTGGAAAACATACGATTGTTCTTTTCTATCTTCATATTTTTAATAAGTTAATGAAAACGTTTGTAATGTACAGAACTTTATAATATTTAAATACTGCTCTACATAATATATAAAATTACTTAAGAAACATTAGGCTTATTTTTTAAATAAACAACATACAAAAAATTACTATGTTGTCAAATAAGCAATTTAATATAATTGAAACATAATGCAATTTAAAGAGTTAAATTTAGTTAATATTATATACTAACTATAGTTTTTTTTTTTTTTTTCAATTACTATGCATTCAGAGACAAAAGAGAAACAATATTCAGTTGGATTGTATCTCAAATATCTAAGGGCTACATTTATATAAGATACCTGTATTAATATGTATTTATCAAGACAAAATATAGTTCAATGAAGGAAAAGAATAAGAATTGTTACTTTTTGGAACCCACCCAACCTACGTCTTGATGAGCCATCTCCTTCATTAGTCTTGATTTAAATAACAGCTCTTATGTTGCTAAGTTTTAACTAAATGCAAGCAAAGTATTTAGTTTATTGATTTTTTTGGATACAAAATGGAATTGTCAAAGAGATATTTCCTCATTTTTACCTATAGGAAAAGAAAATAATTTGTTTCTTTTATTTATATAAATTTCAACATTTTTTTATAAATAGATGCAAAACCCTATATCTGCTATTAAGCCAAGTAAACTATTTACTGTACAGAACAGAAATTAATGTAAATTTACAATATTTACTACACATAAACTAAACATAGTACATAAATGTCAAAAACTAATTCACATTAAGAGGTTTGTGTCCCTGTGTATAAAAGGGATTTATTGTAATTAAAATTTGTCAAATACATTATTAAGAATGTATATAATCAAGTTGTTGTCGTAATACCTATACTTATATCATTATCTAATTACAAGGACATTTAAAACTAAAATGAAATAGTAATATAAAATATCGTAACTTGAAAATCTGTTCATTGGAAATATGTGTTATAGCATTAAAAATCATTATTACTCATAAATAAAATCAGAGACACTTTATAAATACTTATCCGGAATTTCCTCCCCTCTAGTTTCAATGATTTCATCCACAAACCTAACACAGTCACTAGCCATAGATTGAAACTGACTTATCTGTGCCTCCGACAGCTCATACTTGTCCTTCAAATCCTTTTCTGTTATGTTTAATTTTGGTAACTGAACTTTGACTTGAAAGCTGAAAGACTGAGTGAGACCTCGAAGTTGGTCTTTCAGATATTCTGGTGGATTTACGAAATAATCTCTCATCCTTGAAAGCATCTGATGAATGTAACTGACCTGATCGATAAACGTCCCGTTCTCAGACCCGGAAGGCACTTCATCATCGGTGAATCTGGCAAACAAATGGTTACCTATGGACATTACTACGTTTCCCAGAGTTCTGATCTGAGGGTCAAACTGTGCTTCTGATCCCAAACCCAACAAACCAATTACTACAAGTATGATAGCGTTCATAATTCTTGTGAAATATAGGAGTTAGGGATTAAACAGTCTGAAGACAGTTTGTTAGCCTAAAGTTTATTCAGGTTTTACTTGTTGAGGAACGGTGACATTAGTAGATCGTAGAGATTTTGTAAACAGCTACATTACATAATCGTTAGTTACTTGTAATGAGTGGGTATCAAGTGTTGTATACACGTTTTAACTCAGGTGAGTAACCAATGAGAGGTAGCAGGTGTGTGTTCTGTTCTAGTAAAAAAATATATCTGATGAGCTTTTATGTATCTAAATATAGCAATTTTAATATACCTTAATGATATAAAAATATAAATAAAGTAGTTTCTGTAATATTTTTTTAGAATGATAAATTTTTATCTTCTGTTTACTTATTATTGATGAGATATACGTGAAGAGAAAATTGTGAAGAGAAAATTGTGAAGGAAAGTTCCTTCCCTTTTTCATGATGTGTACCATGTTCTTATATATCCATGGTTAAAAATACCTTGCTTGCCTATATATAAACGCTCTCATACATATATCGCTTTACAGTTCTCAAAAGGTCCTTTCTTTATTTATTTTATTTTATTTATTCATAAGACGCCGATCATCAAGATATGGGCGAATATGGATTTCGAATGAGTGTGATGAGTGTAGATGAGCGAATGTAGTCATTGTTACAAACTAAGGCCAACTATTCCTTAGAAAGTGTCATTAATTAATAGCCCAATGACAAATGAACAGCTGGTGGTTATCAGCTGATCCTTCTCAAAATGTATTATGACTCTGATTGGGATCGAACTGAGAACCTTATATGGAAACACATCCAATAAAAATCTCAACAAAATTCTAGTTTTACAAAAAAAATCAATAAGGATAATTATTGGATTAAAACCTCTTGACTCAGTCAAATCTCACTTTAAAACATTAAATATATTAACCATGTATGGACTCTACATTTTAAACTCTATTATGTACATAAAAGAACATGGCAAGGAGCACTCTTCTCATGGACACAATACCAGGGGTAAGGGTCTCATCACACAACGACACAATCTAGAATTTTATAAAAAAATGACAACCTACTCTGGTCAAAAATTTCTGCAAATGCTTCCTTGTAAATTAAAAAACATCCAATCAAGTATTTAAGAAAGAATTAAAAAAGTACTTAATCAATATCGCTCCATATACAACAGATGAGGTATTTGAGACAGCTAAATAATAGTATAATTGTGGATAGTAATAATGTTGTAACCTTGAAAAACATAACATTGTTATACAGTATTACAAAATTGTAGACCTTTAGAAGAACATATTCTAGTTTTTAAGGTAACATTTATATTATCATAATATCATATAACACTATTCTTAGTATACTATGCAAACTTTGAATAAGGAACATTTGAATTGAAAAAATAAAAAAAAAGCCCTGGCTGTTGGGCTATTAATAAATTGCCCTTTCTGAGGAGCGTTTGAACTCAGATAGTAACCAGACTACACTCATCCTACACTCATATAACCATTCATATTCACCTTAAAATACCAACAACATTGTGTCGGCGTCTCATATATAAGAATAAGAACCTTAAGCACATGAAGCTGGAATTGAACCGACCAATTGTTCAAACCTTCTGCCCACCCGGTGTTCTTCACCTAACTACATGTAAGCTCCCCCCACCCACCCAATCTACTTGCAAGTGATTCCCACCAAAAAGCAAATCACCTGACCCACCCATCTCTCACCTTCTCAATTCTGCTGATGGAAATTGATTACATATGTGTATCTCATTAAATTGTCATAATAATACATACCAAGAGTTAAGAAATATTACATAATTTCCAATAATATTTATAATTTTATAAAGAATTTAAGAAGACATTCGGTACATAGACGAATAAGAGTACATAAATTATTTATGGAAATCTTTGTCTAGAGGGTAAAGTGGTTTCAGCAACCATTAGTATTACTGTATCACCATATTTTGATAGAGTAGAATAATTACAATAAAGTAAGTTAGATGTGTTCTTTGCTACATTAATAATTTTACAATTAAGTATTTTGCTAAATGTTTTGGTTTTTGCATCAACAATAACATAACACATCTTTGACTTTAATTTGTACCGTTAAAATTAAACATATAATAATTACATTATATCTTGTTATCACAATAGGAAAGAATATTGATTAAAAACATTAATTTACACAATTATAATCTCTACAATTTTCATGTCATAGAAAACCACAATTTTCATGTCATAGAAAACCATTAATTAGCACTAGAAGTCACAAGAAATGTTGAATGAAAGAAATGTTCAACAAGAAGTTATTAATGTTGAAGTAATGAGTATAGTAAAACCTCAAACTGTTTTAATAATTTTTTCTTTTTTTCAAAAAAGTAAAAGTCTACTTTCTGCTTATTATTTTCTTGCCAACCAATCTTTGGGTTTTACAACCAGCCTCCAATAAACTTGTAATAATATTTCGTTAAATTAATCTCCAATATTTTTTGCCAGACCTTAAATATTTAGTGGAATTTGTAAAGAAACATACATTTTCTGCCATAAATTTGTTACCAACATATTATTTGAAGGGGTATAACATTTTCGTATATTTACTGGAGAGATTATTTATCCACTGTATATACACAACTGGTGAAATTGAAATGACTTGAATACTTTAGCGCCCACTCTCTCATAAAATACTCATGAGGATTCTCTAGGGACAAATTCTCATACGGGACAAAAATGTCTAGTAATTTTCCCCTTTTCTATTTTAAAACAGTTATCTGTACCTCTCTCTTACTTGTAAGTTAGCACATTTTTGAGGACACTGATGCCATTCTCTTAGTTACTTAAATAATTTCCAGCCAATGTTGTTTTTGTAATTTTTTTGTTTCATTTTCTTTTGTTAACATGAAAACAATGTTTAACTAAATTGTGAGAAGTTAAACAAACATTTTTAATACGTACAACTAGCTCTCTGAGAGAACTGAGAAATAAAATTTTTTTTTATGGAGAGAGGCCTCTCCTTAACTTTACTTATACTCCTTCTGTCCATTCCTTATAGACTATTGATCTGTGAGAGGAACTTATCCAGACAGAGTAAGGGGGCGAACCAGTACAGTACAAGGTGAATATTACTGATAAATATTTCCAGTCTAGGCCAGTGCTATCTCTAACCCAAGCTCAAAGTCCTGACGTTTTACAGCCACCGGCTTGCTCAGTATACACACTTCACACTCTTTAAAATATACATTTAAAAGATGTTTTATTTTTTATTTAATGTTTATAGTCAGGACAACATAATATTTTTAAGTATTTCATAAATAATGCACTGTATTCTTCATCGACACAACTTCAATTTGTTTGAATTTAAAAACAATGTAAGTAGCAAAGATGGAGCAATATCAGTACGTTTATTCGTGGATTGGAGGGTCACCATCAATGAATGTGTATGGGTGGTTGGTAGGGAGCTTCGATGTGCAAAAAAGCCTACATCTCGAAGATTATCATATCACACATATTTTGCCTTACTCAGAAAAGGGTATGATATTAAACAACTGTTATGTTTTAGATTATGAGATTTAAAGCTCTCATGATTGCATTTAATCCGTTGAGAAAGGATTTTGCTATATGGTAATGGGACTAAAATTTGTTAGTACACAACTGTTATATTGATGTTTCTACAGTAATGAGTGAACATGAATTTTTAATGAAATCTAGAATAAGTTTTTCATAAATCTTATATACACATATTATAAGATCATCTTTGGAATGTTTATTTTTCATCTAACATTTTGTTAAAAAATTGTATTCAATTATTATGCTTGATCTTTCTAAATACTAGCATACATTTATCATACACTTTGGTAATTGTAATCTCTATTCTTAGAGAAAAGTACAAAACCAACTTTCTTTCCTCAACACAGATTAGCTTTATATAAAAGAAATAATAAAAATATTTATGAAGGCATATTATCTGCTATATCAATTTTCATTAAATGTTCAATTTTTCACTTTAAGTATGGTTGAAATTTGTAATTCAAGTCTAATGAAATTTTACTCAAATAACATCTGAAAGTAAAATATACTTACAGACTATTTATAATTTAATAAATGTCAACAGTTCTTTTTAGGTTCCTTATTTATACTTGAACCCATCTGTTTGAGTACCTCCAAAGTATCTGCCATAATAGCTCTAAATTTCAAAATATCTTCTGGTCGCATGTTATAGATAGTCTTCAACTCCTCATTGGTAAACTTGAGTTGCTCAAACTGGGGGATGATCTGATCAATAAGGGTTTGGGTGTAAGGTCTCATCTTCTCCCGAATCAGCGGTGAAGGGCTCATTATAAAGCCTCGAACTTGTTTTAGCATCTTGTTCATGAATTCCAGTTGACGCACAATATCTCCCGATGTCACACTAGGAGGTAGGGGTGGTGCCTGTCCTCCAGAGAGCTTGTTGAACAAACTAGCTCCTATATTACGGACTGCATTTCCCATCTCGCTCAACTTGCCTATAAAGGGTTTCGGGGCAACCTCTACCACTGACATAGTCAATGCTGTGATACACAGGAGGGTGAATTGAGATCTTGAAATCATTCTTGTTCACTTGGTTCCTTTTCCTTGAATAATAAACTACCTATCTTTGAGCACTATCGGGTGAAGAATGCTCACTAATTTTCATACTATCTATGAAGATAATCTGTTAAGTAGTACAATTCATTAGTGATGTTAATGATACTGATTATTGATATAATCATAGAAGTGTTTAGTTTTAAAAGCTTATAAACTATATACAATTTGTCTAGTTCCAAAAGTGTTGTTGTTTATATTTTTACTCCTAGTCATAATAAATTATTAATCTGAGAATAAGATCCAAAGAGTTTAGTTTTTGAAAACATATTGTCTAACCAAATATTTTAAAAGCTTCTTAACATTTTATACAAATATACTGCATTTATATTTCATTTAAATGTTTTAAAGTTTAATTGTATAGAAGGTATATGCTATAATCAAGTTTCACTCTTACAACAATGTTGTGATTCAAATAAATTCTATTGTGATTTTTAAGTTTATTAACTTTAAGAGTTAACTTTGAAGATTTATTTATTTTTGTTGCATATAAAATATTACAATTTCATCACATTTGAGAATTTGGAAAAATTTTAGATTTAACATGTTATAGCATAATCACCTCAGTAGTGGTGTACACCTCAAGAGTGGGTGGGAAGGTTGTTAGCAGTTTTGCATTATTATTATTATTTTTTTTTTTTTTAATTGCATCATGTTAATGTAGTAATAGTAGAATGGATAGAATTTGTAAGGTTAAACGTTTTTTATAGACAAATTTAAAGTTATTCAATTTAATTTTTTGTGGAGTCTACTAATTATCTTACATCAACCTGTAAAGACTCTCAAATAACTCATAAAAATTAAAAAAATTGATTTACAGTCATCAAGTCCCAAACAAAGGTAGTCTGTGACATTGAATTTGACAGATCTTTCTCTGTGTCATGCATTATATTGTTCCCGGATCAGTCTTTATATGATCTCTCTTATTTTCAACAACAGTAATTTATTTTATTCTAACAGTTTTCGATTCTGTAATGATTCTAACAGTAGTTTTTCTGAATGCATAAAGGTTGATCAAACACTTGTTTGGCATTTGTCAAAGAATGCCATATAGAAAGTGTAGATTGGATCAGAAATACTGAAATACGGTATCATAATGATTTAAGTCATCATACAATGAGACTTAAGTCAAGCATATAATTATAAATTAACTTTACAAAAAAGTAAATACAACAAATAAACATAATTATGATTCATGACTATAGTCTTATTCATTTGCGATGATTAATGATCATTCATTTTCGTGTCAATCAGAGCAAACCAACATTTTGAAAAAAAAAAATATGAAAGCTTTGTATTTGTCACCGCTTCATACCATACTGTTTATAAAAAAATCGGCATCCTATATTTACGAGTCTTTATGTTGAAGATAGACTTAGTATAGTTGGTAGCACAATACCTTGTCCTAATGTTTGAAATCATAGTTTAACCCACAATAGGTCTGAGGATTCTTTATAAATTGGAATGCAGCGCCATGATCAATAGATGGGTATTTCGAAAATATGCATATAAGCTTATTCTGCCTTAGTATAACATTTAATATGTGTTATCAAATCTATAAAAAAGAAAAATAATCAGAAATTCCAAAGATATTATTGTAAGAAATATAGTATAATTTGGAGAATGGTTGTTTTTGTATCACATTTTCTAACTTATCATATAATCAGCAACACCTTTTACCACTAAGATGTCTTACATTTATTTTCTGAATTCCATAAGTAAGCGTATCTCAAGAAATATTTAAATATTTTTGTAATAAACAATTTTGCACAATGAAATTTAAATTCCCTTAAGTTACAAATACATATCAAGTAAGTTGTTATAAAAACTGTTATGCACTGTGTAGCCTAGTTTCCTGCAGAGTATATGATCTTAAAACGCTTCCATAAAATGTATCAGTGTTATATCACTATGTATTATTTTATTATCTAAAGTTCATTGCTAATAATATAACAACTGTAACTACAGGACATTTACAGATTATTTGTTTAACTGCTGTACTTTCAACTTAAAATTAGATTGATTTATAAAAATTAAAATAGTCCAGACCCAGGTAATCATGGAGTTTGTTCCATAGTTGAAGTGCTTCCACTCTGAAATCAAGCATGTCTTCATATTTGCCTTTGTTTTTCGTGTATGGTGGAGTCCACTTGAAGAAGTACATCAGCAGTTCATCGTCATACAAAGCATAAAAGTATCGGGCGGCTCCAAGTTTCACCACATACTGGCATTCCTGCTGTAACGTGGAATTGGATGACACAACATAATCAACCAGTTTTGAAAACGCATCATTATAAAGGTTTAATTGTTTTAGAAGTCTATCTCCTCCTTTTTTCGGGAGGAGGTGGTAGATGTTTTTTATCCTAAAATCAGTTTTATTTATAAACTCACACAACTCTTTCAATTCTGTGTCCGAATATGAGTGACTTTCTTGACAGGGGAGTGAACATAGCAAATAGCTTAATACTACTAGTAACGATGCTATCAAATGTTTCATTGCCCTTCACTTCACAGTTACTATTACAAGTGATGTATTCTTAAGCTATTTATTAATGGAAATGCATGGGCCTATTACTTAATTTACATTGTTAAGTTTCTATTTTTAATTAATTGTAGCATTAAAATTTTGTTTATTTTATGAAAGAACTGTATTATTTTTATTTATAGTAAACAAAGTGATCAAGTAAAAATACATCATAAGTATTTACAATTATTATTTTATTCATCTAGTTCATTAAAGTTAAAATAATTATTTAATGATTAATCACAAATAAAAACACACGATTGAAATAATCTTCATTACACAACACATTAATTAATATAATGGACTTGCTTTGTGGCAAGGTGGTTTGAATGGTATTGATTTAAATTCAAACCACTAGCAAACCAATCATGTTGTTGACACACTAGTTACAGATATTACGAGTGATAACGAACGTTATTGACCTGATATGGAGTGCTTAAGAAGTGTAGTCAACAGTTTGCTGTTAGCATTGGCTGTGTACATTGTTGTAGTTGCACAGAAAACAGAGCCCCCCGACTTGGAATTGTACGAGAAACCAACCAAGGATATCTGCCAGTTTTTAATAAACACAGACCAGGAGCTGGTAGCAAAGTACTCTGAGAAACCAAAAGGGCAGGGGGAAAGTATTATGACATTAATTCGAGAATATAACGACAACTTGGCATTACTGGTGAGGCGAATGGCAAAGGAGAAGAGAATGAACGATACATTAGTCACGAAAGCAGAAGCTCAACCTCTTATCGACCATGGAGGTCCAGAATTCATTAACTTTTACATTGAGAGACAAGTATTAGAACAAGACTTTGGACTAAATAATGTTTCTTCAAGGATAATATGTGCTCAACGACAGAATGCCATTGATATGTGGCAAGACTTTTACAAGCTGACAAGTAAAATTCCCGACGATAGTGATGAAGATTACTAAATAGTGCTTTAGATGATTGGAATATTGTACCATTGAACATTTTATGAGGCATTACACAGAATTACTATCATTATTTAAAAAAAATAATGTTACATAATTAATTAATTGTAAGTATAGTTTAGAAAAGTGTTTGTTTGAAGTTATGCTAAAAAGTTGTATGATCAGTTCAAATGGCTGGGCCATGAAAAAGTGTTTAAAATAATTCCCAAGAGTTGTTTCTGCTAGCCTTTGATTTCTGTATCTACGAAAACATCTTACAGTAAAAAAGTAAACATATTTTTTGTGCGCTAATATTCTCAAAATGTATTATATTTATATGCTGCAGTTTTTTATCAAATACAAAACCCAATAAAACTCATTTACACAAGTCAAAATAGCCAATTTTTTTTAAATTCAATACTTTTTGTTAGCGTCAATCCATTCTAACTGTGTTATTAAAATTACATAGCTGAAAACTAGTTTAAGATGCTATTCAATGAACTACAATATTTATATTTTCACAAAGCAGAACAATATAATAAACTAGCACAGTATTCGTCCTTTGGACGCGGTTTACGTTGATTTATATTGTGTGCTTATTGCATTCAGTAATACAAAATATTTACCTAATGGTATCTGTATAATTCAAAAGTGCGTTGTGGTCACGGTACCTCTAGGAAAGAAGACGGTAGGTATTACGCGCTTCTTCCATGACGTCACATGGGGGAAATAGCAACAACCAACCAAACAATGTGTTCTAATTCACATTGTTTACAATTCTTGATGATAAGTGGCAAATAACTTGCCTACTATTTAGCTCAATGCTTCCATGCGATCGGTAGATTTAGTTACCAGTATTTTATCGAATAATCAAACCAGGTGATTTCACTCATCGTGATACCTACCAACCGTCTTTTCTAGTTACCGTGGTTGTGGTTAGGTTTGGTCCGGTATTTACTTCAGAACTTGTAAGTTGTTTATTTATTCAAATAGCTGATTAATAAAACTATTATAAACAATTAATTGTCAAATTGGTATTGCCATAGGGGTTGCATTGATACTTCCTAGAACCCCTGGGGTGGTTTCCTGATGGAATTTCAAAATAAAGCCAAGCAATGTTATGGCCTATGTGTTAACCAGAGACCCTAAAAATGTCCATGCAAAATTTCAGATGATGGCTTTAGTAGTTTTTGCGTGATTGAGTAGCACACACATAGACACCATTATATTTTTATATAATAGTAAGATTAAAATTGATCGAGACTTCGGAAAAAAATATTTAGTTGGTAAGCATTAGTTGATTGAGAGGAAATATGTTAAAGTTTAATTTGTTTAGAATTTATCACCAACTGCCATCTAATACATTTTAGTTTTAGCAACGCTATTTCCCACATAAAACAAATATTAAAAAATACTCATTCCAAAGAACATAACTTATGAAGAACAACATATTTCATTAGGTTTACCTGGAAATTAGTCATCTTAATTAAATTTTTTACCTGATTAGTCGTCTGATAAATATTCGATTTTATTTAGTTTAATTTCTTGTTATTAATGGTTTTAATGTTGCTATTTTTTGACTGTGTCTACAAAATTGTCTGTGCCTTTGTTTCAAAGTCAGGGACTCACATGGCTGGTATTCATTTAATAAATATGTATATATTTATTGTATGCCAAGTACATTGTATGTTATCCACTGTAAAGATTTTAATTTTTTAAATTTATTAATTTAAAAATTAAGAGTAAAATTGACGTCAGTCAAATATTTACTTTTTTATTTTGTTCATATAGAACTTCACTCAGCGGTTCACAGAGGCTACAGACCTGAAGTGCACTCCACAATCCAAAGTACACATAACTAACTTTACCCAGATTATTGTTTAACTTATCATATTTTTGGATATGAGAAAATATTCTACTAATGCAAGGTAAATCATTTATAGCTTATGAAGACAAACCTTACTTTCTGTTATAGCCCAAGTAAATCAGAGAAAGTTATGAAAACTTTTATTCAAAAATATGAAGGTATATAACATATACAGTTTGATATTTCAAAAATGGGTACTACGAATAAGGTAACAATATAAATATACGCATGAAGATTTATCTGTTATTTTTTAACTCTAAATTTGTTCCTGTAAACAATGCAAAAACATTTTCGAATGTGATTTGCTACAATGAAATAGTAACTGTCAGACTGAACAAGTTCTACATATTCAATAAAACTCGTTTAGAATTCGAAGACGTAATTTCGATTCAAGCCATTTTGTATATGAATGCAGTACTTTTAACTAACCTCAAATTGTCTCTACTCCTACAATGCTTTACACTTCAAATAAGTTACTAACATTTTAGTGAGCACATATATTTCTTTTAGTATAATCTCAGATTTTATTAACTTAGAGAAAAGATCTCTTCCTCAAATACCAAATGCTTCTTGGAAATCTGTCCACAAATCAACAGCTGTTTTCTTTCTGGCATATATCTCGTCAATTTGGTTCCCAGTAAAATTCAAACATTTTGTCAATGTATCGTCGTTTACTGCAACTTGGAAATACCTTGGAAGCCCCAAATCAAGAATACTTGGGCACATTTTCCTTACAAGAGACTTTTGTGTGTGTGAAAAAGACAATAACTCCTTCAAAATGGCGTTGTAGAGTGCCATTTTATCTAAGATATTTAAACTGGTTAAAGAATCGTCGTTGAGCTGTAAACCATCCATAATTTCTCTGTCAGTATTCCAAATATTTGCACACAATTTATTGATATTACTCTTTGCATCTTGAGTATTTTTTTGGTCAGTGATCCTTAAAACTAAAATACATACACTAAAAAAGAGATAAACCAGCATGATTACCTATGTGGGATATGTAACATGTTAACTAGCATAATGTACAACTTTCGTTTACATAATATACAATCAATATCAAAATATAATCTGTAATGATTCATTACTTTAAAGACTTTACAATCTCTCACGGACAAGAAAACTGCTTTCATTACAAAATTATTTAAAGAAATTACTTGTGTGAGAGAGCTTAACCAAAGAACTGCTTATTATAATATCTATTTAAATAGATATGTTCAATTATTTAGTCATAATACTGATCATTCAGCATCTTCCTTAATTCCCTCTTTCAACTCTTTGATGTTGTCAACAAGACCTAATGAATCTCCATGGATTTTAAAAGACACCAAATAAAAAATATGTTTGGTTTAAATCAGCTGATCTTGCTAGACATTCTATTTAAAATTGCACGTCTCAGTCTGCTCTTAGGTCAATGCTGAAGTAAGGAGGAGCACTATGATGCATAAACTACATTCGATGTTTAGTTTGTAGATGCACACCTTCCATGATACTCATTAGGGCATGTAAAAGTAAATATAGATAGCTAATTGTATTAGGCTTTGGTGGTAAAAACTCTGCAGCAATACCTTCAACATACCTGTCTAAATATTTAGTGGAAAATTATGCTGATACTTTGATTTTACAATGACATGCAGGTTCTCATCTGCCCAATGATGTGTGCTCTTTACAATGACATGCAGGTTCTCATCTGCCATGCAGTGTGCTCTTTACAATGCTTCATCTCTTTGTTTGAAGAACGTTTTCTTTAGTGGTGCATTTAGTCATTAAGTGTCATTGTAAAAACTTAAATTACCATAACTCCTTTGTGTACAGAATTATTTCAATAAACCTTCCTATTTATATTAAAAAACTCTAAATAGTATATCTTTTTAATTTTTTCTTTTTTTTAAAGCTGAAGGATTTTCATTGAATTTGACTTTAAAATTAATAAATGGCTTCTATGAGCCATATAAATATAAACAATTCACATACAAATCTCCTTATAATACCGAGTTATATAAAGGAAAGGTCTTTGTAATCATAATCTCACCTCAAAAGAAAGAAAAGGTTTTTTCACTACACTACTATGTGTAGTGTAAGAAAACAGTTTAGCTGTTTTCGTTATGTGTTTACAACCTGCGAAACATCATATTTTCAACAGCTGTCTATTGTTTACTACCGAAATTAACATTGTTTACAACCGAAAATTTTCCACAGTCAACAACACCTGTTTTTATTCCGTAGTGTAGTGAAAAGTATCGTTCAAAACTCGAGTGAAAGTGTTTTGTATGTTCTCGACCATTCGAAGTGCTCGACAAGTCTCGCACTTCAAACATATGGTCTCGAACATGCAAAACCCCACTTTCCACTCTTGTTATGAAATATACTATTTCACCTTAATTCAGAATGCCCTAATGGGAAATTGATTCCATGTTATCTGGGGAATATTGCCTCTTAGATTGCCCCAACTAAAACAAATAATTAATACAATTATTAACCCACTCTTTCATACACATACAGCAGTGATGGCCCACTCATAGGGATTTCGGTAAGAGAGGTCAACAATTGAGGCAGCCTGCAATAGATATCATCCAGCATGTGTTATCCTTTGGGCCCATTCGCACATTATTATAAATAAAGTATCTGATATTTTCAACAAGAATCATATATTTAGAGCCATGCAACACACTTTAGGTGATATTGTATGATTGTGTTTTTGTATTTTTATTATACCAGAAATTAATTTATTAAGTGGCAAATAAAAGACCATATGATTGTTTTAAACACATTTATAGTACAAATAAATCAATAACGAACAAAAAATAGATACTGATTGATTTATTTATCGTTTCTCCGTGTATTAATAGTTATTATATTCAATTTAGTACTATGCAAGCTCATAAATTAGTTATCATAAAAAAATAAATAGACAGATATGCCAATAGAAGTTTTGCTTAAAAGAACATAAGAAACACTGAATAAATCAAACAAAAAGCACAGCAACATTTTAATGTAGAAAGGTATTTTCTAATACTAGATTTATATGAATATATGGTTAGTTTACTATTTTGTATAATTATTTTCTTAGATTCTATTCAGAATGTTTATAAGCTACTAAAGTCAGGGAGCTCATCGTATAATACCATTTTCATCTCTACTAATATTTTAATGACATAATTTTTCAACGTTATCTATCTTTTTCAAAATGATGTTATTAGATATTATCAATAGAGATAAAATTGGTATTACATAATGCACTCTTCACTTTAATAGTTTTCGTGCACAATATCTTTCATGTACTCTAAAATCAATTTAGTATAATTGATCTGTGTTTTGTATTAGTTGTATATTGCAATTAATAAAATTGTATATTTTAATAACATGTAACTTTGTAGTCAAAATGTTGTAAAAAGCAAAAACCAAGTAAGCTGATTACACCTGGTTCTTGTGCAAGAACCAAGAAGAAGATTACCTGATTACAAATTGTGAAATAAAATAGATACACCGGAATTACCAATATTTGACCTAACTACCAAGGTATTCCTAGCTCAGTGTGTAAGTCGCTCCAGGTCTCCATGGCTTTGCCTCTGTACACATAAATTCTCTCAACTTCATCACTTGACATGTCCAAGTTATCCTTCAACTTGTGCTCAGCAAAGCTGACTCGGAAGTATTTAGGCAATCCCTCATCGAATATGTCCTTGGCCTGTCTTAACACCTCATCTTTATGGTCCACAGCCATCTTCCTTAAGTCAACGAGTGCATTGTTGTATTCTTCCAAGTTCCTAATGAAATAAATTGTAATTAATATGCTGTACTTTACAGTTGACAAACTTAATTTTATAACTATTAGGTCACGTTAAAAACTTAAAAGTCATCGCTATAACTAAAGTTTTTCTTGTGAAATTTTTGTTTGTCTTTTTTCATTTTTAAGACACCAATCATCAAGGTATGGGCGAATATAGATTTCAAATGAGTGTTGAATGAGCCAGGATCTACCAGGCTCCACGCATGAGGCGGTAGATCCTGGGACGCACGTGTTGTCAATTATTAATAAAACTGTAAAGTGTGTAATTTAAAAATGAAGCACTGATCTAACTTTAAAAGTAAAATTGTTTATTGATGGACTACTGTATGTAACAATGTAAAATGTAGATTACTGTGTGTAATCTCTTGTAACATAGCAAAATGAATCAGCCGAGCGGTCTGTATGCAGGGTTACCAGGTAATATATTTCGAATGGAGGACGTTTTAATAAAAAGGAGGATATTTCATACAAATGGAGGACATTTTAAAATTACGTATATTTCATTGTAATTTATATTGTACTAAACATAAATTACAATTAAATTCAAAGTCTGTATGGCTCCTCGATTACAACTGACTTCGAGGCCCAAAGCCCTAAAGTCTACAACCCCCACCCTCCCTCGAGGGTAAGGCAAAATATAAAAACAGCCCAAAAGGGCACCAACAAGTGTAATGAGCGAATGTAGTCATTTTTACAAGCTAAGGCAGACTATTCCATAGATAATGCCATTAATTAATAAGCTAATGAAATGGAATGGAAATTGTCTTTATTAAAGAAAAGATCAATGATAAATGAAAAGCTGGTGGTTATCAGCTGATCGATTTCAAAATATTTTATGACTGATCGGGATCAAACTGAGAATCTTTAGCTTATGAAGCTGAGCTTTAACCAGCTACACTGTTTGAGAGTATTGATTTGAGTTTTTAAAACTTTAAACACTGTTATATAAACAAGCGTTAAGATATCACAATATTAACATAAAACCGTGAGTAAGATGTTCAACATGCTATAAAATGGTGGATTGAATATAAAATAAACAGACAGACCAAGCAATGCATTTGCTGTAGATCACACCTGTGCTGCTATCTAATGGTGAACGGTCCAAAATAAGCGCTCAGACGACTGTTTGGCGTATTTACTAGCTCAATCATTAGTTACTCAGTGTGTGCAGGTGAGAGACAGATAGCTGAAGAGAGATAGAGAGAGGGAAACCGCTGGGGCTACATGTGAAGACAAAACAAGAACTATTTTCCCAGGACAGGAAAACCGGCTTCACGGGTCCCATAGGATTCGACATTGCTTGTTTCTACAGTCAGTAGTAATATCAATGCCGATATCATATGCCATCTTGCTACTAAATCAATGATCAGATTGAAATTAATAAAATAAGATTCATAAAACATACACACTATAAAATAATTGGTTCCAAAGAATTGGCACAAACTTTCCCCCATATTAGGCTAAACTCTAAAAAATGAAAACTTTGAAAATTACCAGTTTGATTCCCAAATATGTGTTTTCCCATAACTCAAAAACTAGTCAAGTTAGAGACATGCAGTTTTCACTCAAATATTTTTGATTGTAATTCACATCTTCTCTGAAAATTTAATTAAAATCGTTAGTAATTTTTTAGAAAATTTCCATTTTTTATAATTTTTTCCTTTAAACAAAAAAGATTGAAAAAGTAAAAAAAATTATCTGGAGATATTGGCTAAATACACCTACATACCAAATTTGATAAAAATGTATCCATCCATTTGGTCTCCAGTGAAGTGCACATACACATAGACAGACAGACATCAAAATGTTTGAAAAAACACTTTTGGGTTCAGGGGATCCTAAAATGGATTTTTAGACCAACTTGTAAAAAAATTTTGGGCGATCACAATACTTTCTCTATACTAACGCATATGGGAGTAAAAGGGGCTGTGACCATTTTTATAATGATTTGTAATCCTTATCAGAAAATTAACTATTCTATTGTTCCTACTTGCGCAGCAGTTCCTTGTCTCGGCTGGGCTTGTGGGTCATGTCAAGGGCATTGTAAACAATCTCGTCAGCTGTTCGGATGGCTTGGCATAGCTCCTTTATCCTGTCCAGGGCCCCGGCCCCTTGAGGTCCATCTGCCGGAACGGAATGTGTGGACCCCCAGTGGATCGCAACCCAGAGCACAGTTATTGGCACAACAGACCACATAGTATTGTGGTGTTACATTATATTGCGGAGTTGATATGGAGATAATGAAGTCGTGCAGTTTGGCGGAAGTTGTGAAGACGATGGACTGATACGGAGAACATATGTTTACCATATTGTCTGGGTTTAAAAATAGGACACCCACCCTCTTTTTAAAGTATACAGTGAAAATTAGTTAAATTTCTGGTACTTTTATAGTTCCAACCAAGATAAAAATGATTAAAACTTATAGTATCATTTAAATGGTAGTTACTTATCAGCTTGAATGGGAATTAGAACAGTATTTTTGTGTTTATTTTAGTCATTATGCCTATATGGTATATGCGCGTGATACCTACCGTCTTCTGTTCTATGTACCGTGTCCACAGCCTTTCTAGAACTCAGCTATACTCGGTACGAAAAAACCACACACACAAGGTTACATATCCTATTAACTGATATTATTCAGTTAGAAATAAAAATCTTACTTTCGAATAAAAAATGACGTTTCGTTTTGCCGATAACAAACGACTCTGAAGACTTACATATCAACTTAAATTTCAATTATGAATCAATATAAAGCGTAATTCCCGATATCCATTTGCCGCTAAAAAAACCCCGGACAAACAGGGGGCTTTTCAAAAAACCACCCGGACGTTTTTACATGACGCAAAAAGAGGATAAATTCAGGGGAAATATGAAGTATGGTAACCTTAGGAGAACTGTAATAGTCACTTTCATGAGGCACGTGTAGGGCTTATTATTACCACAATATAAACATCGTTAGCCTGTACATCATGAATATGAGATCTTTAATACTGCTAAGAGTAGTTGGGTACTGTAGGTGTACGTTTGCTAGTTTTGTTGCAATACTCTTGTTTGCTAGTTTTGTTACAATACTCTTGGTTGCTAGTTTTGTTGCAATACTCTTGTTTACTAGTTTTGTTACAATACTCTTGGTTGCTAGTTTTGTTGCAATACTCTTGTTTGCTAGTTTTGTTACAATACTCTTGGTTGCTAGTTTTGTTGCAATACTCTTGTTTACTAGTTTTGTTACAATACTCTTGGTTGCTAGTTTTGTTGCAATACTCTTGTTTGCTAGTTTTGTTACAATACTCTTGGTTGCTAGTTTTGTTGCAATACTCTTGTTTACTAGTTTTGTTACAATACTCTTGGTTGCTAGTTTTGTTACAATACTCTTGTTTACTAGTTTTGTTACAATACTCTTGGTTGCTAGTTTTGTTACAATACTCTTGTTTACTAGTTTTGTTACAATACTCTTGGTTGCTAGTTTTGTTACAATACTCTTGTTTACTAGTTTTGTTACAATACTCTTGTTTACTAGTTTTGTTACAATACTCTTGGTTGCTAGTTTTGTTGCAATACTCTTGTTTACTAGTTTTGTTACAATACTCTTGTTTACTAGTTTTGTTACAATACTCTTGTTTACTAGTTTTGTTACAATACTCTTGTTTACTAGTTTTGTTACAATACTCTTGTTTACTAGTTTTGTTACAATACTCTTGGTTGCTAGTTTTGTTGCAATACTCTTGTTTACTAGTTTTGTTACAATACTCTTGTTTACTAGTTTTGTTACAATACTCTTGTTTACTAGTTTTGTTACAATACTCTTGGTTGCTAGTTTTGTTGCAATACTCTTGTTTACTAGTTTTGTTACAATACTCTTGTTTACTAGTTTTGTTACAATACTCTTGTTTGCTAGTTTTGTTACAATACTCTTGGTTGCTAGTTTTGTTACAATACTCTTGGTTGCTAGTTTTGTTGCAATACTCTTGTTTGCTAGTTTTGTTACAATACTCTTGGTTGCTAGTTTTGTTGCAATACTCTTGTTTACTAGTTTTGTTGCAATAATAGTTAAACTCTTATTGGTGAGTTTAACTAAGGAAAATTTGGGAAGTTTCTCAACGACACTTGCTTATGGTGAACAATTTATTATACAAAATAGAATGTAAATTGTAAAAATATGGTGAAAATGTTTTTCACAAACATTTGTTATAATAAACTTTCTTCGGTTTTCTTACTTCACATTTTATGTTTACTATATATGATGAATTGATTCAATGTCTACATTACTCTCTTCAGTTCTCCAGACTTTTTTTCGATGTTTAGAAAGCTACTGTAGCTGTTCTTTATGGTTATATGACAGTATAATATAAATTTAATACACGGTAGCGAAGCTCAGCCGTTTTACTTGCCAACCAAGCGATGTTAGCGATCCTACCGGTGGTATAGCAAACAAACAATTTGATTTGAATGTTTACACTCAATTAATTATAATGCAACATATGGTAACTGCCGTGCTATCTAACGGAGAGATGCCGTAGCTCTGCCATACGACCACTAGGATCGCTAGCGTCGAACAGTTGGCATTTTTCTCTAGAGTAAGCTTCGCTACTGTTTGTTTATATTATAGGTCTACTGTGGTTATATACAAAACAATCTAAGCAACTAATGTTATATTTATTGTCATCATAACATTTCGAGTAAATTCATCTGTGTATCATTTAACTTCATAATCAAATTACCGTTAATTTAAAAGCATTAACTATTTTATTTTGTTACAGATTTCACTGTTCAGTCAAGGCTTTGACTTATCGTGCATGGTGACAGGTTGAAAATGAAAATGTGTAAACTTAAAGACAATAAAAGCATAAGCACTACTTTATTAACTTTTTAGTGTTTCATAAACAATAAGATTGTATATATCTTGTCAAGGAGTGTCTGGATATTATTTTTAACATTTGTATATACATTTTGTTAGACAATATTGCGATTAGGAATTGTAAGTGACGTAGAACTCTTGGATTTCTTACGTGTGTATTTGTAGTGGATTAATCAGCCCTTTTCTCTGGGAAGGGGAAATATCGGGCACTCGTAAGGAGTGTAAGTAGAGTTCTCCGGATAAGTATAGTACTCCAAGGGTATCAACCTGGACCTCCTGTTGATCCTCGTCCAAACAGCAGTGGCGGCAGACCTCTGCTCGAATATTTCATCCAATCCCCTCTTGGCCCAGCCGAAGTTATCTATGGTCTTGTTCCGGTCAATGTTGACGTGAAAGTAATCGGGAGCGCCTTCCTTCATGAGCTCTACAGCCTCAGGACATTCCAAGGTATCATTTCTGTGATCAATCAGGAACTTCTCCAACTTGACCAAATCAGAGTTGTAAGTCTGCATGTCCTTCAATAGAAGATCTCCTTCATTTTTAGGCACTTCCTTTAGTGTTTTTGCGATTCTATCGTCTAAGGATGTTAACAAGTGGCATATCTTAACAATACGTTCGCGCACTGTTTTTTCTGACGTAGTTTGACCATGCAGCAAAATCACCAGAGAAAATAATAATATAACCTCGTAAATACAATTATATTTAACGGAGGTCATATCATGTAATTTTTAAAAGTCACTTAATAAATGTCCAACTGTAGTGTTGAGAATATTGACTTTCTTGGTGCAAGTAGATGTTACTTCTTAACCACCACTTAAGTTAAGATATTGCTATAAGATTTTAGTGATAGACCTTCTATTTTAATGCTAAGAAGAAATTTGTTGAACCTAACCATTTACAACGATTAGGCAAGTAATAAAATCTGATTCAACTATAATGGCTAATTAATTACTATTTAACCATTATTAGCTAAGCATTAATTTGTTAAGTATGTAGAACAAGTAAATAATGTGGTATACAAACAGAACAGTTTTATAGATCGAGAAATGATTACGTAAAATCAATCAAGTAACAAGACCATCATGTGGCGTGTGATAGGGATTTTAGTCTGTTGTGTCTTTGTGATTGGAGTGGATATGGAATTGAGACAAAAAGAAGTTGATGAGCTAGAGTTTGAGAATGAGGAGGAAGATCGGAAGATAGACTGGTCCGAAGTACCACCTAGCAGTGTTAGAGCCATGACTCGCCGCATAGATAGGGTTTGTCAGATCATCAAGTACATGGACGACACGGTGGCAGAGGACATCATGTACCTGATAGAGGAACATGGCCCCAACGTTATAGACAATATGAGGGTGTACTGTATGGCCCTCAACAACCTCGCAGAGTTCACTGACGACTATGCCAACATCACTGTCCACTTCGGGAAGAGCTTGCTGGACCGTGGACCACCGAAGTGGATCCCTGCTTTCTTCGAGCCCAAGGATACTTTCAAGAGCTTCAACTGGACGCAGACCCAACTCGACCAGATGTATGAAATGAATGAACATGCCAAAGTAGCGTATGACAGTTTTGCAAAGAAACTTCGAGAGAAAATTGATCAATCCGTCAAGTAATTGCTTTGACGAAATTAGGTTATGTTACCAACATTTTTTAAATTGTTGTGATAAAAATTCTAAGTAATATATCTTGTACATAGTTTATCTTTTAGTTTAAACCATGTGATCATACTCACAATACAGTGCATTTATTCAAAACAAAAAATTAATTATTTTTATCTTAAGAAAATAATTTGATATCAAATATGAAGGTCACTGCTAGTAAAGATAAAACAAGAACAAAACAGGTACTTCTAAGGTACAAAAAGAAAAGAAATTTATACCAATACTACTGTGCGTACACCTACACATACTTTCCGTTATATTGTAGTCCTATAATATAGGCCTAATAAAGTACGATATATACTCCACTGGCCGTACCTGGAGAAGTATATCGAGGGGGTAGTTCTCTTGAAAGATGTGAAAAATCTCAAGAGTTGATACTTTATTTTTAAGCCCCTGAATGTTTAATTTAAGCCTAATTCCAATTGTACAGCTTATTCAAAGTCCCCCACTAATAACTCAACTTGCATCATCCAATTGTTGGTTTTTCAATAACCTTTTACATATAGGGTGATGAGTCATCACATACCTCAGTAGTTGTTGATATATGTAAAAACCCATCCATTATGGGTTTTAGTAAAATTTAAGACTTAAAAAGATTTTAATCTTAGAACTTAGGCTTAAGCGGCCAGTGTCAGTCATAACTATAATCTACATTTTCCGGTGACAACCGCGTCAAGGTACTATCTACAATATTTACAAGACAACCAGACGTTTCGCCCATACTGTGGTGTGGCATCCTCAGAGGTTTCTTACGCCACATCACAGTATGGGCGAAACGTCTGGTTATCTTGTAAATATTGTAGATACTACCTTGACGCGGTTTTCACCAGAAAATGTAGATTCTAGTTAAAAAGATTTTATTGAAACTTAAAAGGAGGAACGATAAAAGTACAGAATGCGTGTGGTATTTAGTGCATTGATAGGGGTTTTAGTGGTGGAGGGGAAACGTTCCACTGCTCCACCGCCATACATCATGGACGTGACCAAATTTCGTCTTCAAACTGCCGTCTGTGCTCAACTTCCACAATAGTGTTTGGTATAAAAAAAATTGTCATACAATACTGTAATAATTTATAGTTTATATTATTATCTATGGTGTTTTATTGTTATTAATAGTTATTTGGATAGAAATAATGATTTAATTATAAGCTTGCTTTGTTAGCGTTGATCAAACCAACCAAAGGTCAATGCAACTGATGACGTAATCGGCAGAGCTTGCTACTGCGCAGCCAGCTCGCGGCCAACCGTCTACTTAAGAATCCATAACAAGGATTTTTTGGGATGGCATATAGGAAGAATAAATAGGTCTCTTTCTCATATTCACTCAGTGCATCTATCTCGCACCAGTGCTTTCTGTAGGTTGCTTTTCATGCAGCTTAAATAAACCAATAAAAATGTCAGATACAGAACCTATAAATGTATACAATACAAATTAAACACTGACCTTGAGATAGATTTTTGCGAGAAATGTTATTTACAATGTCATAATTCATTATTACGATAAATACTTTTTATTTTCTTTCGGCGTTTAGTAACAAAATTGAAAATCAACAAACCTTATTTATTTCTTAATTAGCTACATATGTAATTTTTCAACCCTCAATGTGACCTCCTCATTCAGCATGAATCACTCCGTTATAATTTCGTTGTTATAGATTCAATTATTCCATATTTTAATTGGTTTGACATCTCTATCTCTCCATTTCTTACACTTGGTTTTTATATTCAAAAATATATTTTGCGAATTTTTAAACAAATCCTTCAGCGTTTGAAACTCCTTAAAAGTCCAATTGAACCGTTCTTCGGCTAAATCCTCTATGAAGTGCACCGGAAACCACCTCTTGGGCCCACGTTCAAGGACGAGGTTTTCGTACTTGGCGAAGACATCGTAGTGATCGTCGACGTACTGGGTGACGTTCCTCACTTTGGAGTTGTACTCCCGGATGTTGGGGAATATGGAGTCTCCGTCCTCCATGAAGTGGAGAGCCTCAGATATCTTGTAGTCTAGGTCCTGAATTTCTTTGCAGATTTTCGAGAAGTAAGCGCTGATGTTTTCTATTCCGGACATGCTTGCAATCACTCCAACGACGCTCACTATGCTGGCGATAAACAAACGCATTTTGCGTATTCTTTATCATCTACTTTTTCCGGTTTTACTTATGTTCTCTAGACATCTGAAGTTGGTTGAAGTTTGGCCTGTGCAACTTACACGACATCGTCCCTGATGGTCTACGTAACGACTCTACAACTATCACTGTTCATCTAGTATAAATGTTCAACAAAAGATTATGTTTGTGTGTGATTGGATCAGATATGAGCAACTGATTCCCCCAATGTTTTTATTGACTCTTTGATAGTGGAAATATGTTAAAACCACAATTAATTTCTATATTACTTACTACTAACCTGGTTTCTACATCTAATACTTTTGTTGTTTGCTGTTATTTTTTGGTTATAATTTGTTTAAACACTTTAGTTTAAAAATTTTAAGAAACTATTTTAATTTTGAAATGTTTTTAAAAAATGTTATTTTAATTTCTTCAAAATATTATAACTTAAATGTTTCAGATGCTCTTTACGCAATTAAAAATTCTCCAACAAGACATATTCCATTATATTTTTTTACTCTTTAAAATGAATAGTGTGTATTTGTATACTACATATGAGTGTGCTTTAATTTAATTCGATGATTGTAACACAAACAAATATAATTTTTATTTATTTTTCAAAGTAACGTAGTCAAATAAAAATCAGAATTTGACCCTACACCTGTAGCCAAATCTGTGCACATTAATCATGAACTTATAGTAATTGGTACATGAAATACATAATCAACTATGGAAAAACATTTGTCCTTGGATCAAGGGTTAAACCAGGATTGCCAGAGATCTAGGGTTAGTGGTTCTATTAACAATGAAGAATAAACAAAATACAATAGTTATTTTGTACGACGTTACGTGTTTTATATGAAAGAAAAGATTTTCAACTCTTATTCAAGCTGATTCACACCTTCCCCAGCTCGATGTTCCTTCAGCAATATCTCAAAAGCCGGCAAAGAGGAGTAGGCCTAATGCTGTAATGCAGCCACTTGGGAGCGAAGTGTTGTTGAAATAGGCTATAGGCCGTTCAAAAGTTGCCATCGACTTGACTCTACCAGAGAAGTCTGGTTTGTTTATGGTTGCTAGAATCCAAATATAGTGCAGAGGAGAGAATCAGGCTTGTCAGGTTATCGAAAATCAGACCAATAACACCTGGTTCGGATTCCAAGCTAAACTGCCGACTTTCCTAGTTTTAGTAGCCATTGGGGTATTAATAAATTACTCTTTCTGAGGAACAGAGACCTTAGTTAGTAACAATGACTACATTTGTTCATGTACACACACAATACTCATTCTAAACTTATACATCAACAATCGGTATTTTATTAATTAATAAATAAATTAAAAGCATATCTCTGTTTGCGTATCACCTTACTTTGGTGTTTGAGAGATGTCTTGACAATATTTTCTCAGAACAGTCGGGCAGCTTGATGATTATGTTTTTAATTTGAGTTGAAAATCAATATTTATATTTATAGCCTTAAGGCAAATTAATATTTATTGTCTTAAAACAGCCCTTAAAAGTTGCATATTGTATTTTCAATGAAATTTAAATTGGAAATATGTACCTCCAAACAACAAACCTGCGAATACAATAACACTGATGTTTCTTTACGGACATGCCTCCTTTGATTCTCGTCAATTTATTTAATCACTATTTTCAACTGAAAATGCTAAATAATAATAGAAAGTGGTTGTTGTATATTTCCTATATACTAAACTCCAAAACTTATGGAAAATAAGATTATTAGACGCTAACGATTTGAGATTTAAATCACATTATGAAAGATGCTAATAAATGTATTAAATTTGGGAATTTTTAAACGCCTAAGTATGTTTAGGACACGTGAATATATTTTTAGCTGAAATAAAGTGTTTTTTGTGTTGTACCTAATTTAAAAAACATATATTGTTTTCTTATGTCATGTTCATAACCAAGTTGACTCTATCTCTTTCAGAGAGTAGCAAGTGCTTTATGACACCCTTTCTCCTCTCACACCCCATTTCATCTTACAGATATCACCTATCCTCATTCATTTATACTGAGCACTTACAAAGGAGTGTAACACTCAATCTGAGCTTACACATAGCATTTCTATTACAGTCCATTTATTGAATCTCCCGACTTAACTTCAGAGCGCTCTTACAGCAAGACCTGGAACTACGAAGAGGTTTGGACTGCTACGACCAATGACGTGATGATATTAGTCAGCCGTAACCATAACAACGCCTGTCTGATAACCTGCTTGTTTGGATCGTGGATTTTCTTTTATTGTCTTATTAATTTGTACTTATTGTTGTTTACATAAACTTCCTTCCTACATAAACTTCTGTGGTGTTGTGGTGTCGTCCAAAATGTCGGCTCACAAGACATTCAAGATTAAGCAGAAGCTCGCTAAGAAGCTGAAGCAAAATAGACCCATTCCTCAATGGGTAAGGATGAGGACAGGGAATACAATCAGGTATAACGCCAAGAGGAGGCACTGGAGGCGCACGAAGCTCAAGCTCTAAGCAGTTGACATTTATAGATTGTGGTAGACTGCCAGACACAGCGTGTTCTTGGCAATTCTGCGTCAGAGCTTCACTCGATCGCCACTAAGCACGCTTATGTCAAGTCGAGAGATTCATTATCCCTTTGCACTCTCTAGGCCATTATAATGGCCAGGACGCCATGTCTGCTCATGTCAACTACTGTTGCACATAAATGGGCGCCCTCCACTGTAATTGCCTGAGGATTGGTGAGGGTAGTAAATTGCAATCTTGGCAATAAGAGTGCAATTGAGATTAAAGTTTTTCTTATAGGTCAAAATATTTATATCTCTTTGCATTCCTTCCAGACATAGAGTATATTACGTGGTAATCAGTGTAAATTAAGCTAAAATAGGGCTATCACTGTATCTTATATAACTTATTTTATTCTATCACAGATTCGTTTAACACATTCTCAACAACTTCGACTGTAGCATGCATTATATTCCCATTTATGCTATTCCATAGAGAAATTGTTTCATTTCTGAGCTTGCTAAATTCAAAAAGACAACTTGAAGACCATTTAAGAGAGGTCGCTATCGCTGTAGGGTCCAGTTGGATGAAGCGAGGTCCTCCGGATTCTATTGTCTCTACAATTATTGAAGGTAACACTGCCCTCCCTAAGTTCATTTTAATCAGCTGATATATCAGGGCTAGGCCGTGGTTGTACTTCACGTGTTGTTTTATAATTAATGTGTTGTCTTTGCATTTACCATTTGTCAGTAAACTGTAAATGTTGTTTTCGACAGCTTGGACGTCAGAACAAACTTGCAATATTGCTTGAATCTTGTCCTGATTTAAAAATAACGAAGAATTACGCGCCATTTTGTCTTGCACACTCGTCTCTCACTCGGCATCAAGCGTAAATAATATGTATCTCGATTAGGATGAAGCGTAAATATTGTGCTTGAAGCGTAAATATTGTATCTCTCACTTAGCATGAAGCGTAAATATTGTGTCTCTCACTTAGCATGAAGCGTAAATATTGTGTCTCTCACTTAGCATGAAGCGTAAATATTGTCCTTAAACTGTTCTCTACTATGAGATTTGATCCATGGTAAGTATGTTTAGTCATCTCAACTAACCTGCAAAATTCTCAATTTATTTATGTTGCTGGTATCCATTGCTTTGTTTAGTTATATATATGTTGGCTGTATCGACATTTTAATGAAATTTCTCAAGCACATGCCACACAAATACGAGGTTATAACACTAATTTTGAATAATGTTCTCTAATGATGTTCAGCCAGCTATGTATTTAATTTACATATTAAAAACTAAGAGTATATAGGATTTTTCGAAGCTTTATATTCAAGAATAACTAAATGTTAAAAACTAAATATTGATGTAGCCTTTATTCGAGAAGTTGTTATTAAAAATATAATAACGCAATTAAATTGTCGTTAGACAATTTTGAATGGCTAACAAACAAAGGTTAGTAACTACGCTGACCTTATCAAAGTCGCTTATCACGATGCATTCACTCTATGACGATGGCTAAGGTAGATTACTCCTACTGCGTCGGGAGATGGAACTCTGGTATTACAGCTTCCTTTTTGTCATCAACGTTGCACAACTGAGTGAAGATGACATCAGGAAGGTGTGTCACGAGGTGAAAATCCGGGATGACATTCTTGTGAAAGACTTTCAAACGCTGGCTTACGAAGACAGAGACAAGGTGTTCCCTCACATGAAAAACTACATTGAGGCGATGGAGGAGATAGTCGAGTGTTACCAGAAGGACGAGAGCACTACGTCCGAGATCTGTAAGGACGTGATCGATGAGGGGGCGCCAAAGTTTATGAACTTGCCGTACGACCTGGATGTCATCCAGAGCAGGTTCAACTGGACGGAGGAGGACACTGAGGAATTGTACTCCTTGCGGTGTAAGATCTTGGATGTCTGGTGGGACTTGGACAACTTGCTACCCCCAAGCACACACGTTGAGATGACCAGCAGGACGACGTGGTTTTAACAGTCACAAGAGCATTGTCTCTCCAGGATCTTAAAAAAGGGGTTCTAGTTTGTAACACTTGTGCTCATAAATAACATGAAACTAGACCTAAATATAATTCTATTATATACAGTTTGTAAAACATCTCTTTCAGTGGACGAATTAGTTCTTTTACACACAGTACAGAATTAAATGATAAACGTTCTTGCCAATAAATATCCCATTAAAAGCAATAGTAAAATTAAATTATGAAATGAAGACGATAACTAAATATTAATAGCATAACATTAAATTTTACGATAAACTTGGTATTGTAATTAAATTTCTTAGTTTTATCGTGTGTAGCTGTTTAGCTGTAATTTTATATCACTAAGCGTCACAACAAGTGTGAAACTACTGTATTGTGGAAGTTTGTCAAAATAAAGTGAAAAGAGAAAAATATTTACAATGTGTCGAGTTCTTTGGTGTAAAACCCACCCTAACATAGCAAATAAATTAGTTCAAAAAGTATAAATTTGGGTTAGGAGATTCTTATAGAATATTTGTTAGTAAAATACTATAAAGGTGAATTTAGTTAAAATCCGCCAAAAATATTGCAGAGCATGATAACTTTGTAACAGCCAATAAACGGAAATGTTTGTAAAAAGATCTCGAAGAACTTAAGATTGCTGTTGCATAGATTTATAGGCCTACTGTCAACGTATTTTTATGTGTAGGACTGGATTTTAAAAACAGGTTAGGTGTTAGGTATTTTCATGACCAAAGTGTGAGCAAACAAGTGAGTCTATAATACAGTAATAGGCTGGCAAGTATAAGACCTGTTGTTAAAAACCCCCTCATATGTAAGGCCTACAAGTTAAATTGAAATAATTCTCACTAGGTCCGGTACATAAATTCTATTTGTGAGGCATTTCACCTTCAAGGCCTTCTTCAGACATCGACAAATTAAAATCCCACTATGTTTTAAGTGATACGATAAATTATTGGTTTTAGAATGATTGTTTTATTTTATATTTACACATACACATACACACACACGCGAGCGCGTGCGCGTAGTTGAAAAATCATTCTAGTAGCACACCAAAAATGGAATAATTGACCAAATACAATTTGTATGTAAACTAAAACGATAAATTGTAATGTCAATGTCTGGAGAGGCCTACCTTGTAGTTGAAAGTCCTCACAAATAAAATATAGCCTATTTATTAGACCCAGTGAGAATTTTAAACTATTTTTAACTTAATTGATTTTAAATTAAGACTTATCTTGTTTTGTTTAAAAATGTTTACCAAGTGATTCAGGTAAACGAATTCTTGCGATTAAAATGTATTTACTACATTTTACTTTACTAAAAAGCATTTCCATGTTAAATTTAGAAACTATTTATCATGTAGATGGACTAACCACTAGATAAGGTCAAACATTGCTCACTTGCTGTTTTTGCCCTTGTTGTAAAAAATGGTTTTACCTTTCCCCTGGGTCACGGAAAGTTTTACCAACCTCCAAATCACAATAGTAAATTTCATTAAACTCG
Source organism: Stictocephala bisonia (assembly GCA_035578905.1). Lineage (NCBI taxonomy): Eukaryota > Metazoa > Arthropoda > Insecta > Hemiptera > Membracidae > Stictocephala > Stictocephala bisonia. The sequence continues at coordinate 372,570 of JAQJVL010000321.1, forward strand.
ATATTCGTGAAGACATTGAAAACAGGCACATCATGTGTTTCACGAAGGTCAAACTCAAACATTAAATATGTCAGAAACCAACAGAGCTCGAACTTTTAATATTTAATATTTTGGGCTTTGTACACTTCCAGGTAAGAAACACTTTTTTAAATGTCTTGCTCCATTTTTCCAAACAAAAAAGGCCTACCTTAGCACACTAGAGTATAAGGCAAAACATGAGAATTATTCGTTTCCTGAAAATACCAAAAATTCGGTTGGGTTTTAGAAAAATCAAAGTGTATATATCCACGTTATAAGAAAAACAGAAAGACGTGTTTTAATGTAGTAGAGTTTGGAGGCAAACCCCAATACTGCAGGCCTATTTAATTATACAATCATTTATAGCCTATTGATATTTACAGTTAATATATCACCTCTTCGTGTAATATATTAAGTTAAAAGAAATATCACAAATGTTTTATGATACTTTCAAAACGAATGTAATAGCTTGGTAGTCTAATTTTTGTATTCTGAAGTTTTGAAAAATCCGACTTTTCACGTGTTATCCAAGCAGTCAGTTATTCCAAAATTATTTTTTTTAATAAACTAACTGCACGCATTTATTTCCCTTATTTATTAATCATAAATAATAATATGATTAAACAACTAATATTAATGAAATAAATTTAAATTTTTGGTGAAACTACCGAAGTTCATTACTGTATATTATATGATGCTAATAGTGGAGGTTAATATCATTCAAATGACAGTAAAATATTGTGAAATATAATGGCAATGTTTTGTCTTTGATACTAGCCTCTTTCTTCCCGATTGTTTACCTATTTAAACACATTTCAGATGTTCAATTTTAATGCTTTATTATTGAAAACTGAAAAAAGATATTATTGAACTTTGCACATATAATTTACAATATCCCATGTAGGCACTTCAGAATTAAAATATACAGTAATGATAACATATGTTTATGTTATTCAGAAAGCAGTTTGTCAATCTCCACCCAAACGTCAACGGACTGTTTCTTAAGTCTGTTACACTCGTCCATCTCTGCCTCGCTGTAGTTCAACACATTCTGGATGAACTCAGGGTCATAATGGTAGTAAAACTTGGGTCCTTCCTCATCCAGGATGTCCTGGCCAAGACTCACTGTCGTCTCCTTGTCCTGTTCGATGCAGGATTGGAAGCTCCGAATGGCCTGGACATACTCGCGCAGATCGTTCAGGAAGTCGTTCCTGTCAGTTGATGCGAGGGCCTTGATGCGCTCCAACAAGGAGTTGTCCACGGTCCGCACCCGCTCACAGACAGTTTGGATGTAGGACTCATCTTGTGCCCAAACTCCGACCAATGAGAGTGATACGATCACCGCCGCGAGACCCATCATCACGTCATGGCAGACCAGTGATATCGCAGCGACCTCGGAGGAACACTTGGCATAACTGAGTTATACAACAAGATCTATATCATTAGTGGAGCGCGCAAAACACTTTTCATATGTTTGAGTACCGAGCAATGTCAACTACAAATTTAATACATTCCCTACTTTGCTCTCATTTTTAGTATGCAAAATTATATGTGTATTTTTAAGTACATAATTAGGGGACACCCTTTCACGCTTCGCGTGCCAACTAAATTGCTCACTACGCTCGTGGCGCCTCAGCCTCGAAAATGTCGGTTGGTAGTAATCTCACTCGCTGCGCTCGTGATTCTAAGGTTACGTTTACATTAGTTATCGTGACACTCCGTTAATAATTGACGACAAGCACGACGCTAGCGCTCCTAGCGGTGGGAGTACAGTAGTGCGTATTTCTGCACTATTTACATCCACAGGAGTGATTAGTAAATGTCAAATAACATACGTATGTAACCTGTCACGGCACTTTTTCTATTATTATTGCTCCACTTATTTGCAAGACACAATACAATAAATGGTAATGTGGTGTAGTTGTGCGGTCCGGATACTTGGAGCGCTAACGTCGCGCCTGCTCCACAGCGCATCAATGGAAATGTCGTGACTGTGTATTATTTGAATGAGGTTCTATACGGCCATTAAAAGCAACTGAACGAATATATAGTATTTGTCTTACAATTGTTCTTATTGAGTAAAAAATCAGATATTTTTTAATCCACACTAAAAATACGTCATTTTTACACTAGCTTAAACGTTTTAAATATAACCCCGTTGGAATTTTAGTAGGGTCAGTGAAATAAAGACCATTTCTTATATTGTTCCCACCATCCTTGGCTTTTAAGTTTTAAAATCTTATCTCCCTCGTAGCTCGAGAAATTTCGTGAGGGAGGGAGAGATTTAACGCCTACGGAATTAAATATGTAGATTTTATCTCATCCCTTATTAAAACTCGTATTAGTCTAGACTCTAATCCTAGCTACTGTAGACGAGTCCCGAGAAGCGCTCTGGTCTGTATATTGCAGGGGCTGACTGAAACACCATCTTGGCAGAACCATTGAGTAGGCTAATTGTTGTAGAACACTGCTTGAACTATTCCACACAACAATCTCACTGTCTAATCATTGTTAAAAGTAGAGCAATTTTACATTATTAATCGTAAGATGTGGTAAATAAACTATTACAAAACATTGTACAAGAAATAATAATCTACTTACACGAGCGCCTTCTGTACAGAAATGTCAATTTAGACTCAGCACACAGCCGCTCGAGCCTAAAGGCGGCTGATGAAACTGAACGGTACGTGAAAATACCACTGTACCTGTGGAAGCGGGTACATGGATTGTATAAGATATATATTATATATACATGTAGGCAAAAGTCTAGGGACGATACATGTGTTATTAGTATACTTTTATTATTAGTTGCACCAGAGGATTAAAACTTAACTAATTAAATTAGAAACTAAAAACAAACATTTTTTAACGTTCTTACTGACTCTATCTGCAATGGGGGACGGCCCACAAGGAGTCAGTAGATAATTTAAATGTAAGCAAAGAGCTATGTGCATGCCATTTTAAATGTCTTAATTAGTAGAACATCATGCCGCAAATTAGACATCGAAAGGTTAATCCTAAACAAAATGGCGGCGCTCGAAAGTTTCAAACTGATCTTGTGTGCAAGTTCAGTACACAAACGCCTACTTTTAAGATGTATTCGGTGTTCTGCTATTCTTCTATGGTAACGGTCCATGAGAAGTCAGTAGAACATTTTTAATATAATTATAGGTTAATATGCACATCATTTTAAAGGGCAGGTCAAGCAAAGAAGAATGCTGTAAACCGCACTTCAAAAGATTTATCCGTTACAAAATGGTGACAGATTCAAAGATTTTAAACACGCCGTATATACTGGTAGAACTACTCAATATTGTTTTAAAATAAAATACCAATTAAACATCACAAATTGCTAGTTTAAATATGTTTGATTACAATAACGCTAAATAATATAAACACAATGCACCTTTAACAACTACCAAGAGGGTATTATTTAGTTATATAGCAAATATATCTTTATTTCGCTTTAAAACACTGTCAACAAATTAACTATGAATTAAAAACAAAAAATTATTTAAAACTGCTACAATATATTTAAGACAAACAAATTATTTTCAAAATTACTATTAACTGGTTACTATCGTGGGGAAATGAGTGCCTTCAAGTTAGTATGATACAAAAAGAACACTTAAATGCATTGCAGCGTGAGTGAGAGAACATTTCATGGATTACCTTCATTTACAGAATATAGACAGATACAAAAGCCCCACGCAATGCTAAATTTTGAAACGCGAGATCGCTTAACTCACCGGCCAGATCATACGCGGCGCTAGTGGTAAAAACCGGCCAAGCGCGGTTGCCAAACTGTGGCTGGCCGGCCGGCCGAGCCGGCCAGGGAGAAATCCCTCGCTAGGCATCGTCTCTGGTCTCTCAGGCTAGTCAACTGCAACAGTCCCGCGTGTATGGCACGAGCAGTCTAACAATGATGCATATGCGGAGTTTAATATTACTGTACATCTTTTACTGTTAAAACGTAATATTCATATTAACATTTTTTATTGAAAATTATTGTTTGTTTAATTCGGTGCCTGCCCTAAACCACCCAATCTTAGTAATTACTAGAAAAAAATAAAATAATCAGGTATTCTTTCCTATAATACGTTTTTGTTTCTCTTGTTTACTATAGGACTTCACCGACAAGTTTTGCATAACTTGGTGAGACCTAGATTTTGTACACACGAGTAAAAATAAGTAAATAAAATATATGGAAAAATATTTTGCCCGTTTAAAGGCCCGTGTAAATGAATAAAGTAAGTGTAAAAGCTTACTATCATGAATGTATTTAAGATAGTAATAATAATAATAATAAATACTTGCAAATTTGTTAATAATAGCCTACATAAATGTTAGTAAAATTATTTTGTATACTTTATTATTTTATTGGCGTTGTCAGACTAAAATTCCATACACGTAGCTTAATCAACTATTTAAAAAATACATTATTTTAAACGTTTCTTCAGGTATTCATCAGTAGGGTGCTATTTTCGCTCAAAACTTGACTAACTGAAAATTAGATAAATATAAAACATAAATAATCCTATTACAAAGAACAAATGTTTTCCAATTTTATCGTGGCTAGGGAGATGATTTCTATAAGTATTATTAAAGCCAAACAACACTGACTAATCACAAATTCTCAAAAATCATAAGACCACGAAATTTGCTATAAACATTCATTATAGGCTATAGACAGACATATACTAAGAGGGGATTTGTCAACAGTTTTTCTTAAAAAGCTAAATTAAGGCAGATAATAATATCCCAATACTAGCAAATCATTGTTACCCTAACATTGAGAAAGCTTATGACGTGCACCGTTGACACTGTTGCACACTTGACATAAGAGGTTATTTTTTAACAGTGTATTGAAACAATGTTAAGCGTGTAATACGAAGGAAAATAACAAAATTACACGAGTGAGTGAAATGAGCGTAGCCAGTAACGGGGTTTTGCACACTTAGCGTGCTGTGGTATCCCCTAGTTTAAGAAAAAATTAGGTTTTGGATTATTACTATTATTTTTTACAGTTTTAAATGGGTAAAAAATGTTTAAAGGAACATAAATCTCGAATGGGGACAAAGTGTTTGGGAGATTGAAGGCGATAGGTTCCATGCTCGGTCCTCTTAATACCGACACGGTGTCCGCACAATGGTTGCCATCGACAATGGTTGCTGTCTGTGTGTGTTTGTGTGCGTGCGTGCGTGCCATCAAGGACAATCAAATTAAGTTAGTTTAAGGCCAACAATCCTTGGCTCGAAAGAAATAATCTGGCAAAAGGTGATGGTGACAATTTTAACAAAATTTAAATAAAATGGCACATTTATGGAACATTTCCGTACTACTGTACTAACGCACCAGCCCACCCATACACGCACTGTGCAATTGACCCACCCACCCACCCATACACGCACTGTGGTATTGACCCACACGCCCACCCATACACGCACTGTGGTATTAACCCATCCGCCCACCCATACACGCACTGTGGTATTGATCCACCCGCCCACCCATATACTACTAGAGACGTATGGGGTGTTCATGTTGGATGGTAGTCAAGGTTCGGATGTTGTGTAGGGAAGAGAACCGAGTGTCAGACTTGTCCGTTAGCTGAAAATCAGACCAACACTACGTGGTTCGGATTTTATGGAAAGCTGCAGGTCCGATAGTTGCCCTGGCTGTTGGGCTATTATTAATAAATTGCACTTTCTGAGGAACAGTTAAACTCAGTTAGTAACCAGACTACACTCATATAATCGTTCATATTCGCCTTAAAATACGCACAACGTTGTGTCGGCGTCTCATATGTTAGAACGAATACTGTTTCCTTCAAACTAGATGGAAAATAATAATATTTGAGGCAAAGTTCAAACAATGACAATAAATACACTTGTAGTCATTGCTCAGACGACACAGATCCTGTAAGAGAGCCGTTTTGCCCATCAATACTTCCTAGGGTTGTTATACGTCCCGGTTTCCCGGGACTGTCACCGGTTTCGCTTTGAGTTTCCCGAGGATACTTTTCGGGACACGCAAATGTCCCGGTTGTGGTCAAACTGCCTAGGCCTACACTTAGCGAAAGTAAAACAGAGGGAAATTTCATCGTGCGCTGTACGTTAATAATGTATGTTGCTTTAAGGGTTGGCATCTTGTGGTGTTTCAACAGACGCCAGCAACCACAAAGCTGAAAAAATACTTCCTTGTTCAATATTTTAAAGAGGACGACGGAATTGCTAGCAAAGTTTGCCTCAATGATAATTGTAACTTTAAACACTAACCAGTTACTGCTTGTCCGAAAAAAATATCCCTTTAGATAAATGTTTATTGTTTTGTGGAGACTATACAAATACTAATTTTGGTGGTGTTAACGTTAACCATAAAGGCATAACATATTTCACAAACTTAAAAGGTAGCCTAGAAAGAGATGTTGAAGGTGTTGGGTGATAAGCTCACATTTTGCATAACTCAGTTTAGAATTGTCATTTATTTAAATTTTGAAAAGTTTAAATAAGTCATGAACATATAGATAATGTGTCATACCATACAACCCCCTTCCCCCTCATAGTATGCCTGATGTCCTAGGTTGGCACTTGGGTAATACAGCAACCCTACTACTTCCTGATAACATTTATGATAATGAAACTGAGCCTCGTGATTAGTTCGGATAACTAATCACTCGGCCTTCAAAAATTTCTCCTGATAACATTTATGATAATGAAACTGAGCCTCGTGATTAGTTCGGATAACTAATCACTCGGCCTTCAAAAATTTCTCATTAATTATTTATGTCCTTAGTAACGTCTAACTTACATTGTTACTTTATATAATATTTAACTATTTTATATCACTCCGAGACTTTTAATAGACTTTTATAAGAAAAAATACATTTTCTGTTATAAATGTTATGTATGTGACCACGTAATAATTGTTTTGTTTTTAATTAATATCTATTTTGAACTAGAAAGGTAATAATTAGTAATAGGGCCATTACAAAAATAATACAGTACTTGCTACTTATAATAAGTTATACTACTGCTACCTAGCGGCAACATTGTATAACCGTTAGAGAGAGATTTAACAGCGCTACCTGTGTGTAAAGCGTAGAGTTAGTGGTTGCCTCTGGTGGTTCACAATTTTGCCACTAGGTAGCATTGAGTATTTATGTAAATTACTGATATTATGGTGTGTAAAACAACTCAATTAAATATTTAATTGAGTTACTTCAACTTAACTAACTAACTAATTTGTATGGTTATTTTTCCATACATAATTTGATAATTTAATTTCTCTTAGTAATTGTGTTTAAGACTTTTATCTGTTCTAAAGACTTGGATATAAATCAGTCTTTTAACTGTGTCACCAATATTTCTTTTTTGTCTCTTAATCTGTCCACTTTAAAGTATCTACAAGCAGTAATAAGCGCCCTATTAAATTCGCCAAATTGAAAGGTTTAAAAATGTGAAAAGGGACGTAGAAAATAGAGGGTTGAGTAAGATGAATAAAAATAATGTGGTTATGAAAGATCGAGATATGAGAAATTTTGGTGATACGATATAATTTTTAAAATAGTCTATATGTTTAGGGCCTACTATGTGTTTACAGTATTTATTTTGTATTGTATAACACTTTTAGGGCGTATTTATGTAACAATTTATGTTTTGTTTTTGGGTTTAATCAAATGTTTATTAATGTAAATAGTTCATAAATGTATCCATAGTTAAAAGTATAATTTCTAATTTTATGTTTCAAGGATCCTTATAAGCATGTGCCATCAATACAATTTGCTTGTCTCTGTATCTGCTCAGGTACAATATGTAGTAAGCCCTATCTATAAACATTGATGATATCCAGTCGGTATAAAATAAGTAAAAAAATTAATCAATTTGGCAAATTGAAAGGTTTAAAAATAGTAAGCCCTAATAAAAATGAATAAAAATAATGAGCTTATGAGAGGGATGTATTGAGAAATTGTGGTGAATAAATTCTGTATAGTATGTATGTCTAAATTATATGTTATATTTTATAGTTCCTCGTGGTGTAATATCACTGACAATGCCCAAGCTAACTGCAGAATAAAAATCTTGGTTTTCTTATCATCCATCGTTATTTTATCTTCCTTAAACAATTAATTGTTTCATAATTTAATTTGATAAATTATCATAAATGTTTCATAAACTTGTTAATTAAGAATAAAATTAAACAGTCCCCTTTATTTAGAAGTAGAAGTGTATAAAATAGGTTTCATTTGCTCAACGTATAACTTATGTACTAGAAGAATTTGGCTAAAATTCAAAGAAGAGGATGTACAGTATAGGGTCAAAATACGCGGAGTAAATGCAACTCAGTGAACGTAAGCGGGGGTATTCCGGGCCTTGCCCTCAGTGCCCTGTCTGACTGTCGGTTGGAGTTTTGTCTGTCCATTCTGTATTCCTCCCTCCACTGTGGGAAAACGGGAATCCCGCACTATGATCTGGCAACGCCGCGCCATTTAGCGACCGTCTCAACGCCTTCATTTTGAGAAATACCACGAACTGCCCGTTTCATTATTTCCTATACCGTGGGGCTTCTGTATCTGTCTAATATTCTGTGCTTCAATGCATGTAATGTTTATTTATAATAAAACAGATTTAAAATAAAACTATTTGTAATATATTCATGCATCAATATGGCATTGAAGACATTATAATTTACTCAAACACTTGTTAATCTGATGAAGATTTTGAGAGTTAAAAAACGAAGTTGGCTTTCGTCTTAAGTTTTAAGTTGGCATTTTAACGGAAATACTTTCAACAACGTCAACATAATGATTCAGTACCTTCCACCTTCTATCCATTATTCCAACTTAAGTCTTAATAAAATGAAATTTCGTTGAAACTTTCTCTACTTTAAGTAAAAAACTATATCAAAACTGTCACTAAAATCAACTAAAATGTGTTCTCCGAAGAAAGTTTCAAGTACAGTGTTATTGACAAGTTGTGCTATTTTGGATTTAGTTAACTCATAAATCACTTGGTGTATTCTGAACTCATGTACAATGACCGAATTTAGTTCATGATTAAGACTTGTGTTGCAATAGGAGAATTAGCCTTAGTGCAAATATATATTTACTTCATTACAACTTGATTAAACTTGTAGCAAACTAAACGTCAATATACTGTTTTTATTGGAAAATTCATTAAAAAGAAAAGCTTAATAGTTTGAAAACCCTAGAATATATTTTTTTTTCCTATATAAGATTCTATTGGTTCAGTTGAATGGAAATTACGTAATACAGTATTAAAAAATTAAAATAAATTATGATTATTTAATATATGAGTATTTGTTCTCTTGAGGTTCTCCAAAAATTCTTTAAACCTGCCCTCTGGTACTTTCGGATTGTTCCGTTAATTCACTACCATAACCATAATTTAGGTTAACCTAATATAATCAAACCAAACTTAACATAAAATAACCAAACCCAATATACCCTGAGTAAACTTAACATAACATGAACAAACCTAACTTATCTTAACCAAAGTATTGGTATTGAATTAACGCAAAAGGTTATACTGTACATTCATTTATTGTGGTCAATTCACTCTCAATTACCCTTATGGTCTGCTGAAAATGACACTGGAAAAAACATCAAGAGTGATATAGAAACAACAAATATTCTTATTGGTATTATTTATTTACACAAAAAAATTTTGCTAAGCCTAATTGAGTAGAGAGCTCAGTAGATAGCTAGTTAGCTTAAAATAGTGTTTGAGTAAAACACTACGTTGTTTGCTCCACTAAAACGATCGTCCTTGTCAATTACAACTTATAAAGCGTAATTTTATCCATCTAATAACTTATCTATTTTCGCCCACTTTTCCATTGTTGTCCGCCGCAAATCCAGCAGGTCCGCCATATTGTCGTGCGTCCAATTGAACCCTTGCATCAACTTGTGAAAGTCGAACGTAATAGTCATGTACTTAGAACCTCTAGGCTTATCATCAATCAGATCATGACACGCCTCAATAACAGCATTTTTGTCCTTTTCAATACACTTAATTAGCAAGTCTAATGAATCAATGTACGCTTTTATATCTGTAAAGACTGTTTCCCTGTTTTTTATTTCTGGCAATTCCAACACTTGGCAGCACTGGTTGTCGGCCTGTCTCACCTGGTCGCACACTGATGCCGCACTCTCGCCTTCATCATCAGCCAAGTTCATCACGAACACTCCTAATAGCAACAGCTCGGCTACCAAAGTGATCTTCATGACTTGGCTGTCTCAAACCCGTGTAAATAGTCTATAACATCCTCTTTATTACACTTAATGGTGATGTTTGAAGACGATAACACGCCCTAATTGTTGTAGAGACTGTTCGTTCTCGATATCTACTTCAATCTTCATTTAGTGATAGCAATGTATCCAGTTTAATCTTAATATAAAAATAATATCACTTGATAAGACTGTCGATTTTGCGTTTTAGGAAAATGAAAGTTGTATTGATAATGTTGATTTCTATTTTACACTTACTTCAGTCGATTGCTGGCAAAATGATAAAAATTTAAAGAGGGAAGCAAATTATAAAGAGTGGCACAAAGTGTTTCTCAATCAATAAATTATCAGTATTTTTTGTGGACCATGGTCAGTTTGTAGGAATCACCCCGCACCCCTAATATATAAAGCATAATTATATGTTGTTCAGGAAGAGTTGAGAATGATGCTTGATCAGTTTGTATCTTTTAGAACCGAGGTAAAGCGCCATCAATGCATTAGTTGCGTACCCTTGCCAACAAGCGGGAAGAGAGAAAAAAAAACAAACAGTGCGAGCCGGGGCCGGAGTATCCAGTTCCGGAGGTGAACACTTCCACCGCCTGACAAGGAGATTACGAGAGAGTCGTCAGTCCCTAGGGTGAACAATTCCATCTACCCATTGAGTCTTTGCATCACTACTCCACAGAGGATAGAAACACTGTTGCTATCCACCGGACCAGCCCTCCTGATGGGCTCACACTGCAACGTTCAAATATTTTCTCCCAAAAGCACTGGAATCATCTTAGCGTCTGGTATAAATGAAAATTATAAGTTCCAACAAGACATTAATGGCTCCGTGGGATTGTCTACAAATGTGTAATAAGAGTTTTTATTACAAATTACTTTTGTATTACTTAAAAATAAAGTTAATTATTTCCCTTTCAATTGATCTGTACTTTTACTAATAATACTTTTGTAATCTATTTTATTCCCGCTTAAGTGATTTATTTCACTAAACAAAATGTATTTTTGTTGTATTGTGAATAGTTCAACAAAACAAACCTAGGGTGATAGGTGGACTGGAATGTAAATATTGATATGCATACAAATAATCTGTGATTTCTATAGCCAAGTCAAAGTTGGTTATTGATAGTCATATTATCTGACAACTTTATTATATTATATTAATGACAAGAAATGAAAACAACACTAAAATCTAACCTTAACTGATATGATCACAAAAACCACACCAAGTTCGCCTTGTAACACCTGGTAAAAAGCTCGTATTCACTGGACGTTTCCGACTTGAGGAACCTGAAGTGACGCAGCTCCACTATTGTCCAACTAAAGACTTCAACAAGTGAATCTTCACTAAATTTCACACGAAGGAATTTGGGGCCGTTGTGCTTGTAGAGGTATCGGGCAGCGCGGCGTGCATGCTCCAAGCGCTTACTAACACGCACTATGAGTGTGCTGAGCAAGCGTAGGTAGGTAACCATGTGGCGTAGCAACTGCCCGCCTTGGCCAGGTTGAGGTAAGCGTAATAACAGCGAGATATTGCGGTCTGCCGAAAATAGTTGAGGGCCTAGGCGTTGTCCCCAGGATTCTGCAACCTGCGATTGTACAAGAAAACAGTTTGTAGTCTAAAAAACTTAAGGGAATCTTAAGAATAAATGTACACGTGATATTCTTTCATAAGTACACATTCGGTAGCAAACAAACATATAACAACTCAGTAAATAAAATATTCATGTGTAACTCCTAAAAAGTATGTATTTACTGGTATCATAAAAATATTTTTGATATTCTTCTACATGAACATATAATAAATATAGACATGGTACATCTCTCAAATATTACTCGCAAAAAACTCTTTTGGCCATCCTTTTACAAACATAAATAAAGAACATGCATGTAACATTCTTCTACACGTAATACACTTTAGTGAAAATGAATATGAAGATTATCTATAAGCACATAAAAAATATACAAATCGTGTACACCTGTGAAAATATACGATAAATATAAATGACTCCTAATTACAAGGACTGTCAGTTAATATACATATTTATCCTCCCCAAGTACATGTGTTATACAAAATGACTGTGCAACTGGGATTCCTCGTCAGGTATACATACAAAAAATATATGTAACACACCTTTACAAATATACATAATAAATACAAAAATTACACTATATTGTTAATTACATGAAATATATATGTGCAATTCCCCTACAAGTACACCCATCAAATACTCCTCACTAAATACACATAATTGATAAAAATACCACATTACTCTACTACTAATATAATAAACATATACATGACATTTTTCTATTTATACTAATAATGAATACATATCATATTCTTTTAATGTTGCTTGTAGTTAAAAAACGTGTGATACCTCTATACAATATACATAATACAGTAAACATACTTTCATAACTCATTAATAAAAAACATGTATCAGAAATCGTTTGATTTTCTTATACAAGTAAAAAATAGCAAAATTATATGTCAACCTCCTTTACAAATACATTAAAGTGAATTTGTAAAAAAGAGACAGTTGTGATACTCCTCTACAATTATGTACAGTAAACAAACTCATGACAAACCTGTACGATACACAACCACAAGTATGCATAATAATTTATACGTACAAAGTTTCACTACAAACGTAACACAATAAATATATTTAAAACTTCTTTAAAGGTTCTCGAAAGATGTTATATAAAATATATTCATCTTAATTCCTTTTCGGGTATACATTATTTAAATAAAAACATGTGATTCTTCTTTACTTCTTTCCTATTTTTCTCAATTAATTATGGAAATGAACTTATGACAATTAATTACATGTAGCAAAAAATTACAAGTATCACGGATTCCAAGTGCATGTAATATATATTGAACTCTACAAACACAAAAACAAAATAGATATACCTATGTAACACTCCTCACAGGTACAAATAACAAAAACACACCTGACACCCCATGCAGATGCATGAATTAGTAAACAAACATACTAATATTCTTTATAATATGTATTAATTAATTAATTTTTATTAACTCATGGGTGAAATAATCTAATGGTCAGGACTGGAAAAGTAAGCACAAAAAGCGAGAATACAAAAAGTCGAAAGAGCACTAGCATTAACACAAAACATCTACAACAAGAAATCAATACAAAAATCTGACACTACAAGATCGTAATCGAACCAATTGCACTATGTGCAAGTAACTACTAAAAATGAAAGGACAGTTAGAAGGACTGAAGAAAGAAAAATTATTCGAAAAATGCTAGGCTCGAGAAAAATAGTGGAAGGATACAGGCTGCAAACAAATGAAACAACTGAAAAACACTCAGATATTGAATTAGACAAGGAAAAGAAGGGCAACATTCTACAGGCATATACAAAGACTACCAGCAACACGGTTGACGAAACATACACACAACATAGCAACAACACTAAAATTCAGTGGGTAATACAAACACAAAACTTCAAAAAGCAAACATAAAACAAGAAGAAATCCTAGGCAGAGACACATTCAAAAACAAAAAATGGAAAGTTCAAGAAGAGCCAGTACAGCCCCAAATGGTATGATGAAAGAAAGCAAGAGTTTAATCGGATAATGAAACAACACTTGAGAGAAAGAAAGTACAACAAAATGAGTTGATGTTGCTTAGGGTCTTCCTTCTTGGGAGTTTTAGCACATTAGAAAACACTAATAATTATGGATTGAGATATTGCAAAGCTATATTCTTTATGATATAACAAATGAAGTTATTTAAATTCTTATGAGCTCATGATTAATGCCATACTGGAACTTTAAAAAATTTCCATCCATAAAAAAAGCCTTTGAAAGTTGTGTGACTTTATTATTGGAAGCTTACTAATAGTATTTTTGAAAATAAATTTCGAGATTAACATAACAGCAATACCAGTCTGCAAAATTGAGATCAGAATATTAAATAACACCATCTTATAACTTCAAATAAATCCTTCCGATACTCTGGAATCAATTATTTTGTTTGGATAGTTTTACAAGGATTAAACTATTTTGTTCAGTAATTTTACTATATGAATAAACTTTTCTATTTAAATTTTATTTGTATGTGTGAATATATTATGTACATTTTCATTCATAATTTTATTTCTAAGGTGATCTTAAATGACTTACTTTTATTACCTTGTGCCATAAACAAAGCCCTATAATAAACAATGTCACATCAAACAGTCTCATCTTTCATCTTTCTGCAAGTCATTCACTATCACATATCAACATCAAAATCTTCCTAACTTTTAAAAATATATAGTCATACAAGGACTTGTTACTTGTCACCATCTTTGTCCATTAATGAGAATTAATATGCTTGATAAATAATTACCAACAATTTAAATTAACACTTTACTAAAGAATACACTTTTGTAAAATAATAAATTAACAATTTAGCAGTTATTGTTGTCATTGTATCACATTGTATAAACTGTATAATGAGAAATAATTGATTAGATTTCTTTATTGTTAGTAGAATTAAACAATTAATGGTGATATTTTTTTAAATGTTAGCCAATTTTACAACTATCTTCAATAGAAAATGTGAAAATTTCATTCAATTATTCACTTTATAAAATTATTTGTATGATAAATTTGTAGAAGTTACTTTTTTTAACTGTGGAAAAGGATATGTCATTATGCTCCAAGTTGTGTCACTGTTTCTTATAATTTTGGTGACATCATCTTACTTTTTCTCAGTCAAAAGTTATCCAATGGATTCCGGAGATGAAGTAGATTTAGTTCCTGATAAAGATGTTGAAAGTGTATGTAACACTTTGAGGACATTAGATAAGAAACTGACAGAAATATTCACAGATCTTCCAGAGGATGGAGGGAAAGTCGTAATGAAACAGATGAAAATTTACAATGAGGCATGTCGCATTCTACTGGAACACTGCAAAAGTGATAAATACAAAGCATTCCCGCCGGCTAAAGACTTGCTGGAACGTGGAGGTCCAGAGTTTTTAGATGTGGATGTTGATGAAAGTGATCTTGAAGAGAAGTTCAGTTGGGACAAAGAAGATCTGCAGAATATGCAGAACTTAAAGAAAAGAACTAATATTGTTTGGTATGACTTGTGGCGATTGTACAACAATATACCAATTCCTGATTCTTAATTGAGAGTTCAATTTTTCAGTTTATCGATTTCACATCTGTTTTAGCTAAATATTTACTGTAGTAAATTTATGTTATATAATTTCTTCATGAAAAAGAAGAAAGGTAACTTGTTTAAAAATTTCAAATGCTAAATAAGCAGTTATATTTTGTTACGTTTAATTATTGATTAAGCAAAACAAAGTATTGTTTTTGGTACCTCTTTAACTTCCCTTGACTGTAGTCCTGTGTGTAAACTTTATTCAGTGAGTTAAATATCAACTGTTTGTAGCTCGCTTGAAGATTCAAATCTTGGACCTTTTACTCTGCAGACCGAAGCCATAGCCACTGAGCCACCATGCGAGCAAACAATTTCAAATCAATACAACTGCATGTACATGTATGGTCTAGTGAGTAGGTAAATACCACTGTACGTTATTGGTGGGTGGAACAAGGTGAACTCTATGATATGGTGGTGCAGTGGTTATAGCTTCAAACCGTAGAGTAGAGTGTTCGAACACCCAACTGAGCTAATGATTGGTACTTCACTTATTGAAGAAAATTTTATGAAATTTATTTACAATTTTAAATTACGGATTATGAAAAGAGAACATTACAATACTTTGTAATTAAGCAATACTTACAATACACTCATTTTGTCTATTGTGTCTAAGTAGGTCAAAGTGCAATGAAAAAACGCTGAGGCAATACACTTAACAGCAAGGTCTACTATATAATGAACTACAGTATACTGTATTCTTTATTCCTCTATAACCATATCATAAGTTGCCTTGCTGTGATTCATTTATATATCTCATAGGATATCCTTTTTATAAGTAGTCTACATTGAGGGGAGATTCTCGCCCCCTCAGATTGTTTTTGCAGTTGTCAAAGAGTGATTTTCTAATTGATGTTGGAGTGAACATAATGTCAGTTAACATAACCTAATGAACATAACCTAACTTCAAGGTCTGTTACAAGTTCACAACCTTGAAGTTAGGTAAACTTGTTTCGTCAGGAGGTTATCGTGATTGCAGGAAACTGAAGTAGTGAAAGCCCTTGGTAGTTGGAAGACATTAATAAGAGAATTAATGCGAAATTATGATCTTTCTGTACCTACAATATGACTATTTGTCTCCCTCATCCTAACTAAAAGAATATAATTAACGATAATTTTTGTAAACCAGTTATTAGTTGCAGCTTGGATCACTAATTAGCCAAAAATAATATAATCTTTACACAAACTTTCTATTTTTATTAATAAAACCTCGTACACTGCTTTAAAATATATAATCTAATTAATCTTTCCTAATTTGCCTATTTTCACTATGAACACTCTTTGGAAATCAATATTTTGTGATATTAAACTGCTGTAAAAAAATATACTTAAATACTATTTACATTGCTAGTTGTGAAGGGTCGTGTAACGACTTATATGGCATCAATATCGAAATCATCAGGTATTTCCAAATTCGACCAAACGTTTAAAACATCATCCAAATCTTCCAGTACATCGATAAGTTTAAGAACTCTGGTTGTTCGCTCATGATCCAACTTTAATGTGTTATTTGGTTTCCAGATTAGTTTTGCACTACTAGCTTCTCCTAATTTATTCTCCAAGAAATCTTTAACCACATGAAAGTTTTCCAAGTCGCTCAGAATTTCAAATTCATCGTCCACCAACTGGCAGTCTTCTGCACCAGCCTCGATTCCTAGGTCTAACATTTCATCTGCACTTTTTATATCTCCAGGGTAAGTAATTAATCCCATGTTTTTGAACATAAAACTGACAGCTCCCGTTTCTCCTAGGGAGCCTCCATATTTTGTAAATGTGGATCTCACTTCTTGCACAGTTCTATTCTTGTTGTTGGTCAGAGTTTCTACTATGACAGCAACTCCTGAAGCAGCATATCCTTCATACCTGATTTCTTTATACTTACTCATGTCTGTGGGAGATGAAGCTTTCTTTAATGCATCATCGATCTTGATTTTTGGCATATTTGCTTCTTTTGCTGATAAAATTGCAAGTCTCAGCCTTGGGTTGAACTTTGGATCACTGCTACCGCGTCCTGCAGCCACTGTAATTTCTCTTACAATTTTTGAGAATATTTTGCTTCTCTTTATATCAAGAGCTGCTTTTTTTCGCTTAATTTTAGAGAATTTATTATGACCGGCCATCACTATTCACAAAGTATTATTCACTGTAACTGGTTCTTGCTAAACAGTATTTTTCATTAGCTTCATATTTTTTGTTTTGAAAATGCACTCAAAAGCATTGAAGCAGTAGCTTATCTTTTGGTAGATCAGATACTGAATTTTTATCTACAATAACAAATGATAACCATCATAAGTGGCAGTGTAAATTAATGACAAGTTTTTAATTACTTGTAATAAATTGTAACTCTAACATTCAGGATTATTGTGAAGCAAACTAAAAACTGTTGTAAAAGTAAATGAATATTTTCAGATGATTATTTTCTATTTGAATCCAATTTTTATTGCAAATTAATTATTAAATGAAATGGATATTTCCATGATATGCAGAGTTGATAAGATGTCATCAGAGTGTAATAGGAAGCAGATACGTTAGACATAAGACGGGTGTGGTAAAAGACACAAGTAGGTACCGGTAATCTTTGTTTCCACTTGACAATTAAACGTTTTCCACTCACATCTCAATTGATAATAATTTGAACAGGTTATGACTAAATTATAATTCTAGGTTGGTAATGTTAAACTATTACGTTACCTTAAAATGTTATAATATTAAGAAATAATAAACAGGAAAGCTTTTTATATTATGGCTCAATATGACCAATCAACACAACGTTAAAATGTTACTAAGATACTATTAGTTAAGTAAGATTTGGTTGTTAGGTTCCTGATTACTAATTATATAAACAGGGTTTTAGCTGACAATAATGAACTGAACTGTTCAAAGTTAATTCACTTTATGCATTTTCCTCTACAGGGTGGGGCAGAATGGACTCCCTGATTTGACAGGTTAATTGTAAAAAAACCATCCAAGATAATTAAAAAAGCTTTTTATTTCTGAAAACTACATATTATGCCATTTCATTTTCATTATGTTTTGAAAATGATATCGACCAGGTGACGACCTTGACGAGTGATGCACATGTTAAGTCGTTCAAAAAAGTTTTCAAAAACTCTGCCCAGCATAGCTGGCTTTATTCCAGCGATGACATCAGCAATTGCTCCCTTAAGGGCTTCCAAGGTCCTTGGTCGAACTTTATAAACCTCAGATTTGAGGTGACCCCAAAAGAAAATAATCACATGGGCTCAAATCTGGGGAACGAGGGGGCCATGGAACATCCCCTCGCAACGAGATCAGGCGGCCGGGAAACTGTTCTTGCAGGATTTGGCGTGAACGTCGGGCGGTATGAGCCGTGGCACCATCCTGTTGAAACCAAAAGGCTTCCATATCATTTTCCTCACCATACTCTTCAATTTTGGGAAATAAAAAGTTCTCCAACATCTCACAATAGCGCACAGAGTTCACAGTAACAGTTGCACCTTCATATTCAAAAAAGTATGGGCCAATAATGCCTATGGAGGACACAGCGCACCAAACTGTCACTTTTGGTGAATGAAGAGGTCTTTGGTGAAGAGTGTGTGGGTTTTCAGCTGCCCAGTTCCGAAAGTTTGAAAGTTTTGCTTATTTACTGAGCCGGAGAGGTGAAAATGGGCTTCATCATTAGACCAAAGAATAGTGCCGGCTTGCAAAGAGGCTCATTGCATTGCAAGCATCTGTACGTTTCACTCAGTCTTATGAAATGAAATGGCATAATATGTAGTTTTCAGAAATAAAAAGCTTTTTTAATTATCTTGGATGGTTTTTTTACAATTAACCTGTCAAATCAGGGAGTCCATTCTGCCCCACCCTGTACTTTCCTCCCCATTATGGATAGTAAATCTTGACGCCTTTCTGTAACATCTTTGTTCAAGTTAACCTGTATGACGTATTATGAGAGATTATCCACAAGACCTTTTTGTTTTACGGAAAGTTCCATTTTCGGAACCAATTACAATTATTAGATTTCTGTTTGGAAGAGAATCTACGGAAGTTTACTACCAATGTAAGTTTCAGTTAATCAAATTTTTTTAAACAATTTACTTAATTTTTTTTCATAGATTTAAAGATTTTATAATTTTGTTTCAAGGTGGCTGCGGGTATAAAACTAGTACGGTAGATTAGTGAATAGCATCCCTCATAGTAACTCTTATTCTTAGATATGAGACGCCGACAAAACTTTATATGTATTTTATGGTAAATATGAATGATTTACATGAATGTGGATGACCTGTGTAGTCTGGTTGCTGAGTTAGGTTGTTTCTCATATTTATTAATAACCCACTTGCAAGAGTAACTAAGGGACATCTTTACATAGAATCCGAACCACTTGGTATTGGTCTGATTTTCAGCTAATTGACAAGCCTGATACTCAGCTCTCCCCATAGAACAACATGTAACTGAAGGTGTAATGGTAGAAGATGAGCCCAGAGGCCTCAAAATATTTCATAATCTATATCTGTTTTTGTGTTATGTGCATTTATATCTCCAGTTTACCATCCTTTCTTTTCACTTTTTACACAAAAAATTAACAATTTCTTTTGAAAGATTCAGTATCTTTATTTGTAAATTGTATGTAGATACAATTTACAAAAAAATCCATAGGAATGGATTATAGTGAACAGATTATTTATAGTTAACAGGCGTCTGACAAATCCTTATTTTCATTTGTTTATCTTAATATATAAAATCTAAAAACATTGAACTCACTCATCACGAAATCTCCATAACCACCAAACAGATTTTGATGAAATTTGGAGAAAAGTTAGCTTTTCTATCATAGGGACCTACTAAGAGAACATTTCTCAAAATTCCATTTCTAAGGGTTAGAAAGAGCTCTAAAAATTTCCTTTTCTCATAAGAGCAACATTGGCATTAAATTAATTTAATAATTTTTTCACTACACTACTATGAGTTTAGCTGTTTTCGTTATGTGTTTACAACCTGCGAAACATCATATTGTCAACAGCTGTCTATTGTTTACTACCGAAAGTAACATCGTTTACAACCGAAAATTTTCCACAGTCAACAACACCTGTTTTTATTCCGTAGTGTAGTGAAAAGTATCGTTCAAAACTCGAGTGAAAGTATTTTGTATGTTCTCGACCATTCGAAGTGCTCGACAAGTCTCGCACTTCAAACATATGGTCTCGAACATGCAAAACCCCACTTTCCACTCTTGTTTGAAATATCCCCACTTTCCACTCTTGTTATGAAATATACTATTTTAAAACAGACGATACAAAAAACATAAACATCAGACAAATGCTTGGCTGATTTGGTTTTCATTGTGAAATGTCTACCAACTCTGATTTGATTGCAGTACTTTGCATACCCCAAAAGTAGTCTTAAAGGGTTTTCTAGACTGTATAACTTTGTTTTTTAGGAGAATGGCAGCAGGCTGAGCTTTCACATTGTTGTGATGATTTAGGGAGAACTATGGAAGGAAGGTTAAGCAAGCGTAGAGAACCACCCCGTAGCGAAGCAGGGGCTGCTAGCTAGTCTTATATGGAAACTTAAAAAAATAATATGATTATTTGTTACATCACAGAAATGTTTATATATTATAATTAATACATATTAAATTAATAGCACCAACAGTTTCAAAAGGTATAAGGACCAAATAGTGTAAATCAACTTTACTTAAGTCCTAACATATTTTAATTGACAGTTACATTAATCGAGTAAACTATGACTTAATTTGGCAGATTTTTGTACATGTGCCAAAGGTCATACCAGATTTCATTTGTCTTCTTTCGAATTATGTGGAGGCCATCCATGAACTCTTCATCCCACTTAAACCTATCTTTTATCTTCTTCTCGTCCACATCTATATCTAAAAAGTGTGGTCCTCCATGATCCAAAATGTCTCGTGCTGCCTTCAATGTTTTTATTTTGTCCAAGCTACTGAAATACAATAAGTCCAGGCATGCTTGGTTGTAGGTTCGTGACAGTCTGTTCATATCCTCTCCTCCGTCCTGCGGCGGATCTTTGTACATCTGCGTTATTACCTTATCCAAACTTTTCAAACGTTCACATGCTTTGGCAATGTTGGCATCCAAGTCCTGAATCTCTATGTCCAGACGACCACTTTCACTAACGTATGTTTGTTGCCCTAAATCCCCAGTTGGTACACAAAAAGTAAAAGATAAATTAAATATTAGTAGGGAACTAAACAAGCCCAAACCACAAATATTCATTATTTTAATTTTTAAGATTTTACAAATAAAAAATAAAAGTAATATTTCTATGAATTTTTAATTTTTTCTTCAAGAATGTTTATAATTGTATTCTCCTATTTATCTTGATGAGATGTTAAACTTGATAAGTGGTTGGTTATTACTGCCCAGAATTCTTTTGTTATAATCTATACTCCATGCTTAATTTGGGGATACATTTTCTTTTTTCCCTATAACAATTATCACTTTTTAAACTAAAATGTTTGAGCTTTAAACATTTTTAAGTTATTATTAGTTTTATTATTACAATTATATTTTAAGTGATTGGTTTCAAGTATAAGACTTTCTCATACAACTTGTATTTTTACATATTCATTGACATTTTAACTTTTAAATAAATGTTTAAAATTTATTTATTCTTTGATATTCTTGAATAAATGTTGTTCAATATAATTAGAACAATCCAGTAAATATTTTTTTCAATCTTGTAAAATAACATCTTTTGAAGTCTCATTTTAAAGTATATGCATATGAAACTCAATACAGTAACAACAATCCAAATTTATTTTTCTAAATTTGCTATAAATTACTGAGTCTACAAGTAGTAAGTGTTAGTGACTGATTGTATCAAGTTATTGAAAAAATTTTATTGAGAAGAGTTTGTTAAGAACATTAGAATGCTTTGATGAATGCTTAATTCGATAAATAATTTAGGTGAATACACATTGCTTAAGACAATCAAATTTAATATAAGTTCTTCTCAATAACTGTACTTTAAACTATATGACGTTACTTCAGCAAACAGATTTTTAATCAATTGTTACTCAGTAATTTTCAGAAAACTAAGAAATTAGCTGATAACTGAAAATCAAATTTCACTTGACAATAAACAGCTCAAAGGTAATTACCTATATTATTTTATTTTATTTTAAATGTTTCTTCAACAATATTTAATGTTCATTTCAGCTCTAAATCGTAGTGCTAGTATGATCATTATTTACTCAACAAGTTTTGTAATTAATTCGCTGGAACATCATAGTCTGGCAAATGTTTGTTCATGTTCCATAAATCGAACCAATGCTCACCGATCTTCAACCTCAACATGCTTAGAAAGTCCATTGTATCCTGCTCCCACTTAAAAGCATCCTTTAACTTCTCCTCTTCAAAATTCACATCTAAGAAGTGAGGACCTCCATGATCCAAGATGTCTTTTGCTAACTTCACCACTTTCTGTTTATTTGCGAATGTATCAGATAGTGACAACAGTTTCTGAGATGCTTGGTTATAAGAATTTGTCAGTCGCAGCATGTCATCACCCTTATCGTCTGGTGGGTCCAGGTACATTTTTGTCAGCTGCTTGTCTAAAAGCCTGAGTTCCTCACAAACTTTGATGATGTTTGAATCAATGTCTTGGTCAGTTTGTCCTTTATTTCCACATTCCTGGTCTAGTGCATATCCGTTTGGTAAACAAAATATTAAATTGCATAGATACAGTAAATTTAAATACATAATTACAGTTATAATTTGCTGGTATTAAGAGGAATGCTTTTCAGTTTCTGGGTCAGGAATGTTTGTTCGTAAATTGATGAAAAACCATAATCTTTATGTGATATAATGTTTGATTGCCAACTTATACTACAATGTACTTATCTCCAACAGTTCAAGAAAAAGAGGAATGGTCATAAAAAGGGAAAAATTAATTAATTTTATAAACTTATTTTCATAACTTATGATATATTAAGTTTCAGATCGTGTTTACATCATTGTGTTTATTGGAAGATTTATTTTAATATACAGTATATAACAAGTAAAAAATTACAGTTTATAAACATCTAAGTTTTTTAATTTTAAGGGTTATGAGTATATAATTATCTAACTGAAATAAACTTAGATAGTAATTTTATCACATACAGCAAATGATGTAATTTTTATGAGTAGTTATGTGGTGCCTTGATAATCACTTATGAAGTAACAAACCTTTCTTGTTCCTGAGTAACCACTGTTGGAAATTTTGTGGCACAAATATCAAAGGATGTCAATAACAATAAAACACTATGTCTATAGTCAATAAAATGCTTTGAATAACTCATTTGAATAGAAATTTAATGTAAAATTATATCATGTATAGCATGCAAATTGAGCAGGTGACTTTAACTGCAAATCCAGGGTTTGTGATTTTTTTTATATTTGCTAAACAATGTATAAGTATTGTAAATATTTTCAAGTAAAAATTTCTTTAAGAAAAAATTATACAGATTTTTTTGCCTTAATGGGCTTTAAAGTGAAGTGAAATGTATTTGCAAAGTGAACACAGCTGTTATCAATATAAGATACAGCCTCATCATACCTACATCTACATAATCACTTTCCGGGATTAAAGTTATTGTTAATGTACCACATATTATTCCAATGTTCATAAGTTTTCTTCATTATATCTTCCATATCATCAGTCTTATCTTCATCCCATTTAAATCGTTCTTGCAACTTCTTCTTATCAATTTTTATATCAAAGAACTTTGGTCCTCCAGGTTCCAAGATGTCCTGTGCCATGTCCAAGACCTTCAGCTTGTCTTTGGAGCATAGGAATAAGAGATCCAGACACGCTTGATTGTACGTTCGCAGCAGCTTTACCATATCATCTCCCCCATTGGCTGGAGGGTCTTGGGACATCTTCGTCAATAGCACATCTATTGATCTCAATCTATCACAAACTTTATTTATATCCGTCTCCAGTATGACATTTTCTCTATCTATAACACTCTCTCCTTGTTCTTTGGCAGCAGACAGTGTCCTAAATAAAAGTTTCTCGTATTCTGTTGAGTTATAAGAGGAACCTTCAGATGCATCTCCCTCTCCAGAATCAAGGTCCAAAGATGGTTTTCCTTTTTCGGAATAGTCTTCTGGGGAAATTCTTGAGTCTTCCTCAGAAGATTCTTCTTCAACAGCTGAAGTTAATTGTAATATTGGCAAAGTAAATACAGTGAGTTCAAAGTATTGAATAGTGTTCATTTTACCTTATTGACAAAGTAGTGACTAAAACTTGAGAGTGACTGAATTGTGAGTAAACTGAACAATTAAGATCCAGCAAAGATACAACTATTTCTAAATTGCATCCATAAACAATCACGCAGTGTTGTTGCACACTTTAGAAAATGTTGAGTGGATTCTAGTTATAGTTATGAAATATTAATAATATTCCTCAGTTTAGTTTTAATTGCAAATTCTGTTTACACACATGCTACTTGCTGTCAGACAAAACTACCAATAATACAATCTTAAGTACAAATATTAATACAAACAAACTAAAAAATTAAAACTATCTGCAAAATAATGTAATTATATTTTATTCAGATTGATGAAAATAAAGCTGCAATTTTAGTCCTATGATGAGTTGGGTTGGTAAAAAAATACTATATACTTCTTGAGACTTTAGTTGCCTTTATAAAACATTTTAGTTCCTCATTTTGTTTAGTCAACTATCAAAACAATCAATTTATTTTTAATTATTTAATTTTCTTTTTAACTTGCCTTGCCAATTCACATGTTCCTGCAGGCCCGTACTATCTAGTTTACTCAACAAGTGAAGTACTGACCCTTAGCTCAGTTGAGGATTTGATTCTTGTAACTTGCCCTTCCAATTCGAAGCCTTAGCCACTGAGCCAACAGAGTTTTATATTTACAAAATTTGTTGTTGAATTTTTTCAAGGGCAAGATCTCCTTTTTAAACCTACCGTGTCTAAAAATCTTGACTATTGACTCTTGATCTGTGAGGAGAACTTATTCAGACTAAGTAAGAGGAAGAACCAATACAGTACAAGGTGAATAAAACTGATAAAAACTTCCACTGAAGGCCAGGATTCAAACAAGCGCTATCTCTAACTCCAAGACACATAGATTCAAACAGGCGCTATCTCTAACTCCAAGACACATAGATTCAAACAGGCGCTCTAACTCCAAGACACATAGATTGCTTGGCATGTGATTCTTCTAATTAAATGAACATTTTCCAAATAATAGATGTTAGCTATACATCAGTCATCAGACTTATACAATAGTATAACATTCTTTTTTCTTGTGACCAATTTACATTTTCTCTTCCTTTCTTAAATTTAGATAAAATATAACATGCAGATTTCAGGTATATTTGTACGGTATAATTTGTAATTATACCATCAAATTTTGCTCCTCTCTCTCTCTCTCTCTCTCTCTCTCTCTCTCTCTCTCTCTCTCTCTCTCTCTCTCTCTCTCTCTCTCTCTCTCTCTCTCTCTCTCTCTCTCTCTCTCTCTCTCTCTCTCTCTCTCTCTCTCTCTCTCTCTCTCTCTCTCTCTCTCTCTCTCTCTCTCTCTCTCTCTCTCTCTCTCTCTCTCTCTCTCTCTCTCTCTCTCTCTCTCTCTCTCTCTCTCTCTCTCTCTCTCTCTCTCTCTCTCTCTCTCTCTCTCTCTCTCTCTCTCTCTCTCTCTCTCTCTCTCTCTCTCTCTCTCTCTCTCTCTCTCTCTCTCTCTCTCTCTCTCTCTCTCTCTCTCTCTCTCTCTCTCTCTCTCTCTCTCTCTCTCTCTCTCTCTCTCTCTCTCTCTCTCTCTCTCTCTCTCTCTCTCTCTCTCTCTCTCTCTCTCTCTCTCTCTCTCTCTCTCTCTCTCTCTCTCTCTCTCTCTCTCTCTCTCTCTCTCTCTCTCTCTCTCTCTCTCTCTCTCTCTCTCTCTCTCTCTCTCTCTCTCTCTCTCTCTCTCTCTCTCTCTCTCTCTCTCTCTCTCTCTCTCTCTCTCTCTCTCTCTCTCTCTCTCTCTCTCTCTCTCTCTCTCTCTCTCTCTCTCTCTCTCTCTCTCTCTCTCTCTCTCTCTCTCTCTCTCTCTCTCTCTCTCTCTCTCTCTCTCTCTCTCTCTCTCTCTCTCTCTCTCTCTCTCTCTCTCTCTCTCTCTCTCTCTCTCTCTCTCTCTCTCTCTCTCTCTCTCTCTCTCTCTCTCTCTCTCTCTCTCTCTCTCTCTCTCTCTCTCTCTCTCTCTCTCTCTCTCTCTCTCTCTCTCTCTCTCTCTCTCTCTCTCTCTCTCTCTCTCTCTCTCTCTCTCTCTCTCTCTCTCTCTCTCTCTCTCTCTCTCTCTCTCTCTCTCTCTCTCTCTCTCTCTCTCTCTTCTCTCTCTCTCTCTCTCTCTCTCTCTCTCTCTCTCTCTCTCTCTCTCTCTCTCTCTCTCTCTCTCTCTCTCTCTCTCTCTCTCTCTCTCTCTCTCTCTCTCTCTCTCTCTCTCTCTCTCTCTCTCTCTCTCTCTCTCTCTCTCTCTCTCTCTCTCTCTCTCTCTCTCTCTCTCTCTCTCTCTCTCTCTCTCTCTCTCTCTCTCTCTCTCTCTCTCTCTCTCTCTCTCTCTCTCTCTCTCTCTCTCTCTCTCTCTCTCTCTCTCTCTCTCTCTCTCTCTCTCTCTCTCTCTCTCTCTCTCTCTCTCTCTCTCTCTCTCTCTCTCTCTCTCTCTCTCTCTCTCTCTCTCTCTCTCTCTCTCTCTCTCTCTCTCTCTCTCTCTCTCTCTCTCTCTCTCTCTCTCTCTCTCTCTCTCTCTCTCTCCCTCTCTCTCTCTCTCCCCTCTACTCACCTGAAGAAAATGCCTGTGGTGTTGAAAATTTGTGAGATTTTGTGTATTTTGTGTTTGTGACTACTATTCTGATGTTAGTGAACTTGTCTTTTAAGGTAAGTTTGCTGATGTCCTATCTCTCTAATATACTGATCCTGAGATAAGTGTTGGAGAGGGTATCTTAGCAAAGTTTCATCTCCTACTTTAATTTCAAGACCTTCTTTAAAGTCTTGAGATTTCTTGAACAATCAAGCATTGGAAATCTCCAAATATTATCTACTTATCACCTCCTATAACTTGGTTCTTTATATCTTCATATGGTTTTCATTGATAACCTATGTTCTTTCTATCTCTCTCTCTTTATATAGAGTATATGTATATACATTATAAGTAAATTCATTAACAGTCTGGTTGAAGAAGGGTGTAGAAATTTTTATTTTTAGGTAAGGCTCTTATTATTATATATGAATTGGAAATGTATATGAACAAGAATAGTATTTATCACTAATTAAGGCAAACAATCCATAGAAAGGTTGATTTATTAATAGCCAAATGCCTATCAGAGAAATGGACTTACTATCTACAAAACACTTACTGAACCCCCAAGTGTCTTGAGTTGGCACAGTAAGATATATATATATATATACACACCAACGGGTTGGCTTGTTGCCGATAAGTTTCTCATGATTCAACATGCCAACTTATCAAAACTCCTGTACAACCTTTGAATTTATAATATTACACTGCAGGATTTAAATTGAATTTTCTTTTATCAGCTGTTCTTTTGAGATTCATTCTATAAAATTACAGCAGGTGACTTTTAACTGCAAATCCAGGGTTTGTGATTTTTTTTATATTTGCTCAGCGATGTATAAGTATTGTAAATATTTTCAAGTAAAAATTTCTTTAAGAAAAAATTATACAGATTTTTTAGCCTTAATGGGTTTTAAAGTGAAGTGAAATGTATTTGCAAAGTGAACACAGCTGTTATCAATATAAGATACAGCCTCATCATACCTACATCTACATAATCACTTTCCGGGATTAAAGTTATTGTTAATGTACTACATATCATATAAGAAATTTTTACTTGAAAATATTTACAATACTTATACATCACTGAGCAAATATAAACATAATCACAAACCCTGGATTTGTAGTTAAAGTCACCTGCTGTCATTTTATAGAATGAATCTCAAAAGAAAAACTGATAAAAGAAAATTCAATTTAAATCCTCCAGTGTAATATTACAAATTCAAAGGTTGTACAGGAGTTTTGATAAGTTGGCATGTTGAATCATGAGTCCACAAGTGTAGCTGTAACATGTCTAATGCCTGTTGGCTTTAATTGTTTTGTTGGCTGATTAAGTTTCTGAAACATTTCTGGGGAAGTTGTAATGAGTGATAATTGCAGCTTTTGTGCTCTCCCTTTGTCAGTAAGCTTTCAGAACCAATGATTTTTACCAGTGTTGAACCACTCTAAAGTTGGATATCTACAGGCAATTTTTCTGAGAATATTGAGGTGTAATAAGAGGAAAATTGTCATCAATACCACTCTATATGTATTGGTCGATCAATACCACTGTACGATGTAAGAGTATGGGAGGGCGGGTGGTTCAATACCACTGTGCGTACATGGGTGGGTGGGTGGGTCAATACCACTGCAGGACGTGTATAGGAGGGCGGGTCAGTCAATACCACTGTACGTGTATGGGATGCCGGGTGGGTCAATACCACTGTAGTACGTGTATGGGAAGGCGGGTCAGTCAATACTTAATATTTAATTTTTATTATATTAAATTAAAACTTAATTATGTCAAGTTCAATGTAAACAGTGTGTCACATGTTTGTAATTTTATTGTTATACTGTTATTATTGTGAAAATTATTGTGATTTCTTTTTAGATTATTTTAGGCTACATTGACTAGGTATTATTACTGTTTAATGACATTGTCAATGATGTAACCATCCTTACGGCAAATAAAATTATTATTATTATTATTATTATTATTATTATTATTATTATTATTATTATTATTATACCACTGTACATATATGGGATGGCGGGTGGGTCAATACCACTGTACCTGAATAGGGGAAGAGTGGGTTAGTACCACTGTAATTGGATGGGTTGGGGGGGTTCAACTGTTTGATTGATATTCCAAAAGTTTTGAAATAAATATGACAAACTGATCAATGCGATTTTTCAATTTGATTGTAAATTAATCTATTACACAAATAAACCAAATAACTGAAATAAACCTACAATGACCAAATAAAATTTCACTCAAATAAATTTGATTCTATCATGAAGATGCAAAATTATAAAGTTTAACAGGATATGTAATTTATCCATCTACATTTTTATTTAAATTGTTATAGTATCAGTTGAATTAATTATTCTACAATTAAATATTTTTATAACCTTACTGTACAACGGAAATGGTCTTACAAGACTGAAATCGATCTTAGTAAACATCAAAAAAGATTTTTAAGTGTTGTCTTTATATACATAAAAAATAAATTTACTAAAATTCATACAAAATTAATAGTTTATACGTCAAACTATTTTGAATTGTGATATAACTTAAATTATTATGGTAGTAAATTTATCAAAATGTCCAATTTTACAATATCTTTAGATTTTTTTTAAAGTGTTTATTTATATTCAAATGTAAATAAAATATAACAAATTGTCGAATTAAAATTATCGGTAGAAAACTGTGTTTTCATGGCAAATAATACTTTTATCATTTAGTTCATCAATACATATTGCTTTGTTTTACATATATTTTTGACAAATAAAGAAACAAGTGCTTTTTAATTTATAATAGAAATGAACTGTAAATAAAGAAAGGTATCTAATATTTTTTTAATTATGATTTGACAAATAATGTGCCAATAAGAATGCGCCATTAATCAGATAAGGTTAATTTTTACGTAGCGTCTCACACCCATTTAAGAGTATCAATTTAGTATGTGATTATTTCTTTCAATACGTCACAGTTGTAAGTGAATTTAAGAAAAGAAAAACCACAAGAAGAAGACTTTAATGATCTTTTTATTTCCATGTACTGTATTAGAAACTTAAGAAGTAATGAAATTTGAAGTGAAAAAAATTATTATAGTTTTAATGTTACTTTCCGTGGTTGTAGCAGCTCCTAGAAAAAAGAAGAAAGTTCAAAAGAAGAAAAAGTTCAAAGCAACAACTGCTATTTTAGGCGATAGAATAATTTCTTTGGCTGACAGCATTCTGAGGTTAACTTTGGAACTACCTCAGGGAGAAGGGAGGACGCTATTCGAAGAGACGGAAACTCTGAACAGTTGCATCCGTCAGTTTGTCAAACTCATTTATGCTGATGATTATTTCGACAAAGACATAGAAAGAGTGCTTGCACTCGGACCTCAGCCAAAGTTTCTAGAGGTGGAATTAGACGACAAGAAAATTAAGAGTGCCAAAGAAAACTTTGGCTGGAATGATAAAAACATTGAGGATTGGTTTTTTCAAAGATTGTGCACCTACCAACACTGGAACCATATCCTCACTTACAAAAACTATTATCAGGGGATGAAGTAGTTTGACTTCAAAGTGGCGTTTCTTTAAGTATTTATAAAACTTGTGTAATATTAACTCTCCCAGTTTTTAAAAGTTATTACTTGAATGAAATGAAATAGCTTCTTTCATTTTTTTTTTTTTTTAATGTGACATTTATACAAGAAGTATTGCCGCAGTTTGGTAACATACAGTTACGATATTTCCATTGCTCCGCTGTAGCCGGAACGCAAAATTGCTTCACATTACCCCGTTGTATGCCGGCGTGGTGGCTCAGTGGCTTAGGCTTCGGACTGCGGAGGGCATGTCCAAGGTTCGAATCCCCACTGAGCCAAATGTCGGTACTTCACTCGTTGAATAAAGTTGACACACAGGCATGTAGGCCAATGTCAACTGGTGAGTGAAATTAAAAAAAAAATTGCATTGTGTCTTGTA
The DNA here is from genome assembly GCA_035578905.1 of Stictocephala bisonia. Lineage (NCBI taxonomy): Eukaryota > Metazoa > Arthropoda > Insecta > Hemiptera > Membracidae > Stictocephala > Stictocephala bisonia. The sequence continues at coordinate 403,781 of JAQJVL010000321.1, forward strand.
AAGAAGTGGAATAATAACAACAGAAAAAGTGACTTGACAGATTATAGACGTAAGTTATTTGACATTTACTAATAGCAGCTGTGGATGTGAACATAAACAGTGCAGATTACATACTACTGTCCTCCCGCTACTAAGTGTCATACTCATCACCAATTTTCAATGGAGAGCCGCGACTGTATGTTATTAATATTAAACTGTGGTATAGCTTGTATATGAAATATATATGTTTATTATCTGTTATAAATTATAACTGAAGGTTTTCAAATTGAGAATCCAAATAATGTTTCTGTCTGATAGACTCTGCTACTATTAAAACAATGGCACAAACGTTGGTTTTCTGGTCCTTTCCTTTTCTTCTTAATAAATCAAAGCAAATACTTGAGGTACTGGAGTGAATAGTTAGTTCACTATATTTTGTCACCATGTAAAATGTGCTTTAGACGTTGTTTACAGGGTGAGTTTTAAGTTAGTTACTCCTTAACTGGTTTCCACAGTATATAACAGATTTGCTTTTTGAATATGCAATAAAATTAATACTAACCCACACTACGCTTAGAGTAATTGGTCATTGCCTATATCTTTTCCTAATTAGAACTGCTTTTTCATGCATTATGAATTAAACAAATATTATGATAAAAACACAAATCTGGTTTTAATTTAGCAATGACAAATAAGATTTAATTAGGAAAATACATATGCTATGACAAATAAAAAAGTAAAGAGCGGCACATCCTTTTTTAGATCTGAGTGCACTTTCGTTTTCAGCTTGAAATGGCGTGTTAAATAACATATCACATGACCATGTTCCTATTTTGAATTTGACTTCTAGATCTTGGACTCCAAGTGATCATAACATAGTGGATAAAGATAAAAACTGGGATTCATAGTGGATAAAGATCTTACATGGAAAAAACAAATAGCCTATTTATACTCTAAACTGTCAAAGGGGGTCAGAATTTTTTATTTTTTACGTAATATCTGTCCCATGAAGATACTGAGATCTATATATTTTGCAATAGTGCAGAGTAGATTAGAGTATGGGTTATTATGCTGGGGTGGCATTTATAAGTCGTCTTTGAGCTCTATATTAGTTATTCAGAAACATTTTGTCAGATTGATTTTGAAAAGAAACATACGAGAAGCTTCTTATCCCTGTATTTTAGAATTAAAAATACTTCCATTAAGAAATTTATATGTGTATAAAGTACTTAAAGTTTTTTATTCAAGAAGTGGAAATTTAATTAATTTAGAAAATATCGCCAGCAAAAGTTAAGAAACGCAGATTGTTTTCAAATTCTGAAGCCAAAAAGGAAGTTTTATACTAAATGTTTTAATTTCACTGCGCCAAGATTATATAACCAGATACCAATTGAAATAAAACAAGCGTTAAATAGAGTTGTATTTTTGAAGGGGATTAAGAACTGGTTAATGACATTAGAGAAGATTGAGGATTTATTTGTCATTCTAAGTTAAAGCTTCATTTTGTAGATTAGTTTCATATAGAACTTTTAAAGTGACTGTTATTTTAGGCACAAATGCAATTTCTTTTTTAGATTAAATATTTTTCTTGTAGTTTTTATTTTATTGTAAATAATAATATGTAATATAGGGAAAAAAGGAAATTAGTTTTGTTGGCTACCGTTAGATTTTTATTTTGAGTGATATTTATCAGGAAGGAACTTCAAAACAGGCTGTATATGCCTCAGGGGCCCTATTTTATTGACTCTATTGAATAGGGGTCCTATTGAAGTGTATAAGCCTTAAAACTATTTGTGCTATTTATGTTTGTTTAGTTGTATTTGAGTATAGTTTTATTTTCTGTTTGTTGAAAGGCAGCCTGGTGAGAAGGACTTATTCATATTTTGTCAAATGTAATATATGTATTGTATATAAGAGATAATACATTCCATTTTTTATTGTTATTATTATTATTATAACACATTGAAATAATCTAAATGTAGTGTGGGTTAGGATTAATTTACAGGCATATTTATTAATCAAATCATTTATAAATTGAGGATTGATGTCAGGGAATCACTGACTTAAAACTCAACATGGTAAACATGTATACATGGTAAACAAACCTTATCAAGCTTAATTATTCCTTTATGGCCAGTATTTTCTAGAATGTGTTCATATATTATGGGATAATGTTATTGAACTTGACTTAATCAACTTCACTTGAATTAAACAGAAAATGGGACTTAATTTGTTAAAATTAAAAAAGGTGGAGCCTGCCTCTATGGCGTGTTTTTCTTAAATAAAGGTTCATTTGTCAAGAATTAGTCAGAATAAACTTCAACTATGTGTTTGTTTGCAAAATTCTAGTGGAGGCTTGGCCTTTTTATTTTCACAAGTCTTCCAACTTGGCTCAGTTGTAACAGTATAGAGAAACTATCGGCACAATTATGGTGGTGATGCTCCTACAGATAAAACCATTCAGCAATGGCTAAGAGCGTTTAAAGACCCTGGAGCGCTCTTCTCACGTGTGTCTGAAGAGAATGTGGATAGAATCAGAACTTAATGCCAAGTTCTTGGCACAACGCAGTCTTCAGTTGGGGATTCTTTGTTTATGCTAATTAGTATAGTTTATGTAGTGGGGGTTGTACATCCATAGAGCAACACTCTGGTATAGATGCAGTATTTCAGTTATATATGAAGTTTGCTGATGGGGAGGGGTTGAAGGGTGGTCTATCTTATGTTCAGATTAGGTGGGTCACAGAATTTTGTTATCCATTGGTGTGCTAATTCCATCATTCGGAGTTAGGACCTATTGGCATGGGAAGGAAGGGATCTGATTACTTTAGTGGTGTAACACTGATCAAAATTTTGATTATGGAGAAGAGTATGGGCAGAGATAGGTTTTCAGGATTTTGGACTTTGCAATCATGTCTATGGCCATTCATGCATTTTCGAAGGGTTTCACTAGTAAGGCCGATATATTGGGCAGGACAGTGCTGGCACTGGAGTTGATAAATTAGATTGGTGGAATCACAGGAGTGGTTTCCAAGTATCTTGTAGGTTAAGGAGGTAGTGTAGCTGGTAAAATATATGGCTGGGAGATGAATAGGGCAGGTTTTGCAAGATTTCTCGTTACAAGGATTAGAACCAGGTGGTTGCTGGTCTTTAGGACAGGTCAGGATGTTGGGATCAGGATGGACCAGGATTTGGTGGAGGTTTTTGTTTTGTCTGAAAGACACAATAGGAGGTTTTTCAAGGAGATCTTTGGTGTGGGGGAAGCTTTTAAGATGTTTAAGCCATCTTTCAGGATTTGATTGAGTTTCTGTAGCCCATGGTGGTAATTAGTGACAAGGGGTAAGCATTGGGAACTGCTTCTGATTTGGGGTTGGTTTTGGGACTGGGCTAAATGGATTTGGTTTTTAATAAGGTTGGTAGGGTAACCTCTCTTTTGGAATGCACTGACAAGTTGGTTGTTGTATTTATTTAGGATTCTGGGAGAGGAAATGATACGTTTGGCACAGGTGGCTAGATTATAGGGTAGGGAGCATTTAGTGTTGTTTGGGTGACAGCTGGTATAGTGAAGGTATTGTTGTTTATTGGTAGGTTTGATGTGAATATCAGTTTGAAGGATACCGTCCTCCAATCCAATTTCAACATCAAGGAAGACTATGCGTTTAGAAGAGGATTGCCAGGTGAAATTCAGGGATGAAAAGTTTTGTAGGCTTTGAAGAAAGGTTTCAAGATTGGTTTCGGAGTCAGTCCAGATCATGAAAATATCATCGATGAAACGGAGCCAGCAGATGGGTTGTTTTTGAAGGAAAGTCTTCTCCAATTTCCCCATGAACAGGTTGGCATAGGAAGGGGCCATGCGGGTACCCATATCGGTACCCTTGTTCTGGATGTAGTTGATGCCAGAACTTTCGAAGTGGTTTTTTCAAGGATGAATTGAGTCAGCTGAACTAGGAAGGAAGTGCTAGGTTTGGTGTTTGGAGGGCGTGTATTGAGGATATACTCAATAGCAGCTAAGCCATGAGCGTGGGGTATATTGGTGTACAGTGAAGTGGCATCAATGGTAACCAGTTTGGTGTTAAGGGGTCGAGGTTGGGAAAGATTGGATGGGAGACTAAGGAAATGATTGGTATCCTGGATGTGGGAAAGAAGTTGTCATACTAGAGATTGGAGTTTGTCATCGACAAAGGGAGAGATACGTTCAGTAACAGAATTATAGCTGGCCACAATAGGCCTACCAGGGGGAGGGATGGTGCCTTTATTGATTTTGGGTAGGATATACAACTGGGGTGGAATAGGCTGTTCATTGATAAACAGGATTTGGCTGGCAATGGTTAGGTTTTGGTGTTCAGCATGATGAAGGAGGAGATTTTTCAGTTCTTGGTTGTGTTTTTCGGTTGGGTCGAAGTCAAGTTTTTTATGCTAAGAAAATTCTAAATTTGAACCATCTCGGGGAACGTATAGTTACTTGTGTGGCAATTATCGCCCCAGACAAGCTATCCAGGACATGGCAGGAGGTGGAATATCATTTGGATGTATGCCGTGCCACTAACGGAGCCTAAGTTAAAATTTATTAAATAATTTTTTTATTTTAAAAATAAACTTCACTTGCCAGTTCACATGGGCTTACGCACATAGGCCTGTGCATGAACTTTATTCAGCAAGTGAAGTACCAACCATTGGCTTACTGGGGATTTGAACCTTGAACCTTGCTCTCCGCAGTCTGAAGCCAGATACTGAGCCACCAATTGTAAAAAGGTCTTGACTACATTACCTTTAAAAACATGCATAACAAATTAGATTAATTTTCTATTACATTAAAATATTTAACCTAAATACCTCTGAGTCCTTTTGTGGACACTCTGTACTCCAGAAATTAAATTTAAAAAATTAACAAATACAGTCAGAACATCAACCTACCTTAATTTTGACTCAAATATTCATTTCCTAGTTTTTCCTTTTAAAAATACTCATTGATAACATTCTAAAATTGTTGTCAATACTTAAGGATTATCCTACATTGCAGCATCCCTTTGCTTTTAGAATAAAATAAAATATATATATGGTTAAATCCGTTTTGTAAAAGGAATGGTTCCCAACTACTCTCAATACTCAGACTTAAGAAACCTATAGAATAAAATTAATTTTGACTGTAACATATTTTTGTATTTTATACATTAAGAGATAATACTTATCAAATCCTTAAACATGTTTTAACAAAATTGATTTTGATCTCATAAGGTATACTTTTAAAATAAAACATTTTAGGATACTTGATTTAACGGCTGATAATATAAAAATATAAAAAAGAATTGTAAATGGATACGTTTGCGAGCTTATTACAATTTAAAGTTATTGCCAAGGATCGTCAGTTTGAATCCATCTGAGGCTGGAACTTTTTTCCTTACAATTTAATATGGTTATTACGGTCAATGCAGAAATGATGTATACCCAGGTTAAAGGCTGTTTACTAAGAAACTAAGAGGCCTACGAAAAATCAAATCACATAATTGATTTCTTCATTTAATTATAAATTTGACATATTCATTTTTAATTTTATTATAAGTTTTAATTATTTTTCTCCAAGTTGAATCAAAAAAGTAGCAGAATTTTAACTAGTTACATCAATGTTACACTTTTATTACTCAAAAACCTGTTAATGCATCACATTTATATTTTATATGTGGTTGAAAGAAATATGTTTTTTTTAAGTTTTATTAGTTTCAGAACTAACTTCTCATGAAAAAAGTTCTTATCAATTTCCTAAAAAAAATTGTTCTTGGCTTCTAAAAGTTATAAAGTTAATTACTTTGTCACGTATCACTTTACATCTGTTAATTTAAAAGCACTTAAATCAATTTAAAATCATTGCATTTACTTACATATATAAAAGTGATGTATTGTTACTATACATTTCATAAGGATAACAACATGATCAAGTGATTAATTTTACGTCCTCTAGAAGTTAAGTAAACTTTATTTCAGGTAATTCATAAGAACTGAACAACTTATTAATTAAAACTTGTTTTAGAGTTGAACATTCATATCAACCATATCAGCTAAGTTGAACTCAGATAGTAACAATGACTACACTCGTTCATCTACACTCATCACACTCATTCACTCCTCATATTCGCCCATTCTCTACGATTGGCGTCTTAGAGATGAATAATGAATAATTTAATAAAATATAAATTCGATACATTGAAGTATTAAATATAAATATATTTAATATATATTCATCTTGTTATGGAGTGAACTAACAATAAATTAAAATGTTACATTTATAATAAAAAGAAATTATTCAATTAGTAAATAAACAACCCTTAAACAAATGTTACCATATTTACATTTATTTTATCAAGTTATAAAATATTTACATATATTTACATTATGTCATTCAACAATTTATATCAACTAACTGTCCAAATCTACTGAAACACAATTAAAAGTACTAATTAATTATACCAGTGATGATACAGCTCAAGATCTATGAAATGATCATTGGTAATGTCTCTCTTTTTATAAAACTCTCGAACATCTTCATTTGTCCAATTGAAATTCCTTTTCATTTTTCCCTCAGAGAAATCTGTATGTACTAGATGTGGATGACTCATGTTATGAAGATAGTCTACATCAACTTTACTGTTCTGCTTATCGTCCCGCACTAAATTTAAGAACTGCTGGTTCAAATCGTTGAACTCGTCCAACTCCTTCATAAACTTCTCCCCGCCTCCTTCAGGGATTGTTTCAATGGTATTCTGGATGGATCTCCCTAAAGGGACTATCTTCTCTATCAACTGTTTCCGAACTGTCATGTTACGTGCCACTTCTTCCGGATCATCAGTGAATGGCTTGTACCAGTATGTCTGTGTGGTAGTATCTTCTAAACAAACGTAAGCACCAACAAACGCCCCCACCAATAGCACTGAGTACTTGTTCATGTTAGGTCAGAGAGCCAGATTAGAGCTCTTATCAAGGTTTGGATCTGCTATGAGCAAATTTGGCACAAGACCTTGAGAGAATTAAATAATGACTTAAGTTTTCTTGAATAAATATTGAATTATATTGCTCTGACTTTTATGAATAGCCCTTAACTTTTGTGTTTGTTTTAAATAAGTTTTAAGATAAGCATTTGTTAAGATACAAATTTCCAAGCTCAAGACGAAATAACAGTCTGGAAATAAAATTCTTGGATCTAATTATTTTTTACCCTTCAATTTTTTATTTTAATTAAAAAATTGATTCTTTAATCATTATACTACCTGAAGTGAAATGGTTGTACCAATTTAATGTGATGTAATATTTGCTGAGCAGGTAATGAAACTTATTGAAGTAGAACAAATATAGTGTTTTGCCAAACTACTGTTTGGCAAACCAATATTATATATATTGAAAAAAGGACCCAGTATAGATCCTTGTAGAACACCATATTGTACCAGTCCACCAGCTGAGTAATTGTATAATGAAAATGCATTCTGCAGCACATATACTTATAAAGGCTGTATGTGACCTTGTCAAGGTGGTTTATGGTGAGAAAAAGATCAGTGAAATCAAAATATTTCTAAAGCAGCTTGATTGAAATATTAGAACAACTTATTGATGATTTAAATTAAGTCAAGAAAAATAATAAGCAATACAGTCTCTGTGTTTATTTAAAAAAATAAATTTGTAATAGAAAGTTGATTTAGAACAAGTTAAATTATGAGTTCAATTTATAATAATAATAGTATCCTTTCAAATGTTATTCTTGCTTAGGATAACAATTAAGATTCATTCAACTAAATCTGTATTCAGTATTTTATTTGACGTAAATACTCTGACCAGTGTTTGAGTTGTTTAAAAAGTAATATATAACACTGCATCATGATTACAGTTGTGTTTCACTGAATTCAAACGGAGGTTTAAAAGAAAGTTTGTTATTTAAAAGAAAATTACAAATTGCTTCTGAATAAACTTTAACTTATTTTCTTTTTCTTACCTTCTCAAGAATTTTTACAGATTTTCTACACTGCATCATAAGAATATATCTATATTTTGCAGCATTAAATATATTTCAAATGAAACCAAGCTCTTTAAAAATTATGCTTTATAGTATAAAACAGATTTTCAGCTTATTTTTTACAATTGGTGCTAACCTTAAGATGGAATATAGCTGACGTCGTTAGAAAACAAAATAATTTGGTTTGTATTGTACCATTTATGTTAGTATTATCTATACAAATCATTGTATACAATTTAAAACAATTTTGAAATAAACATTTTCATTCTAATTAACAATCTGAGATGGAGTTGATACCTACTAGCATTATCTGTCTGTGAACACCACGATGTTTAACTGACTATCTTAAACATGTTTAAGATATGTGTTTGATAAGCTTTCAATCTTCGTTAGCTCAGTCAGAAACTAAGTAATGCAGACAATAATATCACACTTGTCAACTCTCACCCTGTTATTACTAGGCTTATCGTACCTCAGAGCTCATATAGATGTGGAAGAACTTGCGAGGAAGATACACAGGCTGGATGAAGCATTATACCAAACCATGACTAGGCTACCGAAAGGTGAAGGAAGCAAATTTCTGGGGGAAGTTAGGGAGTTCAACAGCCTTCTTAGAAGTATGATTGATGTTGTACATGCAGACAAGAATGGCACCAAAGTTATATTAGATGCCCTTGTAACTACGGGACACCCCAAGTTCCTCGACACCCCTTTCACTGACTTGGAAAAGAAGAGAATCCTAGACCAGTTCAACTGGACCTTGGATGACTTGGACCTCCTCTATGCAGACAGGATCACAGCCTACACATACTGGACTGATTTGCTACTGTTAAAGAATGATAATTATCAGTACGATGCTTAGATTTTTCGACAACAACAAACATATAATCCATCAAACTGAATTCAATATATTTAGGTTTAAAGTATGATCAGTAATAATACATCAATTTTTCATCAATTAGATTATTACTTTTATAAAAATATTATTTCAGAACACAGGAAATATTTAAATGGCTGTATTTAACACATTTATGATATAAGAAGGTTCGTGTGCAATTTGGTGTTACAAGTAATACTAAACAATTTAATTCCGGTATTGAAGCTCTCAACAACATTCTCATACTTTTATTGAGCCAGCCTTTACGAACCTGATCATTCAAGAGAATCTTCTACATTTAGTGTCTATTATTTGTGTTCTAAAAAATAGTATCTAATACAACATATCACAGAATAATGACAGCACATGAAATAACTTTTCCATTTTATTCCTACAAACAGTTACAACTGTTTCTATTAATCAATTAATTTGAGTCTGAACAATACCTTACAGCCCCCCTCTCCATTGAGATAACATGAATCAACACCAGTTTGTGATTTTACCGCTATTTCAGTTAGTAATTGAATGAAATTCCAGATTGATTCAAAGTTGAAGATGTCATTTTGTTTTGTTTTTTTTTTTTTTTATGTCACAGTTTTTTGCAAGACGAAATGTTGTTGTAGCCTCATTATATAAAAATCAAAAATATCAGCATTGCTAAGTTAATCAAGCATTACATTCAGAAGGTCAAATTGATAAAGACAAATCAATATAACGTTTCAACTGCATGTCAGTATTCTCTTTCTTATTAGGTTTATAATCAGCAGGTCCCCTACGGGAGACACAGAATTATATAGCGTCCAAGATTTTATCATTTTGACCACAAGTTATATCTTAAAGATTGACATCTTTAAAATAAACACAAGAGTTAAGTGCTATTCACAGTAGTAAGAAAAACACTCAAGAAAACTTTCAGCCATTATTTCATTCTCTCAAGGTCTTGTGCCAAATTTGTTCATCGTAGATCCAAACCTTGATAAGCTCTAATCTGACTCTCTGACCTAGCATGAACAAGTGCTCAGTGCTATTGGTGGGGGCGTTTGCTGGTGCTTGCGTTTGTTTAGAAGATACTACCACCCAGACATACTGGTACAAGCCATTCACTGATGATCCGGAAGAAGTGGCACGCAACAGAACAATTCGGAAACAGTTGATAGAGAAGATAGTTCCTTTAAGGATCTCCATCCAGAGAACCATTGAAACTCTCCCCAAAGGAGGTGGGGAGAAATTTTTAAAAGAGTTGGACGAGTTCAACAATTTGAACCAGCAGTTCTTAGATTTAGTGCGCAAAGACAAAGTGAACAGCAAAGATGATGTAATCTATCTTCACGACAGAAGTTATCCACATCTTGTAGACACAGATTTCTCTGAAGGGACAATGAAAAGGAATTTCAATTGGACAAAAGCAGATGTTCGAGAGTTTTATAAAAAGAGAGCCATTTCAAACGATCATTACATAGATCTTCAATTGTATAATCACTGGTATCATTAATAAATTTTAATTGTTTTTATATAAGGTTAAGTTTAGACAGTTATTGAAAACTGTCAAAAACTTTGTATGTAAATATAGTGAACATTGTTTCAATGTCTTTTGTTTACTAACACTGGATTGAATAGTTTCTTTTTACTCTATGTAACATATTTTATCTTAAGTCAACTCACACCATTACCAGACTCCATTAACAATGAGATGTACAATCGAATATGAATTTAGAAGATAATTTAGAATAAATTCATGTTCATTTGTGAAAAGTACATCTTTTAGAGGAAACTAGTAGAAACCTCTCTGTAGAGCAAAATTTTAGTAAAATTAATCAAACTTTATATTTTTTATATTAAAATTATTTTATTGATAACAATTTTATAATAAAAAAATGTATTTTATGGATTCACTAATTATCAAACTTATCAGGGAAAATTTACGATTATAATTTTTCTATGTTTGTGTAGTATCATGGTATAAGTTGTGTTGTACTTGACCAATGGACTGAAATTAACACCTGCCCTTCTAAACCAAAACAAAAATTTTAATCTGATTATTCTTACTTTTTATCAATGTACTGTAGTTGGTTATGAAATCTTTTTTAGTTATGACAAATGTTATTACCTTGTAAATAAGAAAATTAATTGTGTAAAATAAATGTTTTTTTTAATTATCTATTCATTTAACATCATTAATTTTTTTATCTGGTTTATGTTAATATCTTTTTTTAAATTACCTTTGCTGCATTAACAGTAACTCCTTCCAAGCAATGGGGGGAAGGAGGTTTTAAAGTTCATTCAAAACCAAGTAATCAAAACAGAATTTTAGGAGTTAGAAAACATTAAGTTTACATAAAACTTGTAGAGAATATCATTATTGAGCCATGAGTGATGGTTTATGTGTTTAATGTTTATTGCCTGGTCTGTACTTTAAAAGCCCACTACTCAAGTTAGAGACTCTTGAACTCTTAAAGATAATTACTATCTTATAAAATAAAAATCTAAGCATTGGTAGAATAATTCTTTTTTTTTTTCAATTATCACGAAGTATAAAAGACTCATTGAGAAGAGAATTTAAATCGTTCTGTTTTACATTGTTTTTTTTTTTTTTTTTTTTTTTTTATGATCCTGAAGGAAAAGGACTTGGACGATTTTTGTAAGTTATTATTTGTGTAACAACAACAATATTGATCAGCAACCACCTTTGCAAATAACTATTTGATTAAGTCCTACATTTTATCTATGACACAGATTCACTAATTTCAAAACTCTCAAGGGCCTGTTTTTTTGCTACGTAGACTGTGTTAGTAGAAACATGTTGTTGACTTCTTATTTTAGCGAGTTCCACTCTCACTTGCTGTATACAACAATGCTCTGGAGCAATACTAGGGTTGCTAACCAAGTTTTTGCTTGGCAGAGGAAAGCAGTAAGGATCTTGGCCAATTTAGCTTATCAAGATGACTGTAATTTTAGGATAGGTTAAAGGGCACTAGGCCAGGAATTAGTGTATTGGAGAGATAGGACGTCAGCAAACTTAGCTTAGAAGACAAATTCACTAACACCAGAGTTGTAGTAACGTACACAAAAGAAACACATAATCACACAAATTTTCAGTGCCACAGGCACTTTCTTCAGGTAAGTAGAGAGAAAGAGAGACCTCTAAGATGACTGTAAGCAGTTTTTTTATTAAGTATAAAATAATGATGGTTCCTTGCATTTTTATATTTCAAAATTTAATGTATGTAAAGAAAAACCAATATGATTTTATCTGTTTCAACAAAATAAATAAATGAATTTATTTCCACTTTCAAATACAAATTAAAATAAACATACATTGCTTGGAAATATTTCACCATCAAGTCCAGTAGTGATGGCTAAGGTTTACCTATCTTGACTTATCAAACAGTCGCACTGATAATTTACTGATAAGCGTGGCCCACTGCTGCATTCTGGTAAACCTTACCTAATTTCTGGATAAACAAATCTTATTTTCACACCTAAACTAATAAAATCTAAATTCACTTGAAACTAGTCCAAATTCACTTTATACATATTTACACTAATTATTTTTATCTCTACAAACAATAAACTTTTAATTCAGAACTTCAAACATATATTCAATATGTTCTTGATTAAGTAGCCACCTTTTTAATTTAATCAAAAATAGTTTTTCTTTTAATATTTTCTTTATTTCAAGTGGTAAAAAATTAAACAATTTTGGTGCCAGAAAAAGATATGAAACCCTAAATAATGATACATTTACTTTTGGTCTTTTCAAAATACCTCCAACTAAATTACGAGTATTTTAACAAGTATCATGTAATTCCTCATTCCTACTCTGTCCACTTTTAATATAAAACATTCTGAATTCTGAATAGATAAAAATAAATAAATAAAACATTCTTGAAACTTTAAAAATATATAAATGTCGAATTGGAAGGATATTTAAAAATTTATATAAAGGAAATGACGATTCGCGTCTTTGTTTAAACAGCAATATACGGACAAAATGATTTTGAGTTTTCCTTATTTTATCTATATATGTTTTAAATGTTCCTCCCCAACAGTGTAATCCATATTGTAGCCTTGATTGTATTAGAGCACTGTATAGTGATCTCAATAAGTCCGAATCGCAGAGTGTCTTAAGAAGAAAAAAGTCTAATATTCATTCTACATTTGGTAATGAGTTGCGTAATATGTTGCTTCCAGTTTAATCTTTCATCAATAACAATTCCCAAATATTTAAATGTTTGTACCTTTTCAATGGGTTGACATTCACATGTGTTTTTATTAATGCAGCCTGTTTTATGAAATTGTAGTGGATATTGGAAGACAAAACTGTTAAAACCAAAGTTTATAAATTTAGTTTTAGATACGTTTACTGTCATGTGGTTTGCAATGCACCAGTTATTAAGAATAGTCAGATCTTGCATCATTTGTCTCTAAATCTCCTCTTTATCTTTATGTTTATAATTAAATGCTACATAAAGTAAATTCACGATTATGACACTAGAGGGGCAAAAGATATTGTCGTACCCACTTCTAGATTGCAAAAAGCAATAGACAGCCATAAATATTTACAAATTAATTGTTTTAATAAGCTGCCACAAAACCTTAGAAACTTAGAACTTTAACCATTTACAAATAATCTGTCAAGTTGGTTTATAAAGATGGCATTTTATTAAATTAATGAATTCTTTGAATATAAATTTTAATCCTTAACAATTAAAAATATATAAATAATATATATAATATACACAGGGTACAAGGAATAATGAAGTGTATTGATACAATAAGATAACCAGTTGTACAGTGAAATACTATGTTAATAAAATGTCTTTATTTAATTTGCTTTTATCTTCTTTCTTGCTTTACAATTTGGTTTCTTCTGGTTTATGCTCCGGCTGAAAACATACTCGGTAGTACAACATAGAGATACCTCAGGGAAGGGGTGTCGAGCTGGCCATCAATGTTCTTATGAGATTTAATATTAATCATGTTTAATTGTCCAATTAAAAATTTTAAAAAGAGAATAATTTAAAACAGTATCAGAAAAAAAAATTATCAAATAAGGGAAAAGATAGGGAGAAAGTTCAAATTTAAAGTTCAATTTTCAATGGAAAATATATTCACAGCAATTAGTCTATGGTCTGGTCTCACCAAATTTAAGTTTAAAGTTGTCTTCACCACAAACTTAGAATTCTTGATGTTTTGGGAAATTTAAATATGTTTGTGGTCAAATTTAATAAATAAAAGTTTGTAATGATTTACAAAAACACTTTTATTGGGAATGTCACTAAATAAAGTCACTGTATTCTGGCTGCATCTTCTCTCCTTCAAGGCTAATAATGGACTCCCACTGCTACTAGTTCCTTTCTCAATCCACAATTACAACAATGTGTCACTGGTTGCTTGATGATCACTTCACTTCACCAGGGGATGTGGAGGTTGGTATTATAATAAATCAAATATTAAAATCATGAGAAAATTAAATTAATGTTGAAATATTTTAGAAAAATGGAATAGGTTAAAAAAAATAAATAAATAAAACAACTTCCAATTCTTAAATTAAATTATGCCAAATCTAAGAAAGGAAAATATTTATTAATAAAATGATTAAACATAGAGTATGCAAATTATTGGGAACTGAATTAAATTAAATTAATGTGATAAAACATATGATCAATGAGTGTGATGAGATTATTAGTGATGGGTAGCAGCTGGTTTAAATGGAAAGAAACAAGGTAAGTGGCAGATGTTCTTACATATGATAAAAAAATTAATAAACAAACATAATTTGAAACATCTCAAATATCCCCTCAGAAATTGCAGGGATTACTGAAAGTCATCACAAGATTTCGAACATGATGTGAAAATTATGTTGACATAATAAACAAACAGATACAAACATACATAGACAAAATTTTTTTAAACTAACAATACAAAATGATGAAGGTTACATACATGACACAGACGGTTACATAATACAATACAATACAATTGACAATATTACAAATTATATACAAGAAGGGTTATACAGTTTATAAAGGGAATTGTGGAGGTTATTGGGACATAGCACTGGGGAATGAGTGACTTGAGTTTTTTTTTTACAAGGGGAAAAGTCACCAGGGAAAGGGGAAGTAAGGGAAACTTGGGAAAGGTGGTTCACTGGCACAGTTTATTGCACAGGACTCTCAGTCTATTAGGGGGGAATCTTCTCGCACTGGGGACTTGGCGGAGCAATCATAGGAGAAAATCATGGGTTATTAGTTTACTTGGGTGATTAAGGAAATTATCCCCTCTCAACAAGACATGGGCTTTGTCGTAGTACACAGTTTTTATTACACATACACAGTTGTTAGACAAGGGGTACATATCACAAATTCATTACAAAATACATATTGATGAGTAGGTTGATGGGATGAACACAAAATATGAAAATACAAAGTTACAAAGAAAATTAAATTACTATACAATATTTACAATACAGGTCTATAGGTAAACTACACTTGTTTCTTGTTCTTAATTTGAATCATATATCCTCTTGAGTTGGGGACAGGTAACGTTTGATGGCAGACACGTGGTATGGTCCAAACTTCCGTCTTCCATCAAGGCTTCTAAAGTCCGAAAGGGCGTGGGTAGGATTGACATTTGAAGGTTTCAGGTTCTTTAACTTCTAGATTGTGTTGGTACTTGTTGCAGAGTCCAGGAGCATCAGAGAATGTATTTTGATACTTCAAAAGTAGATCGGTGAGTTGAGTCCTTTGTTCGTTGTTGAGCAGTTCGTTCTGGTTCAGAGTTTCTTCTATTATCTCAGCATTTATCCTGTCTTGTAGGTTCATTGTGGAGGAAGGGGTGGTATCGTTATAAGTTTCAAAATTATCATAAATATAGGTTCTTTCTAAGTTTTGGTCGTATGCCGACATTTCATTGTATTCAACATCATTGTCGTTCATTAAGTAACATAAGATTCCATCGTGGTTGCACTCGTCAAACTCCAATAGTAATTCAGTATTATTTATGTTTATATTCAATGTTTTTCTATCAAAGTTTATTTCCATCTTCCACAGTCTTATCGTATCTATTCCAATAATTACATTATGAATGAGGTTTGTTACCATGATTAGTTGCAAATTAGTTTCCACACCGTTGACATTAACTGTAAGCATTAATATCTTAGAAACTCTTTTTGATTTAACACCGACGGCAGTTTTGATGTGTATGCCAGTTAAAGGTAATTCTTCATATCGTCCTAATCTACTCCTATTCTCTATTATCCATTGCTCTGAGACACATGAGATGTTGGCACCCGTGTCTATGAGTGCGGAAGTAGGCACATTGTTTATTAAAATATTAATCTCTGGACATTTTATGTTGTTTGCTGTTTCTACAGTTTTATTAGTTTCAGGATCTTCATTTAGTAAAAAGTCACAGTCACAAAATATATTACTAAGGGTTAATATTGGATTTGAATTATTTACATTATTATCTAAATTAGAAGGCCTTTGTAATCCGAGGTTTGTGTTTTGCACTGAGGAATCTGAGGATAGAAATCCATGATTATAAAACAAGGGAAGTTTACCTAGGCCTTGGGACTCGTCAGTGCTTAGGTGTTTAAAAGCACAGTACTTGTTGTAGTACTGGGAGGTGAACTAGTCGTTGGGTTTCTCCTTTCTATTATGGCAGAGCATATTTGTGCTTGTTCTCGGCTGGGATATTGCTGGTTGTCTCGATTTGATGAATTGTTGCCCCGGTTGTAATGTTGGTTGAAGTTTCCTCTGTAGTTGGGTCTGCTATCGTATTCTCTCCGGTATCCAGGTGAAGAGTTGTTGAGGTGCCCGTTGTTGTAGGTTGGTCGTCTTTGTTGCTGTTGTCCATCGCTGCGGTAATACTGGTTTCTAGGAGGGCTGTTTGGAGGTCTGCTTCCTGGCTGGTGCTGAAACTGTCGCTGTGGTGGTGGTTCGTTTCTCGGTTGACTGGTAGTTTTCGATCGCTGGTGTGCGTCCTTAATATCTTCTCTTTGGAGTAGCAATTCGAACTCGGCGACGGTGTTCACATTCTGGATTCTTCGGGCGTCTTGGATCAACTCGGAAAAGTGTTCCGAAAGAATATTTATGATTTCATCCTCGCTGATTGGTGGAGTGATGGATCGTAATGTCAATACTCGTTCAATGAAGTATTCTGCTCGTGGCAGCTTTCCTCCGGGCCGGTATCTTTCGACCTCTATACGCTGCTTTACTCCTCGTTGGATCTCGCGGCTCCAGTATTTGTTTGTAAAGTTATGTTCAAAATCTGACCAGTTGTGGATTTCCTCCTTAATCAGGTCGAACCATTTTGCAGCATGTTGCTCTAAACATTGTTCAATAATGTCCCGCAAGTGTTCCGAGTCGTTGTTTGGTTTGTTGTGTGTTATGTTTCGTTCATAGAAGCGTTTTAGTTTATGTAAAAATTCCTTAGGGTTTTGGGCTCTCCCGTAAAATTTAGGTGGACTATTGTCGGTTGCATGGGTGCCGTTGCCGGTACATGTGACATAAATATTCGGTGTGCCTGATATAACTCCATTACTAACTTGACCTTCAACGTTGGTGATTCTATTACCAAAGGTGTGTACAAGTTTGTTTAATGTATCAATATCTTCTCCTTGTTTTTGTGTAATTGGTAATATTTGTGTTAATACTTGTTTCGTACTGTCCTGAATTTGGTGAGTCAATTCTTCCTTTTGTTGGATAATGTTTGTCTGGCAAGCAGTGGCGTGATTAAGTAATTTAATGTCAACTGTATTTATAACGTAAGTAGTGTTGTTAGCAAGGGCTTTCTTGATGTTATCATTCTGGATTGCAATATTTTTGTTTAAGTCGTCACGGACCTGCTGGTTTTGTTTTTGGATTTCGTTGCCGAAATTTGTTTCCAAGTGATTCATTCTATTATTTTGTTCGGCTCGTGTAAGTTTAATTATGTCAAGGTCAGATTTGACTTCGTCATATTTATGGCTTAAGTGATCGATTCTACTTTCAATATATTCAGAAAATATTTTAAGGTTCTGATTTAAATTTTGTTTTAGTTCTAAGTTGTCTTGTTTTAATTCATTTATACTTTGTTCTAAACGGTATTCAAGTTTTAAAGAACTGTCTTTTATAAGTGCTGCAATTTGTGAAAGCAAATCGGTATTCGCATCTGCGCTAGCCGGTTGTTTGTCCGTCGCGGTAGAAAGAATGGCAATGGAATGTGCGGGTGACGTCATGGTCTCATTCATCGCTTCCGTCGTCGTTAACTCAACAGTTGTTATGTTGACTGTAGTTACTGGATTGGTGCTGGTGGTCGTTGTCATGGTAACGCCGTCCCATGATGCCGTGCTGTGTTCCCATTGGCTGGTTGGTTGAGATAGTTGGAGTTTGTTTACATTGTCTGCCGTCACTGTCATGGCGTCTGCCGTCTCCGCTTCAGGAATATCAAATCCTAAAAATATTTCTCCTGCCGGAATTTCGTTAAATAAAATGTCTATGTCATTATTTGTGTTCATGTTATTTGTGTTCGTAGCTATATCTGTATTGCTTGCATTAGATGTTGATGTGTTATAATTGTCAGATGTAGCTGTTAGTGTTTGGCTTGTTTGACTAGCTTCTTCAATGGCGTCTTCCATGGTCTCATCTGTTGTATTGGGCCTATTTCTAAGATTATAAGGTTTGTGGGACATGGCTATTAATAATCTTATATTGTGATGAGAGTTCGATATGTGATGATGGTTTTATGATACCTATAATGGGTGATATATCAAACATATAAATATTACACATAGGCCTAGATTTGGGATAACTTGGAAGTTGTTTTTTTATACCTAATCTCATAAGGCATTGAACTGGCCAACACGTTGGGTGCCAAAATTAACAATTAAAAATATATAAATAATATATATAATATACACAGGGTACAAGGAATAATGAAGTGTATTGATACAATAAGATAACCAGTTGTACAGTGAAATACTATGTTAATAAAATGTCTTTATTTAATTTGCTTTTATCTTCTTTCTTGCTTTACAATTTGGTTTCTTCTGGTTTATGCTCCGGCTGAAAACATACTCGGTAGTACAACATAGAGATACCTCAGGGAAGGGGTGTCGAGCTGGCCATCAATGTTCTTATGAGATTTAATATTAATCATGTTTAATTGTCCAATTAAAAATTTTAAAAAGAGAATAATTTAAAACAGTATCAGAAAAAAAAATTATCAAATAAGGGAAAAGATAGGGAGAAAGTTCAAATTTAAAGTTCAATTTTCAATGGAAAATATATTCACAGCAATTAGTCTATGGTCTGGTCTCACCAAATTTAAGTTTAAAGTTGTCTTCACCACAAACTTAGAATTCTTGATGTTTTGGGAAATTTAAATATGTTTGTGGTCAAATTTAATAAATAAAAGTTTGTAATGATTTACAAAAACACTTTTATTGGGAATGTCACTAAATAAAGTCACTGTATTCTGGCTGCATCTTCTCTCCTTCAAGGCTAATAATGGACTCCCACTGCTACTAGTTCCTTTCTCAATCCACAATTACAACAATGTGTTACTGGTTGCTTGATGATCACTTCACTTCACCAGGGGATGTGGAGGTTGGTATTATAATAAATCAAATATTAAAATCATGAGAAAATTAAATTAATGTTGAAATATTTTAGAAAAATGGAATAGGTTAAAAAAAATAAATAAATAAAACAACTTCCAATTCTTAAATTAAATTATGCCAAATCTAAGAAAGGAAAATATTTATTAATAAAATGATTAAACATAGAGTATGCAAATTATTGGGGAACTGAATTAAATTAAATTAATGTGATAAAACATATGATCAATGAGTGTGATGAGATTATTAGTGATGGGTAGCAGCTGGTTTAAATGGAAAGAAACAAGGTAAGTGGTAGATGTTCTTACATATGATAAAAAAATAAATAAACAAACATAATTTGAAACATCTCATCCTTTGTAGGCTCAGACTTAGAAATGGTTTCTTAGTTATAGTTAATATAATATTGTTATTATCACATCGTTTATTGTTATTCAATACTTTTTCTTTTTATTATTATGTTATGTTTTTTAATTGACAAGAAGTTTCTACTACTTTAATATACATTGCATTGTATTGTTGTATTTCTTTGGCACTGTCTATCACAATGTAAAATTGACAAATGACAATAAAGAGAATTGAATTGAAATATCTACAAGTAAAAGCAATTACCTTAGATAACTTCTTTGGTTGAGTGTAAATTCAGATGCCTGTTTGGATTCTGTTACATTATTTATGTTTTATTACGCTATTTAAATGAGTACCAATTGCTAGGTAAGGCAAACAGAAACTTAGCCATTTAATGACAGATTGTTTCAAGTTTATACAATTTGAAAAAACACAAATAGATAATTTTTAAAATTAACGAATCTAATATTGTCAGCTAGCCTATTTATGTATGGATTTTGGAAAGTGCCTCTTTACAACTACTATTTCTACTATTGCAACCCCTTCTACCCTACTACAAAGGTATAAATCTAAATCTTGACAAGCTATTTAATGAATAAATCTAGTGGATTGTTGAATCCATAACTTAGATTTAACACTTGACACCCAAACTACTTTTAATTTAGATGAGTGAGTATAAAAAAAGTATTAGAAAAATAATAAATAAGAAAAGGACAACAGAATATTTATGTGTTTTTGTTTATGTTATTATATAAATCGATGATTAATGTCTAAAAACATATTTTTATACAACTTCAACATACTCTTAATTGAATTATTATTAAAATTCAAACTTAACTATTTACTGTCAGAGTTATCTGGTATTATTTGAAAGTAAAACTATTCGAAGACGTTCATAACAATCTTAACTAACTATCAACTCACATAAAGACACTAAATGAACTTTGTAAAGTTGTTATGGAGGAACATAAGATCCACCCAGTTGTTATAAGTACGCACACAAAGATGGTGGTAGGTAGCAAGACTATCATCTGTCCATCTCATCATAAACTTAAGTTTGAAATCACTGTTCTCGACTTCTAAGAACTTGGGATTGCCAGTCTTAAGAAATTCGTCTAAGTAAGGCTGGGCAGATTCCCTGTCCTTCTTCACTAGGGCAGTCATGTTTTGGAGGTAGCTGTTATATTGGCAGATAGTGTCGAGTAGAGAGTTCCCTGAGTACAGTTTCAAATGGTTTAGGATCTTGAAAAGAGTTTTGTCTAAACCTAACGCCTCCTTGGCCAGATGTTTGAAGTCTTCAATATTTTTCTCTGATAGTACCAGAATTAAATGTGTGAGAGTAAACAAAATTGTTAAAAACATTTTTGTTAGTATTTATTTCAAACCAGTAAACATCCATATTGAGAAAGTGTTCTCTAGATTGTTGTCTTGTTTGTGGCCGAATTACAACCAATAATAGGGTCATGACTAGCTTTATGACTAGAGCTTCTTTAATTAATTCATTCATTTGTCTCAAGCACCATTACAAGAACTGTCTATATATAGAAGCTAAAAATCTTATATTATGTAGTGTGTTACGTATGTGAGTATTACAATCACATACGATACATTAAATATGTATATTTAAGATTTTAATTTTAAGCCGTGTTCAGTTAATTTTGTCTTCTATGGAAGTATGATTATCATTACTAAGTATAAGTACTTGTATATTGTGTAAAAAAAATTATGATGACTTTTAATAATTATGACGTTTCAAGTAGCTTTAAATGTTCTGCTTCTTGTTATTATTTTAATTATAACTTGCACCAATAGTAAAGGAACCAAAGGAAATACAAATTATTCATCATTAGAAAAAACAAAAATTAATGAAACAGTTCATTTATTTCATAAAAAATGTGAAGCCCATTACAATACAACTGATTTGAAGTCAATAAATCTAAATAAAACTAAATCTAATAAGAGCGTTCATGACATAGGCAATTCAAAACAAATTAATAACAAGCCGATAAAAGTTGTAAAAACTAACTCAACAAAAAGAAAAAGGAACTCTAAAGTGAAACCAAAGATTACAAACAAGACTAAAAACCCAAGAGGAAAGAAAAAGGGAAAAGTATTTCAAGACACAAGAGAAGATATTATCCAATACAAATTGATAGACAACATGATGTTTAAACCCTTGGATAGCAACAACAGTGTTTCAATAGTCTTTTCAGATGAGTCAGAAATAACACAAGCCGATATAGATCAAGCAATTGAGGGAAGGGATGGTAGCTGCATAGCTATTCCCGTAAAACGAAAGAAAGATATATACAAGGAGTTTTTGAGATGGGCGCATGTTCAAGAGAAAAATGAGAGAAGGGCTAAAATAGAAAAAGAGGTAAAAGAAAAATACAAGTACAAAGCCATGCATTTAAATATTCACCAAACTAGTAAATATAAAAACCATACAAAAATAGCAAGTGCTATAAATGGTTTTAGAACTGTTAGTAATAATAGTGATAACAAAACATTTTCAAAAGACTTTAATATTTCAAGTGAAATTCGGAAATTTAATCAATTTGGAAATAAATCAATATTTAATCAGAAAGAAACAATGACAAAATCAAAAAAGAAAAGGCAAGAGTTAAATCCAACCATGAAGTCAGCAGAGTTAAAAAATATAAAACAAAAGAAAAAATCTGAAACTAAAGGTTTCAAAGAAGAATCCGTTGAGCTCCAATATGACCCTGATTTTCTTAAAAAATTACAAAACTCAGTTAAGGAACAAGCTGAAAAAAATTTAAACAAAAAAGGAAGAAAGAAGAAATTAAAAAAACAAAAACAACGACAAACCTATCAAGGAAATCCAACGGACATTAGTGCTAATGATTATTCTGCTCAGGAAGTATTTATGATGAATACTCAGAAAGAGGCTATGGGTAGGAGATTTTATCAGATGTTTGTGAATAAAACCGCAAGTGATTTTTGGGACAATAATACACTGGAAACTACAAAAATGCTGGAGATTTTGATTCCGTTGGGAGAGCATCTTCATAAAACCATAGAGGAACCTCCGCCAAACCAGGGTAAACATTTTGTTGAAGATCTCCAAATGTATAAAGTTGAGCTTGAAAAGTTTATTGCTTTAGTGAAGAAAGATAAAGCAGAAACAAGACCAGATGTAGTGGCATTGCTAGAAGAACCATACGAACATGTGAGTGAGACAAAATACAGCGTAGAAGAAGTCAAAATAATGTTTGGATGGAGTGAGGAAGAATATGAACAGTTTAAACAGCTGCTAGAGGAGATAAGAGAAATGTGGTTTGACCTGCAGTTGTTCCACCATTGCTACCAGTTTGTGAGTGAGTCAGCGGAAAGCTTTTACTCGGAAAGTTTCAACTACACTAAAGATGAAATTAATGAAATAATAAAAAACAATACATGGCTTCCTTCGTAAACAATTATACAGGATATTGATAAATATATTATTCTATTGTGTATACTTTACATGTAAACTTACATGCTATGTATATAATGTATATTGTGTCTGTAAATATGACTTTTTTAAGTATATAATCTTAAAATGTAATCCGCTTTTGAAATAAGAAAATAACAGTTTTATTTTAGTTTATACTAAACATTCTCACACTAGTTTTAAAAATGCATACATTTTTTTTAAAGCAAAATCATTGATGATAAAATTTGAAATATTAAGCAGGAGATAGTTGCTTAATATTTTATTAATCAGAGGAATTAGATAACAAACGCTTTCTTTTCAAGTTTTAGTTGTTGATTTTTGTAATGTCATTTAATTTTATTCACCCAAAATACAAAAACATTGTCCTAATGGAATTCTTAACAATTCATTTTACTTGCCTTTAGAGATATAATGTGGTCTATGTTAATAATATATATTTAAAAATTAAAATTAATAGTTGATACTTTTAGCAATGAATTTTAAGAATACACGGAATAGAAGTTTAATAAAGATAATTAGATCATTAGGAGAATTTTTAGTAAATAAAATCAATAATAATTTATATAACTGTAAAAACTTCTAATATAATTTATATTGGATATGTTTTCAAAATATTTCAGTATATTTTAATACCTTGTTTTATTTTTAGACAAATCACTCAAATATGATTTATTACATGTTGGAAAAAAAGGCAAAAGTTAATTTCAAAATGTACATTACTTGGAATGTTTTCAGTAGGTATAGTTGATGATTTTCTAGACTTAAAATGTATAAATTAACTAAACAAACAGAAACTATTGTATTTTTTTTTTAATCTACAAGAAATCTCATTCCTTAAACATAGGTACCAATTCTCAATATAACTACTATACAATAAACATTTTCTCAGCCACATAGTGAAATAAAGAATTTAAAAGATGTTCAAATATATTTATATTTCAAAATACAGATAATAGATGTAGAAGAATAAAGTTTCCAGAAATCTGCAGTAAATTATATAAAACTAAAAAAATGTCAGACAATTGTCTATCCCCTCTCTCATAGGAATGTTTAAACATAAATAGGTTGTAATGATTCATTTACAATTAGTTTGGGATAAGATTTTATCAATCAAATCAGTGTTTGTTCATTACTACCTTAGTAAATTGATTTATTGCTCATGAATTGATCATGTGTAAATAATGAAAATACATTTTAAAAAATTAAATGAGGACCTTCTGTTTCTTAGCTAATAAAATCACGTTCATCCAGTTTAATTTAAGCAATTATTCTGATGACTCATAAAACAAATTTAACTCTTCTAATTAGTCAGCAAGTTATTATAAGCAAACATTTTAATTAAGTGGGCAATGATTTTTATAGTGATATTATACTTAAGTGGTCCTCTTCTGTTTAAAGCAATGTGTATCTCTGATGAGAAGAATTTTTTCAATGATCAGTTATTAAGTTTAGACAACTTTACACATAACAAACTAAGATTGAAACGATCTGTTGATCATGTTACTCCTGAAGAAGCGATAAGGATAAAAAATGAAAGTAGTGTCCTTGCAGGAAAACTTATTACTTTAGGAATTAAGGCTCATGAAATACTGCACCAGCTTCCGGCACGACAAGGACATATACTACTAAAAACATTGGCCGAGTATAACACAGTGTTAGAACAATTCTTGGATTTGCTAAAACATGATAATATCAACACAAGAACAGATGTTGATAAGTTTCTAGGGCAACAGCACCCAAACATAGCCGAAACAGACCATCTAGAATGGGATGCTCGGACGATGTTCAACTGGGCTGAAGATGACTATAAGCATTTTGAAGAACTTATGTATAATGCACGTCAGCTGTGGATAGAACTTATCTACATTCATGCATATTATTAAAAATATGTTTTTAATTAGCATAATATGTGTTGGTACAAATACAGTACAAGTGAACGTCACACAACACAAATATAATGCAATATAAGCACAAAATGAACAAATATATTACAATACAAGTACAAAATGCACAAATATTACGGTAATCAATTTCGGCAAACCGCACTCACCCTCCTTAGACCAGAGGGATTCACAAAAGGAATCCATCTTTTGTGAGAAAAGAAAAAATTCTTTTGTGAATC
Source organism: Stictocephala bisonia (assembly GCA_035578905.1). NCBI lineage: Eukaryota > Metazoa > Arthropoda > Insecta > Hemiptera > Membracidae > Stictocephala > Stictocephala bisonia. The sequence continues at coordinate 429,160 of JAQJVL010000321.1, forward strand.
CCTCTGGTCTGAGGAGGGTGAACGTGGTTCACCAAAATTGATCACCATAGTATTTGTGCATTTTGTACTTTTATTGTAATATATTTGTGTTGTGTGACATTCACATGTACTGTATTATTAAAAGTCTTAAATGAGAGACAACTGTGTGTTTCTTGTATGTAGTGGATAAGAAATTTTTGAAGGAAGTGTTTGGATATATTTTAAGAGTGAACACTAATATGTTAAACATGACTAACAATGTCTTTAAACTATGTGTTGTTAATCACTAAAGTAGGGAAGCAACATATGACTTAATGTATTTTAAAGTACATACCCTTTCACAGTTTAAATGTGTTTGGGGTTTTCTCTTCTTTTTATTAAATCTGTGCTTTCTTTAGACTAATCTGAAAGTTAATATGAGTATTAAACAAAATTTTGCTACACCTACCTCTATAAGTTTGATATTTTGAGGTGGCAGTTTCTTAATAGAAATGCTCAGGATACTTTTTGTATTGATGTCTAGACCACCACCATTTAGATTATAAAATGTTTGACTTTTGAAAATAAAAATATTTTGTATGTTTTTAAGTTTTAAAAATACAGGCAGGAACTTTATGTTTAATAGTTACATGATGCATCTTTTAAGATTCTATTTTTAAATAACATAAAAATCAGGAGGTTCATTAAAATCATAAATAACAAAAATATGACAGTCTTTTTACAAACACTTAACAATGTCGCATTTTTATTGGTTTTGTTGGGTAGATATAATTTCTTCATATATATAAATGCTTTATTTATATATATAATTTCTAATTATACATATAAATAAAGCACATCCAAAAGTGTTGACAGTAAAAATGTGTAAAGATAAGAAAATCAATATTAATAATTAATTATGTTTAGTAAAACGGCTTCTTTCATTTTTTTTTTTTTTTTTGTTTTTAGTTTTGTTTTATATATATTTTGACAGTTTAATGTTGATTTTTTTATAGGAATGCCTGCTTTAAATTAAATTGTAAAACCCAAACTGCTTTTCAAATAAACTAAAGAATAGGTAAAGATATACAAAAATATTAATCTTAATCTAATGTTACCATCATTAAATAAAATAAATATAGACAAAATATTCGGCTACAAATATAGTTCATGAGCCCTTATAAAACTAAATGGAGGAGTACAATTTGTTAATTTTACACTTAGAAAAATGTATAATGGATAATTGAAAATTAATTTATTGGCTTTAAAGAGAAAATTCACTGTAAAATAAAAATGTGAATTAATAATGATACAGTGAGTAAAAAATTATAAACTTAAGAAAACGAAACCAATTATATTCACTGAATTTTTCATACTAACATATATTATGTACCTTCTTGTACAAATGTTGACCTGTTACAGAAGTTTATGATTAAATATAATATGTTGTTCTCGTATAATATTACAAAATTTGACTTATATGTTCATTTAAAGTAGAGATAGTGTTTTAATTGTGCTTAATTTTTATAGTTCACTGCTTCAAAATCGAGATGCACATACATGCTTTAAATCTAAAAATTGAAAATTTCTGTATAACCTTAATGTTAAAATAATCCTGTATAAATTTACGCTCAGTATTCAACTCTACTTTCATAAAGGTCTCTCGGATGTACTGCTCTCAGACAGCATGTTCACTTTCATCCACACATCTCTTGTTCTCTCTCTTAAGGTCTTATATTCTTTTAGTTGTTTTTCATCCCAATGAAAACTATCCTCTAGATGTCCCATATCAATTGGCAGTGTTAAAAACTTGGCACCTCCTTCTTTAATAAAGTCCTTCACTTCAGAATCTAACTCAGTTGGGTTTACCATAAGCTTAACAACAATTTTTTCCACTTCAGCAATATACGACTTAATGTATTTGTTAATTTTAAATCTATCTGCTTTTTTCGGGTAACGTAAGCACATATTTATCGTGTTATCAATAGAGATTGCACTTGTGACGATTTCCTTGATTGATAATTCAGCATCTGCCGTTAATTCCACAAAATTGTTCATTGTCATAATTGCACAAGAAAAAATTAATGGTAATGAAACCTTTATAACTTCCATGATCAAACTAAAAAAATAATTACAAACTTCTACTTAGCTTATTTAACTACATGTTATAGAAAAGAGTTTATTTACAGTAAGGGTTGGCGAAGAGAAATATAATCATGTAAGAAACCAATTTAGATATAGTTTATTCCGGAGGAAAATCAGTAAAAAAATTAATATTTTACTTTTAGGACATTGTATGTTTCATAACATTTATTTTAAGGCCATTTTAGTTGAATTGCATAATATATAAAAACACAGTATTAAAAGATGATATCAACAAGAGACTCCATCATTTGATAAACTAAATTACAGTAAGTATGATACATAGTCTATGATATTTTTGGGGTTAGAATTAAGTATAATTAAATTAATTGAGTATTGCTTTTAGTATTTAGTTCATATTTTAGGTGTTATGGAATAACATACACAGTTTTTAAAATACTCTTTCAAATGTTTTTAGACTTTTTATGTGTTAAAAAATATTTATGATAGTAAATCATCTAGTCAGGAAATTAGAAATGTTTTAACATTTTTTAAAAAATATTTCTATGATAATTTTTCAAACATGAGCATGAAAATTAACAAAATATTTGTTTTAACCTTATTGATTCCTAACGTAATCTGTTATGAGTTTTCTCCATACACTAACATGTCAGTTCAAAATGTACTTAAGGAGATAAAAGATCTTGACAATTCCTTGTTAGACATGTTCATCAACACTCCTAAAGGGGCTGGCTCGATCATGTTAAAGTACTTGAAACGTTACGTGTGGGCCATGAAGGAAATGGTGTTTTATACATACGAGAACAAAACCAAAATGAAAATAGAAGCCAATGATCTCATTGAACAGGTGGGCCCTGCATTCATGGAGCATCCTTTCGACAAGGAAAAGATAAGGGAGAACTTTGAATGGGAATCGAAGGAGTATGATGCCATGTATGACTTAAGGCTGAAGACGGTCAAAGTTTGGAATGATTTTCAAGATAACTTTTAACCTTAAAACATTATTGAAGAGGTCAAAGCTACTTCAATATCAGTTTAGTTGAATTGAGGCAGAATTCTGAAAGAATTTTAGACTTTTTATAAGTTGTGGATAGATTGTGGATGGTGTTTATAAATTATTGGAATAGGACTGTTGCTTTGTTGGAATATACAAGCTAATAAAGCTAGAAGATCTTCTTTCTTTTTCAAATTTTAATTTCTAAAATAAACATTATTGCCTATTTTTAATTTTAAGTTTTTGATTTATGACTTATAATTTAAGTAAAGAATAGACGATTTTTTCATATATTATTGCTTACTTAAATAAAATGTTGAATAAAATAAAATCAAACATTTTCTGCTGTGTCTACTTGGAATTTTAGAAATTTTTTTAACAAAAATCACTTTAATTCCACAAATGTAACAATACATTAAAAATACTATAGATTAATTTGAATGATTATAAAAATAACTCAATAACTCATTTATTTAGCCAAAGTAACAAAATACATTACATTAGCAACCAGACATGTAATGTAATGTATGTCATTACATTACAACATGGTATTTTCTTAGTCTAGGTTTCATATTTTAACATTTTTAGATAAACAACAAAAACAATCATTTCTAAACACCAAACCCATCAGTGAGTCAATCCCAAACACTGTAGTAACATTTTTCTATAAGAATACTTTTCAGTTGTTTTTTTAAAGTTGCAGGTTTGATTTTAACTTCAGATTTGAGGGTAGGAGGTTGTAAAGTTTAAAAAGCGTTCTGATTCAAACAAAGTGACTGAAATACTTTCTGTCTGCTCCAGGGACATGTGAAGGAACATTAGTGAACAATGAGCTTTGTACAGGCGTTGTTTCTGAGCATCATAGTAGGGCTTGCTCTCTCCTTTCTGGATGTCGTCAAGGTTTGTAATGATGTGCGGGATGCTGACAGTCTCATCACCAACAAGCTCCTCAATCCAACCATATCTCAACGGGACCAAGTGTTCACAGACATCCGTAACTATATCAAGGCTTTGGAACCACTTCAAGAGGCACTGAAGACAGACAAGGACAGGACCTTTGAAGTCTGCAAGGATGTCCTTCAAGTTGGGACATCGAAATTCATGAATGTTCCGTATGACTATGATTTTTTGGTTAGTGGCTTTAACTGGACATTTGATGAGATGAATATGTACAGGGACTTGCGAGATGACACTCTCACTGAGTGGGTTAAAATGGAACCAATAATATTTGCATAGATGCCAACTAATGTATTTTCTTAGAACAATTTTTTTTAATTCACTAAATACGTTATGATACCTAGAATTAAATCTAGTTTAGTGTATTTATTATTTCGACTATTTATTACTAACGTTATTAAAATCAAAAAATATTCTAATTATTTTCACTCAAAGCATTAAATATTAAATATTACTTTCAATCTAAAATTAAGGTAACATTTTAAAGTACCCTCTATGGAATACTTACAATCTGATAATAATAATGACACTAATCGGCACTAGTGGTGCAGTGCTATATTCCAGTTATTTGGGACATTTTGTGGAGATTGTAGGCGATAGGTTATATACTCTGTCCTCTTAATACTAGCACGGCATCCACTTAATAGATGTCATAGACATGGACTCTTCTAGAGATATCTGGGATCCTTATCGGGTGGTAGTCAGTGTCCGGATGTTGTGTAGAGAATAGAATTGAGTAACTGACTTCAGTAAGCTGAAAATCAGGCCAATACTATGTGGTTTGGATTGAACGTAAAGCTGTAGGTCCCTTAGTTGTCCTGGCTATTGTGCTATTAATAAATGGCTCTATCTAAGGAATAATCAATCACAGTTAGTTTATTCGTTCATATCTCTCATCATACTCATTCGTCCATACATCTATGATCATTATCTTTGTAATGAACAATTATATTTTGCACTTTAAGGCTGTTTGGTCAAAAAAATGTTCAGTTTTTTTCTCTTTCAATGATTTTATATCAGCTATTAAACACCTCCCAAGTAGTTCTTTAAAATTATGTTTATAGTAATAAAATACATCACATCAAAGATCCAAATTTAGGCTTTCTTGGTACATACAGAATTAAGAAACTATTTCCAGTTATTCCCAAATTTTAAAAACAAACCCTCACAGGACTGGTCTTGTTCATCAGTTATTTTAAATTACGTAATTTTACTGCAAATCAACAAATTTAATTTCAAATAATTAATGTTATATGTTTGTTTTTATTTCATTACAACCAGGAATACAATGTTGTGTTTGGCATCTTATGCTTTTTAATATCACACAACTAACAAAATTGATTAACTTTATTTACTCAACTTGTACTTTTTCCTGCATGTTATATTACAATTCAATCGCTACACACACGTACAATGAGGCACAGCACCTGCACCCGCAGGAATTGCGCTTAAACGGCTTCCTACAATTATACCCCATCCATCCCATGGGAGAGGGAGAGGTCGAGTATCTGTGTATTAGTAGATAGCGGTCAGACGCACAGTCAGCGTTGCGAGCAGAATTCTGTTGTCCCTAAAGTCGGCAGAACCACCATAAGGTATAGATATTGATATACATACTCTATTCTAGACCTACTGTAATCATGATCCTAACCAATTAGTAATCAAGGGGAAATATATCAAGAAATTAAGTATTGTTAAAAAATATACATTTTTATTTAAATGTTGACAGAACCGTACATAAATCAATATTTAAAAATACACAACAGCAACATAAGTATGAAACCAGATTTGTTGATAGAGGATTTGTACAAATTGATGTGATGAATAGAGAGTAGAATATTCTTAGTTCACTTAATTTCAGATTATGGTCTCTGTTTTCTTGCAGACAGTGTTCTAATGCAATGAAATTTAAAATGAGTTTATTCATTAGGTCAAAATTAAAACTAGCAAGTCCCTTCTTCCACAAAATTCAATAGGTTGGAACTAAAGTATATAATTCTAATTGGTAAATATAATGTAAATTTACTTGAGGTTTGCCTAAAAGGACTGGATTTAAAGATTGATAAGAGCTATAGCATTTTTATATTTGCTTCTTTGCAACTTTAACATGTCCTCATCAACAGAAAGTCACAAGTATGTCAATATTTCAGTAGAGGGATACCATGCTATATTGAAAAATATGCTCTGGTTCAGGTAAATATGGAACCAGCAATATACCAGACGGTTTTCATTTGAGTGCAGATGATCAGTTGAATGGAGGGAGTTGGTGGAAAGTGACACATTTTCATAGTTATCATCGGTTCCGAACTGGAAATATTAATGGGGATTGACACTAGATTGTAAGGATTCAATCCAAACAATGGATCACATAGTAACAGAGTACCCCCTTCACACTTTTACAGAGGGTTAGCTAGCATAAATAGAATCAGTGAGGCAAGTTTTAAATGACTTGATGGATTGGACTAAGCTCTGAGACAGGTGATCACGTTATATTTTTATTAATAAATAAGAAGATTACTAGATCTTGTTCCAAATATATATATTATAGTTTTTATTTCTTTTTTTTTATTAAAAGTGGTAGCTTGCAGCGAACCATAGCTGTATAGCCACATTATGGAGTAGAAGTGGTCCAGGCTACGTCATGCTTTTGTTGTTGAGACGTATTGTAAAAGTAGTGCTGCCAAAAACGTCAGTTTCATGTGAGTGATCATCTGTGCCAAAGAGATCACATTTCATCATCTAACATATTTAACTATGATATGATTAAATAATTTCAAAGCAAAGATTTACCATTAAAACACAGTCTACATACCATCTTGAAAAAAACTTGAAACAGTTTTCTATATCATGGTATCAGATAAGTGTTTAAACAATGCACTGGACATTGCAAATTTTTTAAATAGAAAGTTCACTAATATTTCTGACGAAATTGGACTGCATCCGTGTGCTAACAGGGCTCTAAATCTGGTAAAAGTCTTGAATTCAAATTGTGAGTATTTAGAATTTAGTTTTCTGAATATTGGTGAAAAGGATGTATTCAAAGTCATTAGATTATTAAAAAATAAAAAATCAGCGGGTTGGGATGAAGTTCCGGTTGACTTGATGAAGAAAGTTTCAAGCTATATAGCCAAACCCTTACCTACTATTATTAACCAATCCTTTAGAAATGGCTATTTTCCTAATCATTTAAAATATGCAGAGGTTAAACCTATTTATAAGAAGGGGGAGAGAACAAATCCTGATAATTATACACCAGTCTCAGTCCTCCCATCTTTATCAAAAATTTTTGAAAAAATTGCCTTAAATCAAATTTTAGTATTTTTAGAAAATATTAACTTTTTAGCTCCAGAGCAGTTTGGTTTTAGAAGAGGGGTGAGTACTATGACTGCTTTATCCAAGTTTATTGATGAAGTGTCGGGTGCCTTTGATGGATCTCAGAGCACACTTGGTGTGTTTTGTGATCTGTCTAAGGAAGGCCTTCGACTGTGTTAGTCATGAGATACTCATTAAAAAGTTAAACAGATACAAATTTTCAAACTCCTCTATATCCTGGATACAATCCTACATATCAAATCGCCATCAAAGAACCGTTATTTGTAGGAACAATGTTAAATATAAATCAGAGTGGGAGCTGCTAAAAGTAGGTGTACCACAAGGTTCAATTTTGGGGCCCCTTTTATTCTTACTATATGTTAACGACCTCCCTTCTAACGTATCAAACAATCTTATACTTTATGCAGATGATACGACTGCAGTTATCAAATATAAGAATAACGAAGAACTTAAGATGAAATTAGGTGAAGCCATAACTGAGCTAAGGAATTGGTTTGAAGTAAATGGATTGAAACTAAACCAAGAAAAAACACAGTTGGTTAAATTCTGCACCCCACAGTCTAGAAATAATTTTTTTAATGAATTACAACTAGATCAGGAATTTTCTATTAGTAATACCACTAAATTTTTGGGGTTGGACCTTGACTCACATTTAAACTGGGGTATATGCAATGAAACAGTTTAAAAAAAATTAAATTCAGCATGTTTTCAGATGCTTATTTTGAGACATTCAATAGATTTAAAAACCCGTTTGATAATATATTATGCATACTTTTATCCTGTTTTGCAATATGGTATAGAGTTCTGGGGTTTTTCATCAAATATAGATAAAATCCTAAGAACCCAAAAAAAATTCCTTAGAATAATGACATTTTCATCCTGGAAAGCCTTGTGCAAACAAATCTTTTGTGACCTTAGCATTTTGACTGTCCCCAGTTTAATAATTTTCAAAACACTACTATCAGTGCAATCAAATTACGAAACCCTTTATAATGAAAACAGTCAGCATGAATACAACACTAGGTTTAAAAATAATTTTCAGTATCCCAGACATAATTTGAAACTGGTTGAAAAAACACCATCTTACATGGGAAGAAAGTTTTTAAATAAATTACCATCTGATATTAAGGCATCAATTTGCTCAAATGTATTCAAAAATAATGTTAAGAATCTTTTACTACATAAAGCATACTACAAAATTAATGAGTTTTTGGATGATGTTTTTTGATTTTATTGCTGTGTTATTTTTCTCTTATTTTGTATTTTTATGTTAAATTGGGACTGAAGTTTTTAGTCATTAACAGGATCATTCAGTTCTTGGTTTGGCCATATAGGATTGTTATGTAGATATATGTAAAATAGTACTATATTGACAATGTCATCTGTTTCATAGCTACGCTATTATTATGGAAACGTTTTGTGACGATAAAGATTTATTTATTTATTTATTATTTATCATCCAAGATCAGTCAGAACTCGACACCACTCTGGAAAATTTTAGAAAACTCATTCAACAGCTTCATTAGGGGCCTAGATGATTGTTAGGATTGACACCACTTAATTAAAGTTATCTCTTCAAAAAAATTGGTCGGTAGCGTAGTTGGTTCAATCCCAGCTTAATGTGCTAAAGGTTCTCAGTTCGATCCCAATCAGAGTCAATACATTTTGAGAAGGATCAGCTGATAACCACCGGCTGTTCATTTGTCATTGGGCTATTAATTAATGACACTTTCTAAGGAATAGTCGGCCTTAGTTTGTAACAATGACTACATTCGCTCATCTACACTCATTCGAAATCCATATTCGCCCATATCTTGACGATCGGCGTCTTATGAATAAATAAATAAATAAAAAATAAATAAAAATCTTAAAAATTGTCATTAATGAAATTTATTGTAATTTGTATTGAAATAATAAACATGTAAAACTGTTCATAAATATTGAAACTATTTTATTTCTAAACTGTCAAGTATTGTTGCTCATACCTGTATATACTATATATAAACTCCCAAATAGTCCTAAACATATAGCATTAATATAAATCTACTAATTTTCTGACATTTTGCATATTAGATAAGACTAAAATTTTATTTTGACAAGGAGTGCTGATGTCACAAAGCCAATCGAAATTGTAAATTGTTACCTGGAAAATTATGTACTTTAGTAATTAGCTTTTCTATCTCGAATTTCAAATAACCATACATAGATGAAATGTTTCTGAAATAAAAGTTTTAAAGCTCTCATTAGATTTTCCATTATAGTGTTTGTGGTGAAAGTGTCAAAAAATTGTATGACTTCAAATTAAAATTATTAAAGACTTACTTTCAATAATATTTTAGTTCATTTAAAATATTACTGAAAATTTATTTTAAGGTAGATAAAATATGCCAGTGTTTCCGATTAAATTTGAGAAATTGTACATTAAATAAGAATGTTTAGACTAAGACAACCTCGAAAATTCCTATTCACACTCACATTATTGTGTCACAATCTGTGAAAGCGTCATTAAGATGAACCTGATAATTCTTAATCTCCTCATTAACAAAATCATACTGCACTTTTTAGTATTCGGTCTAAATCAAAATAAAGTGGAGGAAATTTGCCAATCAGTAAGGGATAGAGATGAACATCTTTGCAACCTCATTAAAAGTCCTAAACCTTATAACAAAGAAAAAGTGTTTCCTGGAATAGAGGCGTACATCACAAGCTTCAACCAGTTGAGAGTCTGTCTCGCATCTTGCACCAACCTGACTCTGCAGGTGTGTCAGGACGTGTTTAACGAACAAGGAGCCAACTTCATGCACATTAGGTTTGACCGTGATGATCTGATTAATGGTTTTCAGTGGGATGAGGATGGGATGGAAGAATATGAGAGATTGAGAGGCAAAACACTAGATGCTTGGTTAAAATGTGAAAAATATATTTATAAACATTGTTCTTTTCAGTTATTTGAATAATTGATATATACGTTTTGAAAAGTATTAAACTATTATTGTGATACCCATAAACTAAAAAGTAAATGAAACACTGATAAAAGGGTTATATTTGTTTGTTGTTACTTTGATTGCAATTTTTTGAGATCTTTAAAATAAACAATAGAAAAATATTTGGTCTATTTACAAATTGACAATTTGAATTATTACTAATATTTAAGTTCTGATAGGATATTTACTATTTTAAATTTAAAAATTACTATATAATTTTATGTTACTGCAAAACTGTGTCATTTGACCAGTTTAATTTATAGTATTTTAAACTCTCAGTCTCAGAGATACCACTGAGGATGCAACATCAAAGCATGGGTGAAACATTTGGTTATCTTGTAAATAATGTAGATAGCACCTTGCGATTGTCAGTGGAAAATAAAGATTTTAATTATGACACTGGCCATTTAAGTCTAAGCTCTAATATTATAGTATTTTAAACTTGATTGGGCAGAATAATAAAATATCACAAGTAATAAAAATAAATATGAATTTGTAGCACCAGAGTCAAATGAAAAGTCTAATATCATACTAAGTTGAAATATATTCCCAATAAGAAACCTGCTGGGAGTAAATATGCACATTCTGTTAGCCTGTCATCTACGACTTTCAAGAATCTATGTAGCTTATCTACATTTTAGATTTAATTCTATTTGCTGGTCTGAGTTTCCATCATAGAAGAACGTAGTAAATTAGATTGAACTCTAAGTTGTCTGGAAAACAGTCCTGTTTTAACCCCTCCTCTGGCAGAATGCTGTGGTGGGGAGTTGAATTATTTGCTTTCATTTTTATTGACATTCTTGTAATAAACTCACTCTACCATAGTTGTGTTATTACTAGATAAAACATATCAACTTTTACAGCAAAAGGTGGTGCTGACTACTGTGTAGGTTACCCTACATTAAAAATATTTTGAGTAGAATTCCAGACGTATTAAAACTGACAATGTTTTTAAACATCAACTAAAAACATCAAAGAGTGGTATGTACTGTCGGCGCAGAAGTTATGTCTACCCGAGTTTGAAGTTGTTTACCAAGAAACTAAGAGAGACCTATCATCCAGTCATATCATTGTTTTTCTTGTTTTATTGCACTTAATGATACATGCATGCATTTAAAAAATTTGTGTTAACTATTTCTATCCTAGTTGGAGCAAAACAAAGTAGTGGAATTTTCGCTCGTTTTCACTGTACATCAACTTTTGACACTTTTATTATTAAAAACCAGTCATTATATCACATTCAATGTTGATTCAACGTGATTAACAGGAATGATTTCTTTAAGATTTACATTTTAGAATTTTTACTTTTTAAGAAATGGTCTTATCAATTTCCTGAAACAACTTTTCCTTGGCTTCTAGAGATAAAAAAATTAATTGCTTGGTCATTATGCAATGCTTAAAATATAAATAGTAATAAAACATTACTATTATAAGTGTAAGTAAATCTAGTGATTTTAAATTGATTTGATTTGAAATGGTATACAGTATTGTTACAATGCAACACCTAACCAGTGCTGGGAGTGACTGTGTGATGTTCCCATTTCGGGAATGAGTCACTGTCCACTCTCTTTCACAAAAGATAATGTTTATCCATAATGAATCAAGAGGTTTTCGAAGAACTTTACAAAGGACTTGGATAGTGATTGGGCATGACAATCTCTCAGACACTAGAATAAGTTATCAATAAAAATTAAACCTAAAAGCAGTAAAAAATAAACAAACAAATTAAAACCCTTCCCAAACAAATCAGACAAAAACACATTTTTAAAGTTGCCAACCTTGTGAAAAAAGCTGATTAAAAAAGTTACAATGAAATGAAATGAAAAAGTCTTTATTTAATCAGTCGAAGTTGGGACTAAAGTCCCTTCTACCACTTAACCTGATCTACCACTTAACCTGAAATAATTAACAATCTTGGTTTCAATGATTACGCAGTCTGTTTGAACGAGACAACATCGCATTGGTTTTCTAAAAACTTAAGTAATTGAAAGAATGTTTTCATTCATTATCTGGAGTAATAATGAAATAACTCGTGCCTGCTTATATGCAGAAGACTTTATATCTTAAAAACAGAACAGACCCAGGAAATTTCTGAAAATATCACTTTTTATTACTTTGTAAGCCCTCTGTAAGTATTTAGGGAAGAATCACTCATTAATAAATCTATAGAACAAAAACTAAATTAGGCAACTCTAACAGTTTCTTACTCAGTTTTGAGTTTATTAATAGACTAAAATTTAAATTGGTTGGATCATTTTGACTAAATTGTGTACTATTAAAGTTCTGACCGTATTATTTTTGTTTTTACCATGCACTGTATTAAGTACTGACTCTAATTCTGTATCTCTTATACTAATTTTAATTTTTAAGCGACTCATTAATAAACTTTCTTTTTAAAACAATGATGCAGACTGTCCAGTTATACTTTTCAAATGCTATGTCCAGTTATTCAAGTAACTATTCTAGTAAAAATTAACTCTCAATTAATTCATCACTATCAATAATTCTTCACACTCAATATTCTTTTCTCCTTATTCCAGCAAGAAAAGAGACTGATTTATACATTCAAATTTGAATTTAAGTAAATTGTTATCAATATAAATTTACAGCAAATTCATATTAAGACAGTCTAGAAAAATTTCTTGATTTTCCAAATTAAAGGCTAATATTTGAAAACCGAGGGTTTTAGTTTATGTCAATAAAACAATGAAATAACTTTTAAGATAAAAAGACAACAAGTATTTTAATTTTGAATAAATAACATAATTTTGTTTGAAAAATGTTTTATTTAGAACTTAAATTATACTTAAAACTTTATATAATGCTTGTATTGATACATCATTAATTAATCATTATTTCCTATTACACTTCAATAAAAAATAAAGGTCAGGTCTAAATTGAACCATTACATCAAGGTCAAATAGCACACAATCTTTAACCAATCACAATGAGTTAATGATGAATAGCAATTCGTTATTTATTAATTATGTATCACATTACCATGAAACTTCCTTTAGTGTTGTGCTTCAGTGTTCTTGTCCCTCGGACGATTCAAAATGTAAACCTCGACATCAGCCAGGTTTGTGAGGAAGTTAGAGCGTCAGACGCAGCAGTAGAGGGGCATCTGAGAACTCCAGTTGAAGCAAATTGTGAGCGAGTTTTTAGTGACATTGAAGTATATTTTGCAAAAGTGGAAAAACTAATTAAATGTCTGAAGCAAGATAAAAACACAACGATCGCTGAATGTAATGAGATTGTGATGGAAGGAGAGCCTAAATTCATGTTGGTGGAGTTTGACTACTGGAAGCTAATGGATGGTTTCAGGTGGAACATGACGCAGGTGATGAAGTACATGGACTGGAGGGACAAGACGTTGTATCTCTGGCAGAAAGTGGACGAAGCAAGTGGCAGGAATAGCGTTTACCCGAAATTAACATGAAATAACAATATAGTCTTCTGATAAAGAAGTTTGCTCGGAAGAGTTAGCAGTAAAGTGTTCCATAGTTATCCTCCTAATTAAAGAGTTTGCTCATTTAGAAGATATTTTTGGGCAATAAAATATGCCCAGATCACACATAATTTTAATTAGTACTGATTTGTTTTCATAAAACTTGTTAAAACACCAATATTTATAGTTATCATCAGTATTAGGATGATTTTGTCAATTTTGTCAGATTGGTTTTGTATCATAAAATGTGCTGAGATTAAGTGACATTTTTACACAAGGTTTGATGTACTTTACAAGAAAAATAAATTGCAAAAGTTAAATAAACTGAATGTGTGCAGATAAACACTTTCTATATTTCAGATGATTACTAAAAATAATATGGAGTGTTTTGTTGTTGTTGCATCTCAAAAATTCCCAACAAATTTAATCCTTTAATTTATTTTTCATATGAAATTAGTTGCATCAAAATGTTTTTTAAAACACTGTCCTTTTTCCTGAAATCCAAAATAGGTAACACTACTTCTTATGTACACTACAGTAATTAAAATTCAGTTCCTTTTCAATTGCTAGTCTTATTACAATAATTGCATTTCCTTTATACACACTTTTTCTATAGCTTGTCCTATTCATCATCACTGCACTTTAAAAAGGGTTTAATTAAAACAAAACACACATAATTTTGTTTTTATTTTGGATTCTCATTTAGATACTGTATTGTGATTTGCAGTGTCAGACTGCCAGTGCTTTTTGTTGTTTTTCTCAATATCCTTTTGGTAGTCAGTGGGTCAATCAAGTTTCTTAATTCAACTTTAGTGCTATCAAATCTCGTGTACTATTTTCTATATAGTATGTGCACTTGGAGTGAACCTGTTAGATGAAAGTTGTTGTGGTATTTTCATTCTTAACTGGAAGAGATTAGAAAATCAAATCCTTTTTCACCAGCATTTACAACATTCCTGTTTGTTTCATCCACTTGTCCATCAATCTGAAAAATGCACAGCAACTAGTTATTTTTGTATATAGTTTATATTCTGATTTAAATCAATTCAAATCATAAGTGTGTAGAAAATAGTCCATTTTAATACAAAATATTATAGTATTGAACAACTGAATGAAACTGAATATATTTTTCTATTTATTCAATTAATTATATAACATCATACAAAATTGTAATATTTAAAATTACAATATACTTAAAATATTATGATTTGAATGTATAAGAAGCATTATTATAATTTTTTTAGCTTGATTAAAATATTCTTCAATTGAGTACAGCTTTGTTCAAAATATAATTGCTTACTTCTAATTTGATTTTTTTGTATTTTTCTTTATTTCTTATGTTTAGTGGTAGATGGGAATAAAAAAATTGTGCAATATATATAACTGATTTTTTGTAAAATTCTGTATTAAAAGTACTTTTCACAATACAATTTTTTTCTTCCAGTATTATAATCATGTGTAGTTCTTTTTCAATCATCGTAAAAGACAAATTGTGTTTGGCTATGAGAATAGTTTCAAATATATACAATCCATAAACTGTCAATATACCTAATTCTATTGAGTAATGTTTGCATGATAGTTCATGTTAAATTTACTATTTAGTTACATAAAAATCCAACATGTTCATAAGCAACCATACTGATAAGTATATACAAAAAATGTAAAATACAGTGAAGTGTAGATGGATATGCTACAGTATTTATACATTCAAGTATAATACATTCAAGTAATAGTCCTGTCCTGAAGGAGGAGGATCAGAAGAGGCTCAGACAGGATCAGACGGAAGTTTCAAGTTCAGGCGAACCCAGGATCTTCAAAGATGCTTTTCAACCATGACATTTGTGGTGCCTCCTTCAGATTACTCCTCCTCTAGATGCACAGCAGCCAAAGAATAGGAAGTTTAGAGACTGCTCATGGTGAGGCTTAAGTTCTTTGAGCCTCTTCCTGATAGCAGAATACTTATCCTACAGGGTACTTACAAGGAGTATGGTGACCTTTTGGTGACATATGCAAACGATGCTATGAAGGATTGGATCCACAATGTTTCCCTGCAGTAACTTTAAACGTAAAACTGCTTCTATCAACTTCAACATCTATGAATGGACAACGTTCTAATACTGAGCAAGCTGTGTTATGCAGTTCGTGTTTAACAACCATTGAAAGCTGTGCATTGAAAGTTTTGAAAAAAAAAAGGGCCACAACACACACATGGCCCTCTGCTGAGGGATGCCAGGCTAATTGCTGGTGACAGGAAGGAGATCCTGAAGGCTACTAAGGTACTTGTTAGAGTGCTTGACAACTTTTGGAAGCTACTCTAGAACGCATCATTAAGATACTTTTCAAGTAAAATCTGTCAGGTGAGTGAGTGGAAGCTTCTTTCCACCAGAGAGGATCCAAAGGCTTGTCTTCCTTGCTTTTGTCTTCCTTGTATCAGGTATTGGTGTCCATTAGAGCCTTGGGAGACAGGTCCATGTGGGAAGGTGTTACTTGAGATCTTACAAAAGATCTAAGATGGCATCCAGGGTTCATCAAGTCAACCTCCATCGCAGTAAGGCAGCTTTTGCCACCTTGTGTAATGCCTTCCTTCACTTGTGGCAAATTTGATCTAGCTCTGACCCAAGCTCTAAATCCATCAAAGTTGAATTGCTGTACTTGCAGATGCTAAAAGTAAGTTAATTTCATGTATCTCAAATAACATAGAACTTGTATTCAAATTATACAAGGTATATAGTTTATTATAATCTCTGAATTTTGATTGAGGGACATCACAACTATACAGCTGGAGGAAAGGTGGAAGGAGTCTAACTGTGAGTTTAGTCACGGCTCAATGGATTTACTCCCAATGCTGGAGTTTCTTCTGTTGGACATAATTGCATATGACAACACCTTCTTGAAAACTCCTATGAGAAAATGTACTAACAGCATTTTCAAAAAGTATTTATTCTTACACGGATAAAGCTTAAAAAAGGACATGGCTGGAAAAAGCCACACTTTTAAAGACCATGCTAATGATATGCCATCTATTTCATAAAATTAATAAAGCTAACATCAATCATTATAACATATTTCTTATAATGTTATAGTAATCTGATATGTAATATCAATTATACTATCAAGAGTAATAACAATTTTATTGGAATGGATTTATTATTAGCTAGTTAAGATTTATTTAGTTTGTATAAGAGATATACAAAATTATTTAATGTATTCAAATTAGGGTATTAAACAGTCTAATGATAAAACAATGTAAAGAAACGTATAATATTGACAGAAAACTAGTTTGTTATTTTACTTTCATAATGAAATTACAGCATTGTGCTATTTAGATTCATCAAACATTTAATCTTTTTTAGCATAAAACAAATCAGGTAGTGTACATGCACAGATAATGGTATATTCTGTCCTCTTTGGGTGCGTGTGCACTGTATGCCTGATCTTGCCTCAGTGTGATGCTCGACCTAAACTATATGAGGTAAATTAAATTCTTATTTCTTTAGTTACTATCTCAATAAATAAAATCGAAAAACGATGCACTCACTCATCACAAAAGCTACAGAACTATTGAACTAATGTTAATGAAATTTGAAGGGAAGTTAGCTTTTTAGTCAAAGAGGCCCACTAAGAAAGGATTTCACAAAATTCCACTCCAATAGGGTAGAAATACCCCCTCAATTTTTTTCTTTTTCCATAAGCAAAATATTGACACTTATTTAATTTAATTATTTATTTCAAACTACTGATTAAAAAACATAAACATGACACAAAACAATGGTTAATTTTGTTTTCATAGTGAAATGTTTAAGGTAATTTCTACTTACTCTAACTTTACATCATTGCACTACTTTGTATTTCTCTTAAAGTAGACTTATAGGGTTTTCTAGCTAGACTATAAAACTATAATTTATGATAATGGCAATAGGCTGAGCATTTATATTGATGTGATGGTTTAGAGAGAACCATGGAGGGAAAAGTAAACAAGAACCACCTGCTAGCAAAGAAAAGGCTGTCAGCCATATACAATACAATTAAAGTTGATTTTGTTAAAAGTACAACTGCTAGTCTAAACTGATTCTTTAGAGCATATCAACATTTGGAATAGCAGATCTTGGGTCCCAGTTTCAAATGATTTGCCTGCCAACAGTGATAGTTTTCATTCAGCTGGAGTAAGACAGTAAAGGCAACAAATCTTTAAATGATACTACTTGTCCAAAGAATACCAACACTACCGATTTTAACAGAACTCTTTTGATTTTAAGTTGTAATGCTTATGTGCAAGGGCTTCTTGATAAGTCAGTGACTTTTTGGATGGATACAACCCTTTCTTTTAAACATTTTATTTTTCAACATAGTCACTTTTTAGCCCGATACATTTTGTCCAGTGTTTTTCGAATGTTGTATTCCTCCCATATTATAGGTTTTCTCAAATCCCTCTGAATAGATGTTTGTTTAGTGATGACCTTTTCATTCGACCAAATATCTTACTGCTTAGCAATTTCTTTAGGTTTGGAAACAGGAAATAGCAGCAGGGGGCTAAATTTGGATAATTTGATCGATGGGGTAGCAATTCGTAGTCCAATTTATGGATTTTACCATCATAACTAGATACGTGTGCACCCTTGCATTGTCTTGATAAAACAGTACTTTCTTCTTCACTAAATGTAGTTGTCGAATCTGTTCAGTGTTGTTCCCCGGTGATCAATATACCATTCTCAACGTAACCGATGTGAATGACACCGCGGGCATCCCAAAAAACTGTGGCCATGGCGTTGGCTAAAAGACTTACCTTGGCTTTCTTTTGTCCACGTTCACCAGGAGAAACCCATTGTTTCGATTGTTCCTTGGTGTCTGGTGTATTGTGATGGATCTGTGTTTAGTCTACGGTTGCATAACAAGTGAAAAAATCGGCTGAACACTCCTTTGAAGAAGTCACACGGTTGTGCTTATGGTCGAGTGTGAGCAATCCCGGCACTCATCTTAAAGATAGGTTTTTTCATGGTCAAAAATATTCATGTAAAATATGATGTACCCCTTCAGTTCCCTACAGCCTCAGCCACCTCACACACTTTCATTCTCTGACTGTCCAATATAATTCCATGGATTTTATAAATGATTTCTGGCGTAATAATCTCTTTTGAGTGGCCTGAACTTTCAGCATCACTTGTGCTGGTACAACCACAAAGGAACTCTATAAACCACTTCTTAATCATTGAAATGGACAGTGCAGAGTTCCCATAGTACTTATCAAGTCTATCCTTTCTAAGGTTGAGTCATGATTTTGTATGCAAAAAATAATGCTTTAATCAGCACACAAAATTCACTTTTTTATTTTTGTTAAAATTTAAGAATTTTTCAAAACTTTCAATGCACAGCTTTCAATGGTTGTCAAACACGAACTGTATAACACAGCTTGCTCAGTATTAGAACGTCGTCCATTCATAGATGTTGAAGTTGATAGAAGCAGTTTTACATTTAAAGTTACTGCAGGGGAAGTTCAAAAAGTCACTATCTTATAAAACAGCCCTCGTATATCATGATAATTATTAATCTTGTTGCTAAGCAATTTTGTAGTAGCTTCATATGTAAATTTTTTCATCAAGGTTGACACCTATATAGTGAAGTTGCTACTAGAGCCGACTTCTCGTGAAGGCGACGATCTTCTTGCCTCTGTCAGCCTCTATAATAAGATTCTACAGGAAATCACAGATAAATACGTCCACAATGACGAGACTGTCTTCAAGATAGCTACTATTGTTTACAACAGAAATGGACCACGTTTCTTGACTAAGCGGTATAGTGATGCACTTCTACGAGAAACATTCAAGTGGAGTACTGATGACTTCCAGAAACTCCGTCAACTCATACAGGAGACAAAGGACATATATAATAACTTTAGAGAGTCTTATGAGACTATTAACAACATCCAAAGACCAAGGACTTTGTGAGAGTGTGTTGTTAGATTAGGTAAACAATTATTGAATTAACTTATGTTGCATAGAATTTAATTTGAAATTGTAACATAATAAGAGTTTAAACAATTATAAAGAAAACAGAAAAATACAACCAGACCATATTGCTGATGTTTAAATTGCAGTATATTACAAAACATGTATTTTATATTGTAATTAAATACTAAAAGCTTACCAAAATTAAATGCACAAAAATATGTATAGTAGGCCTAACCTACAATTGATGATTATTTGCATCCTGATTCACTTAATATTTATATTCTTGATGATGACATTTTGAAAACCTATGGTTGGTACGTAAAATATTGAATGTAAGAGGCAGCGAAAAGAATGTTTTTCACATCAGGGTGAAATAATTAATTGTATGAGGCCCTGAGCATATTGCTAAACAGGTACCAAATAAAAGTGATTACAGCATTTTTTTTTACTTAAGAAAACATTATAGGATATTGAAAATTGATGGTATTTGAAGTGAGATTTATGATCATAATTGTATGTAGCTCATTTATTTACCTTCACTGATACTGTTTGAAAGAGCAGTGGTGGGTTGCTTTCAATGCTTACCTGCATTGGTGAGAAAGAGGGCAGTCAACTTGATGTAACATGCGTTGGGGACGTAAGAAAGGACTATCAATGTTTTAGTAGTGAGAATGAGCCATACCGGAACTATATGTTGATTGCCCTACGGACCTAGGAAGACTATCACATCTAGACATGGATGATGTGATAGTCTTCCTGCCAAGTTACACATACAGTACGTAACTTTAACGAGTCCCCACCTATTAGCACACGTTGTTGATGACCCTCAAATATAGACACAAAATATGTACTGCGTTTGATGTCTTCCAGTCAGAGGAAGTGTTTGCCCTATTAGACACACACTTGCACTTACATGAACTAAGTTGGTGTCCTCCCCACTAAACCTACTTGTTTTGTGTTGGTCCTTCCTATTCATGTACAAAGTGTAACATTATAGTCCTTGCATAAGTTGCTCCTATTCCTGGCCTTTAAAAACTATGATACACCTCAGAGATGATAATACTGTATCTTGTAATAAATTAACTCTATAGATTGAATCTAAGGCAATTGTAGCAAATGACAGGTACAATGAAGAACCTTTTATACTTTTATAAAAGGTAATGTTCGTTGTTGAAAGAATGTTTGTTGTGTGTGTTATAAGGGTCTTTAGTACTTTTATAAGAAGTAAGATAATTTTTAAAAAGTCCCTTTAAAATCTAGCCATGTATATGTCAATCCAAGTTAAATTTTGAAAGCCTAATGAAGCATGAGTGTATTTTATTTGACCTTTTTCTGATAAAATCTACCAAGGTTTCAGCCTTATCTAAAATTACTTTTCAGCCCCTTCCATTTTCAACCCATATTCTAATATTGATAATAAAATACAGAAGTATAAACTTTGTTCAGATTTGTGAGTACTAAATGGTCTTTTTAAAAAGTCTGCTGGGATATGTAATAAAGTTATTTAAATTCTACTGTTCAGGAGTATGCATGTTAGAATGGTGGTAAACCTTTTAAGAGGTGTTAAAGAGTAAATGATGAGAGGCCTCGTTTATGTTTTGTTGAAAAGCCTTTTGATATATAAAAAATATTCTTCTATGAATAAACTGGAAAATCTGTTTTTACTTGCCTTTGTTTTCACTGAGGCTATCATGTCAAGATACAACAAATTTTTATTTTTTCAATTTTGTATTTTGTCAAAATATATATATTTCCAGAAGTCCTTTTTCTTCAACATGTTTTTATTAATGTTTGTTTTAAGGGTAGTGTAAAATATAAAGTCATACTACCCTTACAAGTAATGTTAAATAGGAGATTGGCTTCTTCTTTACAAAAATGCTTAGCCATGATAAAGAAAAAGCAGTAAAAATTTATTAGTAGTGAAACTGAGGCTAATATTCGGTTCCAGACAAATTAGTTTTCAAACATTTTTCTTAGCTTATAGCAATTATAAAATATCTTTTTAACCTGGTAAAATTGAAAAACATTTGATTAAAATTAATCTTAACACTACCAAAGAATTTTAATATAAAAACGAATTATACATAGTCATGATAGCAGATACTTGAGACGTTTCAGAAGTGAAGGAATGAGTCAAGTTAATCCTAACCCTCAACTCTATGCCTTTCACACATGTTCAGGAAGTTACGCCAAGTTTTCGCTGCCATACTGTAGAGTGTAGTTAGCAGCGTCATCTGGTTTTCATCCCAGTTGAAGGTGTCACGTAGAAGGTCAGTGTTAACTGGTGTAGCCAAGAACTTAGGTGCACCATTCCGATAAACACTTTTAGCCACCAATAGAACTTCCGCTTCCTCTCCAGCCATGTTGTGTGTTAAAGGCCCTAGGCTCATTACATATCCCTGCAGATCCAGGATCAATTTATCTCCCGCAGTCTTCTCCGGGGCTGTACTGCTCAACACTCTAGAAATGGACAAATCGATTTCATTAAGTGTGTTTAACAGCTGGGAAAACTCCTTCACTGGGTAAGGTTCCTCTGTTACCTTAAACCATTCCTCTTCCTCGTCTAACTCTACAGAATGGGTGCAAGCGACTATAGATGTAAACAGTATAACTTGTATGTTCATTCTACAAAGTGATGCCTAAAGAGTCATCCACTAAAACAACTTATGCACATATTGAGCAATAAAAACCAACCTATAACAAGCACATTACATGTCTTCCTTTGATATCAAGTTTTTAGACAATGCACTAATTTCTTATCAAGAGATATTAAATTTAAAAACATAGTTTATTACATATTAGCTATTTATATTATTTCTGAACTGCTCGAATTCAGGGCATAATTAATTATTAATCATTTATCCTGTAGTATTGTTTCATACTGGGTGGAAAACGCTTTCACAACTTTTGTATGACTTCACTTGTTAAAGTGAAATCCTGTACATGATCATGGTAACAAAGAATATACTTTTCCACACCATTAGCGACATTTCATCTTTTCAGGGGGACGGCCACAAGGAGTTGAACGAAAATCTTCAACTTAAGCCTAGGTCGAGTTTCATATCAAATGAAAGGTCTATTCAAGAGAAATTAATTGCTGCAAACCAAACTTCGAAAGGTTTATCATTTTCAGAGTAGCGGTCATTTGAATTTCAAAGTAACTAATTTGAACAATATTATTTCTCCGCTATTTTGTGGTTTTAAGTAAATTAATCTGATCAAAAATTATACTTTATGGAACACAATTATTAAAAGAATTTAAACTATCTATAGAGAAAAATAACGTTGTTGCGAAAGCGTTTCCATATTTTTTCCACCCTGTAGTGAACAGTGTAAACATTCAATTGGGCATGAAACAAAACTAGTAAACTCCCAAATCTAAGTTATTTCTCAAGCTTTGTGAGAGTTTCCATTGTTCAATTTACATTTCACTTTACACTACACTTTGATCTTAGACAAACAGAAATCAATTTTTAAAATACTGCCTTAATTATACACCGTTGTTACTCTTGGTGCCTTAATCATGCACTTAGACATTTCAATGAGGCAATTTTTTGAACTAGCAATGTATTGAAGTAAAATTGATTTTTTTTAGCTTATTTCTAATTTTTTAACTTAACTTACATCAACTTTCTCATAAATAAATTGTCTACAATCTATGTTTGAAAATTGTATGTATTACCCATTTAAACAAATAAAACTGGGTTACATGCGTTTCTTTGTATTTGATTCTAAATTTCTCAAATATTACTAAAGGTAGAGTTCTGAAACCAATTTTATTAGCTTTTCCAGGTCAAAATACATAGGATATTGCCAAATTGTTCACTTAAATTACCTTTTCAGAAGTTTCAGTAAGTATTTCACTCTGTGCCAGGAATCATGCTGAAATCTTTTGCTAGCTGTATCTCAGAAATTGTTTTCAGGCCTAATGTTTGTATAACATTTGTTTCATTATTTTTACTAGTAGAATATGCTGTATAAGTAGGGGGAGGGGGGAGGGAATTCATGAACCTCCCTGCATAATGTGTAGAGTATAAAAAACAAATTGTCAGAAAACAATTCTTCATTTATTTTCTTAATTCCACAATTTGAACATTATTCTATATTAGTATTTAACATTTAAATTTTTTAATTTGTTTGAACATTATTTGAAATCCATTTTTGGAATAATATTACAGTTGAAATTTTACTAAAAAATATGTTTTAAATTAACTAATTTAAATATTCAGAACATTTAATACATTAAAGATATTTTATACATGATATTTACAGACTTTTGCAACTGGCTCTAAATGTACTTAGCAAAACAATTAATGTACAAGTAAAAATTTACAATTTTATTGAGTTAAAATTGTACAACAAAATTGTTCATTATAGAGATTGCTAAATCAAAAATTGTATTGTACTATTTAAAATATATTTTTAATTCTACGATAGACGACAATACAACTTTATGTTTAGCCATCAAGTTGAGTGATAATATTACATTTAACAAACAGTTTAGCAGTGAATAGCATTAGTATAATTGAAATTGTTTACTTAACTAAATGTCTTAAGGTGTTGTGAAAAATGTTAATAACATTGCAAATGTTTATATTTACTGAAATCCATAATTATTCACTGGAATATTATCTATAGACGAAATAGCACTAAATAAAAACCTACATTGTTAAAATTGTTCTTAACACGTTCACCACGGCGGGCACCTTTCAGACGTCTATGCCCCTATTCGTTTCACTTCAAAAATTTCCACTTCAGGTATTGATTTCGTTGGCTGTAGTTCTCGCAGCATGATCGTTGTGTGTGTATGTGTCTCATGCTGTGATAGTTTCTCAGTTCGATTACCGAAGTCTGTACAGTATTCATTAGTTTTTGTTAGAGAATAGTGTTAGTGTTTATTTGTATATAGTAATGGCTGGGACATCTAGGGACATGGTATTAGTGTAAATATAACTGTGGACGATGTTGGCGACTACTCGGGGAGTACTTTCGGCAACGAGTCGAGTGACGTAAATGGGACACTAAAACGGTGCTGCAGGACCCCATAGGATCTCAGAAGTTATGATGTGTTATAATATCAGCTAATAAGAATTCAAAATGTTTTTTTCCTCTGATAAATGATATAATTGATTATATATTACAGTAAATAGACATAAATACAATTTTTCTCACAATGGGACTCTTTAGTGGAGCTGCGGGACCCCATAAGGTCCCATAATTTATGACGTCATATTATCACCTAAAATGCATTGAAATTGTTTTTCCCCCTAAAGACCGTCTTTTTACATTAAAATAAATTAAAAATTGCAAAGAATATACACAAGGTAAGCCTAAGCTTCCACCGCAGCGAACGTGTTAATAGTTATTTAATAATGAAATATATATTTACATTTTTCTTTGCACATTAGAAATTTCTCTTTAAACAGTTCTTGGACTATTGGTAAAGAATTAAGACTAATTGGTAAATGTATTGCTACTATAATTTTTAGTTATTAAAATAGATGATAAAAATAAAATTATAAATCATATGGTATAATGTAACCTAAACAAAAGTTAATAACCAGCATAAATATCATAAATACTTACAGTACTTATTAATTAGAGCAATGATCTTACCCATCCACTCTACACACGACGCTTGATGTTACATACAAAATTAATGGTATTCGAAAGGTAAATCTAGCATCTAATTTTAACTTGTTTTCAAATTTATACTGGTACCACTCACTTCCTCTACAACTTTATGATAATAAAATTAATTTAGTATTTTATCTTAAAATAATCTCATAATTTTTATTCAATATCATGTTTATAATAATTTATTTACTTACGTTTCGAGTAGTTAATTGTTTATTTTATTGTTAATGAACTGTTTAATTAATTTATAAATTATTAAATTAGTAGCTAAAAAATTAGTCATCAAATGTCTAATGTCTCTTTCTACACTTAAATTGTTACATTTAGTTTTTTAAATTTCTCAACAAAGAGATTCCACTGTCTATCAGCATTGTCATAAAGATAGTGGAGAACTTTCATCTGATTTTCGTTCCATCTGAAAGACTGCTGGATTAGATCATCTTTTATATCAACGTAAAGAAATGCTGGCCGTCCTTGAAAATAAACAGTCTTTGCGAAATCCTCAACCCCGTTGCCCTCTAGAAGTACGTTTGTCAGAGGACCCAAATGGAAGACATAACTTTGCAATTTCATCACTAAATCTGTTCCATCAGTTTGGTTCAGAGTTGAAGAATTAAGGATTCTTGTGATGTTTCCATCCAAATCACTCAATTTTTGAGGGAATAGAGAAAAATCTATACGAAAAGCACTCAAAACAATGGCAACCAATGATGCAACTAATATAGTCCCTCTAATATATAAGATAATCATTGTGTTCCAACAATCCTGAAGCACCTTGCTAGACGGACGAGTTTTGGCTTAGCAGGGAGTGGGTCCATTGTTAATAATCAATGACAACATTATGTACTTGTCAAATACCAAGTTTGACACACATATACACAATGTAGACAATTATATACACAAATACCAGTTGACTCTTATCACAAATTGAAAAATCAATTAAACATATTAATTGCAATTATGTTTGTAGTAGTACACATCTGAACAAAATATTTGTTCATTTGTTCCTCAATAGATTTCTTTGTCAACTCTGATGAAAGTTCTACAAAATAACTAAAATTGGTTGCATCCAAATTACATAGAAACTTCTAATAAACCGTTAAAAATCAACAATTATTTGAAAGTTATTTGTTAGCATTGGATCATTCATAATTGATGGACAATATTTGGAGATTTCCAACGTTTCAAGTATTTAAGGAAACAAACACAACGTTTCAATAGGTATGACAAACTCCTGTCATTTTCAGGTGTTATTTACTACCTTAGCCTACATTTAAAACTAGTTTTTTTCTTTAGGCTAGGGTAGTAAGTAAATAACACCTGAAGACGACAGGAGTTTGTCATATCTGTTGAAACATGTTTGTTTCCTTAAACACCTGAAGACGACAGGAGTTTGTCATATCTGTTGAAACATGTTTGTTTCCTTAAACACTTGAAACGTTGGAAATCTCCAAATATTGTTTACCAATGATTAAAAATCATTATTAATAAAAATATAATGATTTTTTTCACTATTTTCATAGTGAATATATTGAGAATAGTCTATGTACCTTTAATTTTCAATATATTCATGTTTTGTGTATTAGAGAATCCAAAGCAAGCTTTTTCTTGATTTCTGTCTGTCTATTGGATGTTTGTGTTGCTTAGATTTTATAGGATTATCTATCTACAGAATCTACTGTTTCCCATAAAAATTAATTATTTTTATATATATAACAGGATTATCTTTTTATTTTCATTCAGAGACATCCAAATCGCAAAAACACAGTTAATTAAATTTCTCATACAATTGTGTATTGATGTGTCAATGTTAATCACATAAATCATAATAAATTACCACTTTACATGTATGGGTGGGCAGGTGGGCCACTACCACTGTATGTGTAAGGGTGGGCGGGGTCCCCCACATAGAGGACAGGGTGTCCAAAACTCGGCAAAATCCTATAGTCAGGCCACTGTATGTTAGGAGACTTATAAACATTAAGTATTGTAGTTTCTGACACTTGGATTGCCAAGACAAAAATGTCAACATCAAAGCTCTTATGGGTAACTGAAACATTTTCAATGTCATGCTTCATGTAAGTTGCAACACCATACACCCTATGCCCTATAGATTCAACAAGTCTGTATCCGGGAATATATGGGTTCTATATGGGTCTCTTGGAGTGAAAGGATATCAACATTGTTGTCATGAAGTACCCTACTGATGCACTCACTCTTTGCCTTGCTTAAGCCCTCAGTGTTAAAATGTACTAAGTTTAAAACAGGACCTATTAATTTCTAATTAGCTTGGTCCTCAAAAGGGCCTTTTTTATGTTTTGTGGTAGCTGCCATAGCTGGGAGATCACAAAATCGTGACAGTCTAGCCACCAGATTTGTTTAGAACTACCCAAGCATTAAAGAATGGCTGTGGATGTGAACAACATCACACCCCAGGCCAGAAAAACATATTATTTCAAGAAATTTATAATTAAAATCAAGTGCAACCACGAGAAATTTACTCAAAACATGTAAAAACAGAATAAAAACACAAAGTACTATGAAATAACAATTACATTATTTATTTTACATATAAGTTGAGATATTTTTAAATACTCTGTGAAAGGTATTCCATTTGTTTTGTACATCATTGTAAACATAATTAAAATAGTGAACATCACTTTCTAGCCAACCAAAGTAAATCTTTAAATTGTCTGTTGAGAATACTTCATTTAATAAGACAGGAGAACCTCTGTCGAAAAGTTTCCTGGAATCTGTCATGTATGTGGCATTCCGGTGGCGAAGATATTTGGTAAGCATTTCAAATGAATCTCCTACGGTCTTCATAACACTGAACATATGTGTATCGGTCCCTCTCGGTTCATTCAATATTTTCCTGGCCTCTTCGTCCTTTTCAACTACAAAGTCGTAAAAATCTCCGAAACAAAAACTACTGAAAACTAATATTATTGAAATCTTGAATATCACTGCTAAAAAATTATTCATAATTTAATGATGAAACTCAATAAAAAGCTAATGATGATCTGATGATTTTTTCAATTTAATCTATATTCCATATTATAAACTAAATTATATTCACAATTGATAGTTGTATGTATATACATAAAAAGCCTTTTACATATTTTAAATTTTACAAATACTCAGAATGCTGGAACAACAATTATAACAAAGCACGGAATGATAAAATAATATACATGTAACAGATAATGCTAAATATTAAAAATATACTATGACATGTATAAAAATGTTCATACTAACTTTTATTTAAAATTACCAATCATTCATAATAACCTTCTAAAAATAAAAAGTATATTAAAACTGTGATTTGATTCTGTTAAAAATGTTACACCAAGAAATGTTGATTTAATTATCAGTGAATGATTAAATGTTAATAATGAGTTATTATACAAATAATTGGTCTAATCTTTTACTGCAAAGATATAAACGTTTAGTTTTTTGAACAATGAGGAAGATGGTGATGATTATTCATCTTCTACATTGACATAAATTGTGAATATGGTTCCTGCTTAGAGACTTGTTGAAATATGTAATATTTCACACTGCTTTAGTCAATGCACTGAGTATGTTTTATGAAAATCGAAGAAATGGAAAAGAAACAAAATGTTGAGAATTTTAGTTGTGTGCTTTAGTGTTACAGATATAGAAAAATTACAATTTTGTGCTGTAGATAATCTCTTCTAGTATCTAGTTTTAAAGATATTGTTTATGAAGTTTCTCACAAAGAAAGTGACACATTCCGATACACTTTTTCAAATATATCCCAGCTTTTTTGAACATCAATGTACCAAGAGTGGAAAATTTTCACTTCTTCTTCATGCCAATTAAAAAATGATATTAAGTCACTTAGGAAGAATGATTCAAGAACCATATTTGGAACACCTCTGGCATTCAATCTGTCGGCTAGAGGAACTACTGAGAGATTCCTTGTTAGCAGTTGATCAGTTACCGACTTATAAGAGTCAGAGAGAGATTTCATGGCTTCAAACAGTGTCGTGTCTTTGCCGTCAGGGAGTGTCAATATCGCTATAACCTTTTCATCATTCTGGACCACAAAATCATAAAGATCCCCAAATACAAAATTTGTCAATAAAAGTAAATACGAAGCTTTCATAACCATTGGTACTCTTAGCTACGAAAAATCTAAAAGGCAAATTGTTATAACTTTCGCACTTACAAAGGTATTGTTAGTTTCAGACTTTAATGAACTTGACATTGAAGGATTATAACGGAGATTAGATAGTTACGTCAATGTCAATGCCAAAACAAATTTTGCACAGTCTTTATTGCTATGTTGACTTGCGATAATATATCCGTATTCAAGTATGTAATGCATATTTTAACTTAATGGCCAATTAAGACCAATTTAGAAACCTCCTGTTAACAGCAATGTAAAACATTATTAACAGTTATTTAAAATTAATATCTGATATATAATTAACCATAACTTTAGATACATGAGTTTTTTTTTTTTATTAATTTTGTAGCCTGGATGTCTTGTAATTATATTAAAGTTTTCTTACCTTAGCAATCCAGATCTATTATTAGCACCAATTATGAGAAATTGATGTTAGGTTCGTACTAAACCCACCATCAGTCACATAGGAAGACCAAGACTATTAGTCTATTGATATGTAATAAATATTAAATTTAATCATAGGATTTTGTTGGATCTTACTAAAGAATTTTCCAAAGCATGTCCTTTGAATGAATACTTGGTCTTCCTATGGGACTGATGGTGGGTTTACAGAGCTGAAATCCATTCCTCATAATTTATGTTAATAATTGATCTGGATTCCCAAGGTAAGATCCCTTTAGTATATGAATTTATTTATTATATATGAGCCTCATTCAAAATTAATTTAATACTAACAAATAAAATGTTTAATGTTGCATCAGGGACAAAAAAATAAAATAAACAAAACTTTGCTTCTGACGTTCCTCTTAGATCCCCCCCTCTGGCAGTTTTCCTTCTGACTATGAGATACTATTTAAAAAAATAAGTTAGTTAAGATTTCTAAAACTTCATATGGATTTGTCCAATATTTTTCATTTAAGGTTAAAAAATGGCAATTTTGTCCAGTAATATTGGGAGCTATTATTGCAAAACTGGTTGAAGAAAATTTGTTATACACTACATTCATGAATAGACAATTAAAGTCTAAAGTTCACAATTTTTTTACAAAAAGAGAGATCAATCTCCCTTTTTAGCCTTACTGTGTCCGTTCCCCACAGACTATTGATCTATGTGGAAAACCTATTCAGATAGAGTAAGTGGGCAAACCAGTACTCCCAAGTGAATATTTTTCAAATCTCCATTGGGTCGCTCGGCCACTCGCTCAACCAAATTAGAATTCATTCACACAGAAAATGATCAATTAATTGACCACATATGTACATTACTACACTTAATCCATCCACTATTAACAGACTACTTGACTGACATATTGTGTGAGGAAAAGTTTGACACAGATTTTTAGGTTCGAGGATTAGATGAGACAGTAAGAAACTTTGTTCAGTACAATACGAAATATAGTGTATTACTTCATTTATAGAGTTTTAATTTTGTGTTCGCTACATGTAGGTATAACTTTATAAGTTGAATAATATAACAACTGCTCTTGCCTTAGCTAACAGATAAACTCTGACTAAAAAACATGCAACATTGGAGTAAAATTAAACTTACTGATAGGAAATACTTTGACTTTTTCTGTGAGGTGTTAGTCAAGATGCTATCAGATAAAGTTACCATGAGTCAAAAAAAATTTTTAAATTAATCTGAGAGGTAGAACATATTAGTGTAATTATTTTACTGTTCTTTAATTGAAGGTAATTTTCTGATTGGTATTAATTCCACAAAGCACTGTAATAACTATGGCTACCAGGAATACAAATCTTGGCAGCCCACTCAGCCACACCCTACTAGTAGATAACATTGGACAGATCTCTTACATAGCCTATTTCCTCCAACTACCCCTCATAAAAAAATCTCTGAATATCATTCACAGTATTCAGAAATATTTTAAGGATGAAACTAAATTTGTTTAACGTAACAAAAGCTTGTGAGGCTGCCCCATTAAGGGGATTCAGGTATATTAATGAGAGTAGTGGCTGTATTATGAGTCAGTAAAGTTATATTTTTGTAACGTAACAAAAGCTTGTGAGGCTGCCCCATTAAGGGGATTCAGGTATATTAATGAGAGTAGTGGCTGTATTATGAGTCAGTAAAGTTATATTTTTGTAATGTAACAAAAGCTTGTGAGGCTGCCCCATTAAGGGGATTCAGGTATATTAATGAGAGTAGTGGCTGTATTATGAGTCAGTAAAGTTATATTTTTGTAATGTAACAAAAGCTTGTGAGGCTGCCCCATTAAGGGGATTCAGGTATATTAATGAGAGTAGTGGCTGTATTATGAGTCAGTAAAGTTATATTTTTGTAACGTAACAAAAGCTTGTGAGGCTGCCCCATTAAGGGGATTCAGGTATATTAATGAGAGTAGTGGCTGTATTATGAGTCAGTAAAGTTATATTTTTGTAACGTAACAAAAGCTTGTGAGGCTGCCCCATTAAGGGGATTCAGGTATATTAATGAGAGTAGTGGCTGTATTATGAGTCAGTAAAGTTATATTTTTGTAATGTAACAAAAGCTTGTGAGGCTGCCCCATTAAGGGGATTCAGGTATATTAATGAGAGTAGTGGCTGTATTATGAGTCAGTAAAGTTATATTTTTGTAACGTAACAAAAGCTTGTGAGGCTGCCCCATTAAGGGGATTCAGGTATATTAATGAGAGTAGTGGCTGTATTATGAGTCAGTAAAGTTATATTTTCAACACCTGTGTTTACTTATTTTCTAGAATAAGTGAAAAAAGTAATATCATACAAAAGGCAAATTTTGTTCCTACGAAGTGCCTCTGTACTTTAGGTGGTGCCTCTAAATGGCCATATAGTCTACCCCTATGATTATTTGATTTGATATTAGTGTCTATTTTATATTGTTATTATACTGTTATTTGTTGTAAGTTATTCAAACTCCCTGAAGGATTTCCAATTAATAACCAAACTCAATTCAAAACTCGACTTAGACACCTCTTGGTGTCTAAAGCGTTCTATTCTGTGGATGAGTTCATGATGAGTCGCTGGGAAGATTAAGATTAAATAGCAGGACAGGAAGGCAGTGTGATTGTGGCTGTATGAATGTTAGAAATATATGTATTTGAATGTGGAGTGAATGACAATTTGTTGTTTAGTTTTAGAATTTTAATACATTTTATATATTATACTTATATTATGTTGACGATTGCATGACATGTCAAAAATTGTTACTACGCAATAAAAAGTTTATTTATTTATTTATTTATTCACACACAAAAATTGGCGATGTCCGTTGGAAATGAATAAATAAATAAATAATTTATGCAATACAAATTAAAAAACACACTTAAAAAACATTACTAAAAATCAATAAGTGTGAGAATAATTTTATTTAGAACTCTAAAGTCCATGTGTACATATCCAGTTTGAGCAAAACATGTATAAGTGTAACATCACACATATTTAGGTATAACATAAAGGCTTCAACAAAATTTATGAAATGACTTTACAAATAAAAAGAAATAAGTATACATGTTTAAGATTATTCTTAAAGTGATAGCAATAAGAAAACACTTTGGTACACTTAAGACGAAGAAAAATTAATCAAAACTGAATTAAGTTATGTGGAGGCAAATTTGACGAATAAATAAATATAAAACGAAAAAGAAAAGTACAGAACCAAAATTTTAATTAATTATACAATGGGTGGTTGGGAAATTCTTGGGGGCTATATTTATAATGGATAGATATGACAAACGTAGGGGTTGTTATACAATCGGCGGGTGGGAACACCTTTTAAGTGCTATGTACGCAGAGGGTGATCAAACAAAACTTATATTGAGTCTACATACGGTTTTTTCTTTTTTTGAATCTACACCATTTTTTAGGCACCAATTCAAACTAGGATTAGTGTTTTAAACAACTGAATCTCATAAATTTATATTAAATTGATGTTTATTTTTTAAAATCAGACAGATCTTTTCAAACATAAATCAAGAGTTAATCTATTAGGAGGATTTTACTACTTCAAGTAGTGTAGAGAACATGGGCATTTGCAAGAGATATATCAATTTAAATTTATTTTAATAATTAATTACACAAGTAATTGCATACTCCTTTTATTTTAAATTCTTCGTTCAATTTTTTTCTATTAAACATTAGTAAATTTTCAGCTAATATACATGACCTGAAGAGGTTTCGAGTTTGTCTTTGTGCATAAGTGTTTAGTTGGTATCTGAATGTGTGTATTTATACATCAACGCTTTGACTTTTATATTGTTTTAATCATGTGAGATTAAAAAAAGTATATTTAATTTAACTACCATACTGAATTTTAAAAATAATCAAATGCCATCTAATTTAATTTTGTCTTTTTTTTAATTTACTGTTAATAATTAAATTATACTATATTAATTAAGGAAATGGATTATGAGAAAAGACAGTACTACATAACATCATTCTCTTGTTTTCAATAACATAATTTTTTAAAACTTAAATTCTTTACACCTTTCAATAAGCACTTTTTTCACCCAATAACAAAATGTTGAAAATTGATTTTTCGTAAAAATAGTCATAATGGATTATCACTATATTACTAATTCACCAAAAGGCTGAAAAAGAGCCACTTACTACATTTTATTTGTTTATGTAAAATGGTACTTCGCCTTAAATAAATATATCTAGTACTTATACAGCTGATAATATAGTTCTTGAATATTACCTTCATAAATTCTATTAAAAAGAAAATTACATTAGGAGAAAGATATGGAGACATAAAAACTAAATATTAAATCTCTGTAACATTGTTACAAGGGACCTCATAAGTAATCAAGATCATATTGCCTGTGAGACAATACAAACTGATTGTGGACAGGATGACTTATACTTGTACTGATAAGAAGGGAGGGAAACTGCTGTTGTTAGCGTTAGCGTTAGTAGTGATCATAGTGTGTGTGGTGGCGGACCTGTTTGACACTGTACAAGAGAAAGACGAGCAAGCCAGGCAGATCTTCTTAGAGCCCCGAGGGTGCAAGGACACTGACATGTACAATGCCATGAGGGCAGTAGGGGATGCTTACGACCTCGTGACTAAACACCTGCGTATCCGGAATGCCTCTGTAATCGATGTAGCCCAGAGACTCTATAACCGGAGTACCCCTCTAATATTGAGTGAAGTGTTCTCCACTGACAACCTAAGGGTGACCTTCAAGTGGGTTGATAGTGACATCAGGTATTTCAATTACCTTTACCAAGACCTTGAAAATAAATGGAACTCCTTTCGAAGAGAGTATAGGAACGCATCTTTGTACATGTGAAAAGTGAAAATTAAACATTTTTATTAGTCTTTGTTATTTACTAAAAATGGTAATGCATTTCTAAACCAAACATATATATGTACAGTATATAAAAAAGTTTGTATACATTAGGAAAACTTATTAACACTTTGGAGTCAAACAAACTATTTCTTATGTTTACATCTGAGCGTCATTTTTTACAATACACATGTTTACATGTCCTATGTCAGTTTTTCCAGTAAATTACATTATAAATTATTATTGTTTTAATTGTTTTAAAAATTATAATGTTTTATATTAATATTTAAACAATAAATTATATTGTTTTAAAAACTACTACATCCCCTACTAAAACCGTATTCAACTAACATATTTCAGAAAGTTCAAATAATTTTTAAAACGTGACTCCTCCTCCTTTACTGTTGTAAAACGTTGCAAAACAAAACGAGTGTTGTTGCGTGCAACCATAATAAAACCACAGAACCTATCAACTTCAACCCCTCCCTCCCCCCTAGCCAAACACATTTATAATAGCCTTCTAGAAAAAATGTCTATTCAATCTAATACTGTTAAATTAATAAAAACATATGTACTAGAGGGATTGGTTACAATATTTCACAAGTACTATCTCAGATTCACTTTACTTTTTTTTAAGCAACACATTTGCTGTACAGGGTTATCATTTTTGAATGGGTGATTTTTTTACTTAATAATTTTAATCATGGGATTGTAAATCACACAAGTATACGTTGGATTTTTATTTAATACATTATATATGTTCTGAATGTAAAAGTGTTTTTTATTTTTTATACCTGTTAAATTGAATTAATTATCAACGTAAGTCTAATCCCAATATTAAATGTGTTCAAATTCCGTTTTTACAGTAGTAAGGGTCTTCAAACAATGTTTTATTTTTAAATTGAAAAATCAATAACATTGGTTAAGCTTAAGAAGAGCAGAAGTTAGGGATCATCTAATTCAAAACCTTTATCTCATTTGCACTTTTGCCTAACACCAATATTAAATTGTTCATTCCATTTTTTTTCTCAGTAATACATGTTATATTATAGTAAGAATTGAAATATGGAAAGTAACATGTTATTTTCATTACCATAAAAGAAAATCCCCAAAAAATCAACCAGTTGAGTATAAAAAAAGATGGTGGCTGTATAGACAGATGATCTACAAAGGTTCAGGAAGGTTTCATCACTAGTTTATGACCCATCCTTCAAAATTTCTATACAAATTACAGATTAACTTAAAATCAATTAATTATTTTAAACTAGATTGATAAAATGCTTTAATTACCATATCAAGTTAACAAATCAACCCCCTTTTATCAATAATTTTAAGTACTGTCACAAAGATATTTTAATATAAAACTACTAGGTACTTATAATTGTACTTTATTAGTTACTATTTCTTGTATTGGATCTTTTGAATTTGAGACAGTTGTACATTTTTTACTTTTAATAAATATGATTCTCTCTCTCTCTCTCTCTCTCTCTCTCTCTCTCTCTCTCTCTCTCTCTCTCTCTCTCTCTCTCTCTCTCTCTCTCTCTCTCTCTCTCTCTCTCTCTCTCTCTCTCTTCTCTCTCTCTCTCTCTCTCTCTCTCTCTCTCTCTCTCTCTCTCTCCTCTCTCTCTCTCTCTTCTCTCTCTCTCTCTCTCTCTCTCTCTCTCTCTCTCTCTCTCTCTCTCTCTCTCTCTCTCTCTCTCTCCTCTCTCTCTCTCTCTCTCTCTCACTCTCTCTCTCTCTCTCTCTCTCTCTCTCTCTCTCTCTCTCTCTCTCTCTCTCTCTCTCTCTCTCTCTCTCTCTCTCTCTCTCTCTCTCTCTCTCTCTCTCTCTCTCTCTCTCTCTCTCTCTCTCTCTCTCTCTCTCTCTCTCTCTCTCTCTCTCTCTCTCTCTCTCTCTCTCTCTCTCTCTCTCTCTCTCTCTCTCTCTCTCTCTCTCTCTCTCTCTCTCTCTCTCTCTCTCTCTCTCTCTCTCTCTCTCTCTCTCTCTCTCTCTCTCTCTCTCTCTCTCTCTCTCTCTCTCTCTCTCTCTCTCTCTCTCTCTCTCTCTCTCTCTCTCTCCCTCTCTCTCTCCCTCTCTCCTCTCTCTCTCTCTCTCTCTCTCTCTCTCTCTCTCTCTCTCTCTCTCTCTCTCTCTCTCTCTCTCTCTCTCTCACTCTCTCCCTCCCTCTCTCCCTACCTCCTTCCCTCCCTCTCTCTCTCTCTCCCTCTCACTCTCTCTCTTAAAAACAATATTAATTTAGGTAAGATCAAATTAACTATAAGTATGTACTCATGCACAAGTACAAGAAAGAATTTATGGGTACTATACAAGAGTGTAAATAATGTTGGTGTATAATATACATATATTTTCATCATACAACTAATGTATCATTAACTTTACTTCACTAATATGGAAAGAAAACAAAACT
Organism: Stictocephala bisonia; assembly: GCA_035578905.1. Classification (NCBI taxonomy): domain Eukaryota; kingdom Metazoa; phylum Arthropoda; class Insecta; order Hemiptera; family Membracidae; genus Stictocephala; species Stictocephala bisonia. The sequence continues at coordinate 466,348 of JAQJVL010000321.1, forward strand.
CTGTTCATATGAAACTATTTTATCATAATAAATGTCTTATGTGCAAAATCACAGGTTGATCCAGAAGATACACGACTAGTCTGGTAAAAATAAATTACTTATGATTTTTTTCATGAATCAAATAAATAAATTTAAAACACTAGTTTGCACTTACTGATTCTTTCTACAAAATTATACATTGATTCTTAAAAAGAAGTAAATATACTTTCCAAAATGTTTTTTCGCTATAAGCTCGACAACATAATCAGTTCCATTGCTGAGTAAACAACATTGAGTAAACAAATTATGCACTATCAACTACATTTTTTGTTTTACTCTTTTTTAATTTAAAGTTTTAAAATGTATAAAAAGTATTTACAGTTTAGATACTTCTTACGATTGAAAATAATACTTGTTGAACTACTCCAAAAACTTCTCTATGATCTAAATTATTTCAGAAGTTTTTTACCTCTGGATTTTAAAATACACTAGAAAGTTTTTGGAAACTACACAAGTTTTTCATTAAATTTTTAATATTATCAGAAGTTTTGTTTTCATCATAATTGTAAAGCTAAAGTTTCAAATGTCGTCCACTTTTTCTTAACATCCCAATAAAGCGAGTAAAAGTAACGGACATCACTTTCAATCCAATTGAAATATGTTTTTAGTTTCTCTATATAAAATATCTGGCCAAGTAATGCTGGGTATCCTCGATCATACAGTTTCTTGGAGGGAATAAAAGATGATTTCTTTCCTATCCGCATTTCTCTAATCAACTTATAGAGTGAGTCGGTTACAAACCTCATAGATTCAAAGAGTTCTTCGTCAGATCCTTGAGGTTCCATTAAAACGTTTTTTACATGTTCATCTTTCTCTACAATAGATTCATAGATACCTCCATAACAGCTTTTGAATAAAAACAGTACTGCCAACACAATCTTAATCGCCATCACAAAAAATAATGGAAAATTATTTTCTTTCCGTTAAAATATAATATGATTTTATGAAACATTTAACTTCCAAGTAAGAATATTTTACATGTAATGCACATGGTAGATCCATTGTTATGATAAAGACTGATTGATATAGATTATGTAATAACATTTTTAATACTAAGACAGTAGCTCTGATAAAAATATTCATGTCCCAGCCAGACCATCATATGTTGTGGTAATATTTAAGTAAATGGTGCATATTGTCAGTTAGAACCAATTGACAACAAATTGTATTGAAGTCTCACATTTAAATGTAAACATTTGTTATGTTTAAACATAACACTTAGAATGTATTCTTTTTTTTTATGATCTACATAAAATATCATTAAATTATAAACTTCTAATAAAAATAGAACATTTTGACTGTCAGCAATCCTATACAGAAAATTGCCAGTTTTTATATGCTATTGATTTGGAATAGCATATAAATTCCCAGAATTAGCAGAGTTCCCTCTAACCTAACCTAATCTTCTAAATGATTCATTTTCTTTTTCACTTCGTTGTCCAATTAGATAAGGATAGCTCATTATAAATCAATGAATAGAAATTAACATATTAATAGTAAATCAAATTACAGTTTTGACTGAAAAACATAATATATACATCATTAAGTGTTCTTTTTATCAAAAAGATTAATTTCTTCACAAATAATGATTAAGTCTAGTACAATTATAGTTTCAAGAGCATGATTAAGTTCATTTTATTCTGTGTAAATTGTTTGCTATTAACTTATAGTTTGTGTCATGTGTATGATTTAATAACCTCTAAAGATGATGAAATTTGTAAACTTTTACTAAAACCAGAGGGTATTGACGATGTTATTATAGATTTATATAAATCTGTTACTAAACTCTTCGGGGACCTTGCTGATGGGGTGAAAATTCGAAATGATACTGTGATAAATTGGGCAGAAAATGTGTTGCAAAAAGGAGAACCACGGTTTCTTAACCTCAAATATTCTTTGGGAAGGTTGAAACTTCACTATAGTTGGGGTCCGAGGGAGTCTAACTATTTTGAGTTTCTTAATATGAATGCACGATTTAAATGGAATGACCTTGAAGAGGAATTTAAGAACTACACCATAGCTTTAAAATCAAGTTCAAGTTAGTGGTAGTTCCTAAATAACTCATTATGTTCATTACAATAAATATGAATGTGGTATTTTTTTGTACTGTCATAATGAACCTATAGAAACATTTAGATTGCATACCATTGTGTATGTCTTTTACATTGTGCATTGTGAATCCAAACGAAAAAAGTATTTAGTTTTACAACAATGATTTTTGTTTTTGTTTCTATTTCTATGTTCACTTCTGTGTTTTCATGCACATTTGATGGTGAAGAAATCAAAAAATTAAAGACGTTAGATAATGATATCGTAAAAATATTAACACTACCATGCCAGAGTGAGGGTGAAGTGTTGGTAAAGAAAATGACACAATTTAGTAAAATATTATCAGCCATTAAGGAAGAACTAAGATGTCACAATAGTGCCGTGTTTGGCACGTCAAGGACCATTCACAAGAACGGAAAACCTTTGTTTCTAGCATCGTTTTATTCAAGAGACATTCTGTGTCAAACCTTCAAGTGGTCCCAACAAGAAATGGGGCTGTTTGATTACTTATACAATGATTGTATGGATATTTGGAATAATTTTGAACAGATTTACAAATACAACAAAGACTATATGTGTTATTTGATTATACTATTTCCCCTAAATTCACTAACTAATACTTTACCTAGCATAGTAATACTGCGTGTAAGGGTGGGCTGATGGGGGTTTCAGCGCTTTTATAATACAGTAAAATCTCACCAACTCAACGAGGTTGTTAAATTTGGGGGTAATTTTTAATGAGTTTTAATAAATTAACACGCAATAGTCTTTAGTTACATTAAAAATGTATTACTTAGAAATATATATATATATAAATAAATTGAATATCTGCAAATAAATCTTGAATATCAGATAATTATAGTACACCTAAATGATCTAAGAAAACTGTTTAATTGAAGATTGTTTTTGTTAATTATTACTGGCTGCTTCATTAAAGAGTCACCGGAGAAATAAAATATCCATTGCAGACGATCCTTGATGATGCAAATAATAATGTAGTACACACATAATTTAAAGCCTTGTGTAGTCCTTCAAGTCAAAATACACATAATCTAAAGCCAGCTAGACTTACTCCCCATCAGTTGTTGATTGTAGATTTTACCCGGATTGCCACGTTATCAAGTGTTGAGTTGGTGCTTTTATTGTAATTTTTTGTTACAAATTATGAGTAGTTATTTTTTTTATATTTCATATTACATGAATATTTAATTTGTTTAAGGTCTCGTAAGGCTGCAATGTAAAGTTTTTGCCACAATTAGAGGGCAGAATTAGTAGTATTAGTACTACTAGTACTAATACTAGCCAGTATTAGTACTAGTACTAAGTACTAATAAATGGAACTAAGTGTCTCATTTAGTTAATACAATTCAAAGTTTACTCATAGAACTATATACTTTATACTGTTTCCACACATTATCTTACTAATGGGGTAAAGGACGATCTCAATGAATTCCAAGTGAAAATGTCATGTTTCTCTTCACTCTTTTAATAATGTTCACAAAAATGGTAGGTGAACTCATCAAGGTTATTCTCATAAGTATAGAGCAACTGTAGTTCACAGCAAGGTTATTGCTCAAGTGACGTACGGTGATATTGACCCATCCGCCACCCATACACGTACGGTGGTATTGAACCACCCGCCACCCATACACGTACGGTGGTATTGACCCACTCACCCACCCATACACGTACAGTGGTATTGACTGTACGTCAATATTGATGTATCGGAATATGTACTTAGGGCATGTGTAAACTATAGTAGATAAAAGTAAATAATTTACCATTTCTCGTTAATACTTGACAGCACGAACTGACGCTGTTTGTTACCTTTTACGTAACTTAAATCACGGTGTGATGTGAAAATACTGGTTTGATTCCCAACAAAGCTTATTTATAAAATATATAAAGTTTAAGAGAGCAAATGATTACTACTATCATATACAACAGAAATAAGACTGTTCACCATACACGTACAGTAGTATTGGCCCACCTGCCCACCCATACACGTACAGTAGTATTGACCCACCTGCCCACCCATACACGTACAGTAGTATTGGGTGTATCAGTACAATTACTCCTGGCTGTTGGGTTAATAGCAAGTGGCTCTTTATAAGTATCAGTCAACCTCAGTTAGTAACAATAATTACACTAGTTCATCACATCTACATTCATCACACTCATTTGCCCATACCTTGAAGAACGTTGTCTTCTATTCAGAGCTCGATTTGGTTTTACTTACTCCATTATTAATGGAATAATAATGGAGTATTCTTTATGACTGAAAATCCAACAAAATATGTTATATATAGTCTTAATACTAATCTCACGACAGTCTGTTACGGAGAATCGCCATTGAAGTTTGCCAAGAATATGATAAATCTCCTTCAACTCTACAATAAATACATACAGTAATAATACATAAATTGAGGCAAGGTTAGTTGTATAGACTTGTACATTGCTAAAGTTTAATACTTGAATTGTTTTATTTCTTTAATATACTTTAATGATCGGTTTATATTTAATTAGATTATTTTTTGTCATCATGAATGATTAGTTGTAACAGACACTGAGAATAGCACAAATTCTGCTCAACAAGTTATTGTAAATAATAAGTTTCGTTTCCAGCTACCGTTTTGTTAAACCAATATTTGAGTTCATCCCACATGACTTGAGCATGTTTGCTAACATGAAACAAAATATCCAGGTCTTCCTGGTCCCAATTAAACTCACTTTTAACTTTTGCTTCGTCCAACGGGTATGACAAAAACACTGGAGTTTTTTGAGGAATAAAAGGCTGAATTTCTTTTATCACTGTCTTGTTTTTTGCTTTTATTTTATCCCTGGTTTCCCAGAGTAGATCAGTAAACGATTCTATGTCACGAATCATTTGTTCTCCTTCCCCACGTTTTGGATGTGATAAGTTCTTTGAAAGTCCCAAGTCGAAATTTAGTATTTTCAAATAAACCTTTTTTCTTACATTTTGAGAGAAATATAAATTAACCATGCACACAGTTACAACAGTTAGTACCATCTTCATAGTCACCCACTCTTTTAACTAACTTTTCTCGACTATCATCTGCTCCTGAACCAAGTACTCATAGCTCGATTTGGTCTTACATATTCCATTATTATTATTATTATTATTATTATTTATAATTAAGTGCCTGTTTCTAATTTTATGAATGAGAATAATTATAACTCAAGACTGTAGGAAAACCATTTTTGTTTTGTGTTTCTCAAAGAAAAACAATGGAGGTATAAGAAAATCAAATATAAGGTATTCTACATTTATGTACAGCAAACAAGTTTTTCAAATTGCACAACAAACTATAAACGAACTGAATATTGAATCAACAGTTTGAGATTTTTTTCGCAGTATAACCAGTAGAAAATAAACAATTAATGATGTTATTAAACTCTAGATAGGAACAGATTCTATAAAGATAGGAATAATTATAAGTGAGGTGTATTAAATACCTAATTAAGTAGCTTTAAATAGATTAAATTATTTTTTTTAACTTCATTTGCCAGTTTACATGGGCTTGCAGGCCTGTGCGTGAACTTTATTTATTATGTGAGTGAAGAACCGACCATTACCTCAGTTGGGGATTTGAATCTTGAAACCTTCATAGTCCGAAGTGTTACATCTGTTAGTCCAACATTTATTCTAACTTGAAAGCTATACTGTGATGAAACAATCACTTTAATTTTTTAAGTTTCAACACTCAGCTGTTGTGTTTTTTTTAATTTTTTGTCCATTTAAAATATTAATTGTTGGCTCTATAGACAAATTTACTCATTTCTATGTCCGTCTGAACCCTGAACAATAGGGTAGTTCTCAAAAAATGCTGAAACTACTAGTGTCAGAGCCTGACGTGCTAACCACACATTTCCAAGAAAAAAATGCTGTCTAGCACCATGGTCCTTCTAGACCTATTTGCAGATGATTATTATTATGTTAAGTTAGGTTAAAGAGCACTAAGATAAAAATTAGTATATTAGGAGAGATAGGACATGAGCAAACTTACCTTAGAAGACAAGTCTACCAACACATTGCAGTAGAGAACACAGAAGAGGATTCACATTACACAAATTTTCAGTACCACTGGTACTTTACTCAGATGAGTAAAGAGAGCCTTTTTATTTCACCTTATTCCAGCCAACCCATACACGTACAGTGGTATTGACCACTCACCCATACATATGGTATTTACCTACCTGCCTACCCACACTATACAGTGGTATTTAGAGAGAATTTTTATTTCACTTCTATCTACTCACCTAAGGAAAGTGCCAGAGGCACTCAAAATGTTTGTATTGTGAATTCTCTTTATGTGCTCTCTACTGCAAGGTATTAGTGGACTTGTTTTCTTAGGTAAGTTTGCTGATGCTTATCTCTCCTAATACACTGTTATTGTATTTTAATAGGTTTTTAAATTTTTAGAGATAAGGCGAAAATTGCAGTATTAATTTTGAAGATGAAAACTGACTGTTCAATTAATTATTTTTGTTAATAATTAACCTAAGCAATCATAATTTATACCAAGCATTTTAAAAACCGTAACTATTTAACCGACAAATTTCATATCAAAATGAAATGCTAACATTCAGATTTGTTTCAGCTAGTCTTCATAAGCTTATCTGTTAATCAGAATAGATACAGTTTGAGATAAGGTTAGTCGTATGACAGCAGCCACACTATGTATCAATCAAGTTTTGTTTTAATATTATTAGTAGCAATTAAAAAACTCATATTCAGTGACATATTAGCAAATGCTAAAAGTGACTGTGCAACTTTGAAAAAGATGAGTCAAGTCCTGAATAAAAGAATAAATGATCCTAAAATTGAAACAGGAAACATTCTTCTCAGTGAGATTGAGCAGTTTAATGACATTTTGTGGGATGTGAGAGAAGCCATCAGAGATGGTAATAACACTGTAATGGAAGACATAAAGCCAATAATTAATGTTACATTGCCATCGTTTGTTAAAACATATGAATCACTATCAAGAAAAATCAACAAAGACAAGAGGAAAGAATTATATAAAGCATTCAACTGGACCGATAAAGTGAGAAAGCATTTTGAATTTTTGTGTGTTGAAGCCAAGTTTCACTGGGAGACACTACAAGTTGTATACGATCTCAGAACTAGAAATATAATTTAACGTAGTATAATTTGATCTGTTTCGACAGTAAATATTGGACATGCAAACTGAAAATAAACCAGAATACTAGCTAACTGTATAAAAACTTTTTTTAATATGATCAATATATTTTGTTTCTACTTTTTCATAATCTTGTTTTTTCACAGAAGTGAAAGTGAAAATATATCAGCAATACTAAATGAGTGGGATGTAAAACTGAAAACAATGCTAATGAATCCACAACCAAATGAGGGAGAGAAACTCTTAACCAGCATCGATGATTACACTTGCAGACTGTGGGAAGTAAGGGATGAAATCAGAACTACCAATTTTTCCATCATAGAGAATATGAAATCTATAGTATCTACTCGACTTCCTGACTTTATAAGAACATACAGGCAAATTAACAAACCAAACTTGTATAAGATTTACAATTGGACTGATAGGGAAGAGAAACGGTTAGAGTACTTGATACTAGATTCTAAACACTTGTGGAAAACCACAACAGAACTGCACGACAGGAGATTGAAAGAGCTCACAGAATCACTTGAAAAACAAACATGATATATCTGAAATACTATAGCAACAATATATTAAAATTATAGATTGATTCTAAGTAAAGGTAAAATAATAGAACACTAAGATTTAATAATAAGTAGAAAACAAAATATTATGTATAGCAGCAGACCTCTTGGAGTTGACAAAAAAGCAATCAACTATATGGGTGGATTCCATATGTTGTCAATGTCAGTGTTCAGTCTGTAAAACTGAGAAAGCATAAAAAAAACCCTTAAATTAAAGAGTTTAGTAACAATTTTGATGATGTAAAGCGCCAATGAATTTAGTTTATCAAAGAAATGAATTCAATCAAAATATAAATATTTCTTCAGATTTATATCACCAATAAAACTCAAATTTTTTACGTCATAAAACTGAATGCACTTTGCAAATTGTTATTATACGAGATAAAGCATAATGAACAAATAAAAAGAATCAATGTATAAGTCCTATAATGTTCATGTAAAGTTTTTGAAAAACAAAGAATACACTGTTCATCTTCAGAGTAAGTAAATTGTCAACAATTCAACACAGGATTCATTTTCTGATGAACGCTGACAACTCTTCCTAACCTTGAACATCAGTTATTGATTACTATCTTTTAACTTAACTAATCTGGTGACTTTATTTTAGATATTGCATAAGAAAGTATGATGTGTTATGTAAATACTTCTATGCAGCACTGAACTTGCCAAGTTATGTAATCATTTATTTATTTAAAGAATTGACAAAATTAATATGTTCGCTCTATTTTGTCCGAGGTTAGTTTTAGAGGATGCGACTTTTCTACCTGCTCATTGTGAGCATACTATCACTCTACAGTTGTGAAGTGACAGCGTTTGATGACACAACATTCCAGCTGGCCATGGATGTTGTTGACCAAGCAGTAGTCCAGACCCTCTTCAACAAGGAGAGCAACCAGGAAGTGTTCAACTACATCAACAAATACAGACAATTGATTTCCCAAGTGATTCGAATTTTCAAGCAAATTGATTTGAAAAGTTGGGGGAATGTTAAAAATTTACTTAGGCGATTAAAGATTTTAAAATCATTTCCAACACCAAAGTTTTCCCTTGATATTATTAAGTTCAAAGAAAGGTTACAAAAGTTCAACTATAAGTATGAAAAATTGAAAACGTACATGCCGAAATTTTCAGAAACTATTGAGACCATTCAAAAAAGGATGAATTCGCTGGGGATAAATGAAGAAAAACTGAACAAAGTAAGGAACGCTATGGCTGATGCTATGTACATGATGTCAAAAGCCTATTCTATATTTACGTATGCTAATTCTATACTGAAAGGTACTGTTTTTTCCCAAAAATTGAAACAAAAAGAATCTACAAACATGAAATCTAGTGCTCTTTAAATATTACTTATAAAAACTCAAATACTTTATTATCATAATACAGCCAACAACTAGATAATAGTTAACAACAAGTTTACAAAACAGTTTACCTAGTGATTTTGGTAACTTGTCATTTCTCCAATCTATTAATTATTATCAGTTAGTAATTATTAATTTGCTATTTTCTTTTTTAATATTTTTTCATTAATAAATAAAATATAATTAAATACTTTCAAAATATGACATTCAAAGACTTAAGACAAGTTTCTCTAACGATTCTAAGATTGTTTAGTTTTAATTTAAATCAATTTATTAAGACATTTAAAGGATAAATTAATATTCTAGTCTTTAATTATTGGTATATGTACGTAATAACTGTCTCATTTGCTTTTTTACTGTGATATTTTTATACTGTATAGCTATATTAAACTGATAATAAAAAATATAATTTGCAGTCGAGAACATAATTTTTTTAATACTTCAAAACTCAACTTAGGTTACAGTCAGGAATTACAAATATGGGATTAGTTCATATACTACGGGTCTTTTTTGGGATGTCCCCATATATGGTGAAGATTGTCTACCAAGTCTAGAACTAAACTTAACTTACAAACAATGATACCTTTATATTGGTCACGTGATTTTGACCTGCAAGAAAATAATAAGAGTAGTCACTTTAATTATCAATCTGCGCCTTTTGCTATTTAAAGGTTATTAGGACTCCCACCGTGGGTTGTTAGGTTGGGATTGGGTAGGTTAGGTTAGGATTAAATAAATTTATGTTGACATGTTACTTGCTTTTATATACTGCATATAAGTGAACTTTCTACTTTGTTTGACGATTTATCATTGCAAACAAATGCGGGGACATTCCAAAAAAGACAACAACCAACTCAAAGACTCCAACAGTACCAGTTAGAAAATTCTTCTTTTTTTTATTGTTATTATAGATCATGAAACCTGAGTTGCAAATCTAATTTTACTACCTTTCAATTGCAACTTATTTCAATTTTTCACCCCAAATTATGGGATGGAAGTTTTCTCCAAACTTCATAACTCAATTTTGACAATCTACACAAAATCGGTAATTTTCATTGGAGAACTCAGCATCCAACAATTATTGTTGAATTTTAAAAACAACTTGCCTTTAAGTCACTATGATCAGCAAGTCTGACATTTAGATATCTTCCCTACACAACATCCGGACATTGACTAACACCTAAAATGGACTCCCCAGACTTCTATAGTTGTGTATGGACAGGGGTCGATGGCAACCATTATTATTATGTTGGTATTAAGAAAACTGAGCATAGAATCTATCCCTTACAATCTCCTCAACACTTTGTCCTCAAGTAGCTGGGTTACAGCACTGTGCCACTAGTGTCGATTCATAACTAATATTATTAGAGTTAGAGTCATGTTACACTGAATATCCTTAATACCTAATTAAAATAGTAGAATAATGTTTAAATTTAATTTTTCTAAATGAATGGCTAACTAGAAAAACCTTGTATCTGACAGATTTTTGAAAGATTATTTTTTAGCAGAACAACTTGTGGTGTTGTTTTAGCATTCTGCATAGTGTGTTATGTTTAGTTTTTGATAAAACTCTCCCAGGAACCCTATATATCAAAGGGGAGAAGCCAGTTCTACTTGAAATGGTAAGTAGAACAATGTTGTATGTTCATCTATTGCTTAGTGTAAAACAACCTGGTATTGTACTTCTACTAACCACTACGTTTTAAAAGTTATAGTAATACTCAAATTAACACTCCAAATTACTGGTATTAATTTTACTCATATAGAATCTTTTGCCGGCTTGGTGGCTTAGTGGCTAAGGCTTCAACTACGGAGGACAAAGTCCAAGGTTTGAATCCCCACTGAACAGTATGTACTTCACTCGTTTAGTATAGTTCATACACAGGCCTGTAGGTCCACATAAACTAGCGAGTGAAGTTTTTTTAAACAAAAAAAGAATTTTAAACTAAAGAAAAAGAACTTACTAGGTATTTGCAAGTACGTACGTACCATTTTACGAGACCATTGAAGAAGAATAACCATTGTACATGTTATACAGGAAACTTTTGTTTATGGACAGTGACTATACGGAGCCACTTATGTTTTTTGTATTATAAACCTTTTGTAGGCATATACAATTAAAATACATTTTGAAGTTACTATAATGTTGTTCTTCTCAAAACCCATCTCCGTATCTGGAACTTGTCCTTGTAACAACATTGCAACTGAAGTCAATTACTATGTTGTTCACTTAAATTTGAAAGTAACTCACTTATAACTCAAGTTTTAGGCTTAGTATATATCTGTTTGGAACAGTTTATTTATTTTCCAATTAAAGGTTACAGCTTCTGTTCTAGATATATTATCAAATATATAATTGAGCATGTGCCTTGACTTCAGATACAGCATTGTTAGCTTACATTTTAAAGTAAATTCACTTATAACTCAAATGTTAAAGCAAAATGAAAAGGAAATTTTTATACAATTTGTGCATTGTTAAAAGGAATAGTTTTACATCTACAAAAATCTTTATTCCTCAATCAAGTAAGCTGTTACAAGCTGTACCAAGTTTTATTACTTCATCTGTAATCATTTAGGAATTATAAACACCCTTTATTTATGTATAATTGAAATTTACAATAAATGTATGTCCAAACTTACAAAACAAGTAATTATTGTTCAATTTGTATAGTACAGTAAGTTAATCTTTTTCTGCTACCTTCCATTAATCGACTTAAGAGAGCATAAAAAACTAAATACTGTAGCATCAAATTTAAAAAAGTGTTTTTTTTTACGATTTGGAGGGCCAGGCTTCAAACGTGATAACGGCCTCTAACCCAAAAAGGCTTATAGTGCGCCATCCTTTACAGGAGTTCAAACCTCATCCAATTCCAAAGTCCTTAGAGAATCTTGAGATTGCCTTGATGAGATTTTCCTGTACTACACCTTGGCCACGTTCTAAATCGCCGCCCAAGGTGAGAGCCCGCTTCCTAGCTAGGCCCAGGCAGTGAAAGAGGATGTGCCGTCGAGACTCCTCCTTCTCCCCACATTTCCTACACAAGAGAAATGAAATGAAATGAAATGAAATGAAATGAAATGAAATGAAATGAAATGAAATGAAATGAAATGAAATGAAATGAAATGAAATGAAATGAAATGAAATGAAATGAAATGAAATGAAATGAAATGAAATGAAATGAAATGAAATGAAATGAAATGAAATGAAATGAAATGAAATGAAATGAAATGAAATGAAATGAAATGAAATGAAATGAAATGAAATGAAATGAAATGAAATGAAATGAAATGAAATGAAATGAAATGAAATGAAATGAAATGAAATGAAATGAAATTAAATTAAATTAAATTAAATTAAATTAAATTAAATGAAATTAAATTAAATGAAATTAAATTAAATTAAATTAAATTAAAATGAAATGAAAAACGTCTTTATTCGTATTCAAGAGGCGAAGTTAGGGCTGCAAAGCCCTCTCTACCACTTAACCTTAACCTCTTTAACCACTTTAACTTAACCTCAAGAGAATGGGAGGTTGGAAACTCCATCTTGTTCATGTGTGCCCAAAATGTCCAGTGACCAGTTTTAAAACCAACCACCCTTCGGAGTTTTGATCTTACAAGAGAAAGAGCTTCAGCGTATTGGAGTACGACGGCCCCAACAGGACCTCCTTGGCTTGCCTGTTACCTGGCGTTGCCTCCCAGATCTCCTGGAACTTGCCGGCGACCCATGTAGAGGCAACCCAATTGGCGAGGCTGTAAGCAACCCTGCATGCCGACTCTGGGCCAACGAGACGTTCCTCAGTGCCTTTCCTGGCACAGTAGTCTGCCCTCTCATTTCCCAGTACCCTGGTGTGACCTGGCACCCACGACAGGATTACCATATTAGAACGTGCCAGCATTTTAAGAACCCCGTGACAGTCCCAAACTAGACTCGAGATAAAGTCAAACAACGCAAGTGACCTAAGTGTCGCTTGGCTGTCTGAGTTCAGATGGATTGTTTTTCCCTAAGACCCAAATCTATGTTTGCCTGAGCACAGGTAGCCATGGCAGCCACTTCCAACTGAAAAACCTTAGCCAGTTTGCCAAGGCTACAACTGAGCTCAGTTTTTAACCTGGCACCCCGTAACCAGACCCAAAGATGGTTCGGGAGCCATCTGTGTACCACATGATCACGTTCTTCATTGCGATTGATTCACCTTGTTCCCAATCTTTCGTGCCAATGACGACACGTTAGGGTTTGTCAAAGTCGGTTAGTCTAGGCATCCTATTCAAACACATCTCTAGAATGTCCGATTGAGGATGCTAGAGATTTTGGTATGCTTACTGGCATAGTGAGCTTGCCAGCAACCACTGGTCTGGAGCCTATATGCCGCAAGACTAGCCTGTACCATGTTAAAAATGTCAAGGGGGGCAGACATAGCAGCACCTCAATTGCCGCGGTGGATGTATCCTTAAATTCTCCAAGGATTCCCAAACAAGCTAACCACTGCACCTTAGATTTTTACAGCAGTGACTTGTTGGACCTTGAGCCACCAAATAATGGCTCCATATACTAGCATCGGTCTGACGACACTCGTATAAAGCCAATGTACCAACTGAGGGTTCAATCCTCACATGCTTCCAAAGGTACACCTCAGCCTCATCAATGTGGTCCGAGAGAGGTCTATGGCATGGGTGAGGTGCCCATTCCAGGTAAGTTTGTCATCTAGCCATACACCCAGATACTTAACTTCCTTAGATACCTAGACGCAGTTGCCAAAGATTCTTGGTACTCTGACAATCTCTGTGTTCCTTTTATTTGTAAATGGTACCATAACGGTCCATTGCATAGTTTATGTTTAATATTTTTGTCAAACTCCTTGTGGACCTTCCTCCAATGGATGTGAAGAGGTCACTAACTGCCCAAAAGAAAAGTTTAACTTTTCCAACTTGAGCCAAGAAAATAATAATAAACCGTCTAGAACAGGACCTACATTGTAACTTTTCAAAATTTTATACCTGGCATAATTTTTTAAGAGATTTTAAAAAATTTATTACATTAAAGAGAATTTTAAAGAGCTTTTGAGGTCAGATTTTTGGGTGTATATTTTACTACTTAAGACCTTTAATTTCATGTGCTACTCGACCTATGCTCTCATTTAAGATTTTCTTCTGACTCCTTGCGAGCCATCTCATAATATTACAGATAATAGTAGTTACTTAAAAAAGTAGAGTTATAATGATGTACCATGTTTTATTGCTTCATCTGTAATCACTCATGAATTATAAACACCCTGTATTTATGTATAATTGAAATTTACATTAAATGTATGTCCAAACTTACAAAACAAGTAATTATTGTTCATCAATTTGTATACTACAGTAAGTTAATCTTTTACCTTGACTTAAGAGAGCATAAAAAAACTAAATAGCGTCAAATTAAGAAAGTGTTAATAAAACGATTCTTGGAAGAAAATGTCTCCATATGATAATGTTTGAAAAGATATTGACCAATGGTCAGAGAAATGTCTCTGAAGTCCCAGCGAATAGTGTCCTGATCTTCATTAAAATAATTAATTCATCATTGAATGTTGGACAAATAAGTGACACCAGAAGAGACTTTAATGTATAAACTTCAATACACTCGTCCCCTGGTAAATCTAATTGCTATTTTTATGGTGACAATAATTTGCACTAGAGGCTCAGGTGGGATCAATACCACCACAACTAGGACACAAAATCATAACAGGTTTTTCGTAAATGTACTTCTTGCTACATAGACATTTTATAAGTCAGTGGTCATAACAAATTAAAGTACAAATACCAACACACTACTTTACAATGTGTTCCATAGTTGACTTGCTTGAGCACATTCAAGGGCATTTCACATTCCATTTAGACAATAACAGTCACAGTATTATTTTCTGACTTAATGTCTATTAATTTTCTTACAACATATCCAATATATCAGACATTTGTACTGAAAGGTTTTAGAATTTTGAATTGGAACACTTGTAACTATCAAATACTCTGATTATAGTAAGAGAAAATAATTGTTATAACTTCAAATAATAAATGGCACTGGACAAAATCCTGTGAAATACAGAATTTATTAGTTTTCTATCATTCCCAACACCCAAATTAACATGGATTTTAAAAGCAATATACAACTCAAAAGTCTTTCTAGTCATATTATTCAAGTGTAATAAATATTAATGTTACATAAATATTAGATTATTCAAATTATCTATAAAGAGACATTGTTGAACATTGTTTTAACAATGTTCACAAGATATTTCAATTTACTACAGTTGATGAGGTGATGGCAAATCTGATAAAGTGTTGTGGCATTTCCAATCAGTGTTATTGTACATTTCATTGCCTTGTTTGAAACTTCTCAGTTAAAGTAATGCTGAAAATATTTTCTTTCTCTATATTCATTTATTGTTGTTTATGTCCAGTATATTCCCATCAACTTGGTTTTGGAAAATTTACAATAGGAAACCTTTTTCGACAATTGGATTCAAGTGTGTGTACATTTTTAAAAACAGAAGACAAAAGAGATCCAAGGATGATGCTTCTTGAAATGGAAGCATTAAATAATGTTATATTAGACTTAATAAAGTTAGTTAAGAAACCGCTAATCCAGTTCAAAAAAAGGCCGGCATCACTAGCACAAGCTCTTATCAGTAGAAATCGGCCAGAATACCTTAAAATGAAAATTGATGAGAATGAATTACAAAGGAAATACAAATTTACCAGTGCGCAGATCAAGCAGTTTTGGGAGTTATTTGAAAAAACTAAAGAGCTACGAACTGACTTAGCTGCTATTGTAAAAGAAAAACTAATGATTCCAGATTGAATATTTAACTGTGTCAATATTTTTAATATTGTGTTTTGTAAATATAGATTTGTAATAATGAATATTTAGATAATTGATTTATCACATTGAAAAATAGTGTGGTTTGTAGAAATAAAGTGTAAATAGTTAAAATAAAATATACCATTAAAACTTTTCTTACACAATAGCACTAGACAATACAAAGCATAGCTTTACTTAATAAGCCACTATGTCTATGTCACAACAAGATATTTTTTAAATGACAGTTTTGTTTATTCTTAAGACACTGATTATCAAGATATGGATGAATATCGACTTCAAATGAGTGTGATTGGTGTTTACAAACAAAAGTGTTTTCTGTTACAAAACTAAGACTACTGTTGTTCCTTAGAAAGTGTCATTAATTAATAGCCCAATGACAAATGAACAGTTATCAGATGATCCCCTTCAAAATTTCTCATCACTCTGGGATCAAACTGAGAATCTTAAACTTATAACTTTAACCAACTATACTTGACCAAATTGATATCGTACTTTGAAAAATTACATTAAAACTAAATGATTTTTAAAATGAGTGAGTTCATTATATATTTTCAAGTTATTTAAGTGTTTAAAGGAATGATTGATTTCTTTATAAAACTAAATCAAAATATAGAAACTATAGTTTCAATGTTCAATCTTTCTTAGACTCTGAAATTTAAAAAAAAATTACTATTTGTGTTAACTCGCTTTTAGTAAAAAAATACCATTGTTAGAAATTCGTACAATTTAAACATTATTTTCATATATATATATATATATATATATATATATATATATATATATATATAAAACACTTTTTACATATTTATAGTTTTGTTACATTGTCATTGTTCGAGTACTGACATTAGCATACAATAGTTTAATAGCTAGTTAGAGGCAATGTTTTTTTGATGATATAATCAATGACTTATAATCTTTAGCACTCTCACAATAACTGGGAATTGCTACATTGTTATCATCATTGTGGAAGACTATTGGATGAATCTATATTACTATATGTATATATGGGCTGTAACTGTATTTTGTTTAAAGAGAAGTTTGCCTACAAAATGTAAGAATGCATCACATGGTTAAGATTCGACAATAAAATGTTGATCTCTGAAGTACAGACTATTGTAAATTACCATTTCTGGAAATAAGCTGATTGTAGTAAGTAGAAATAGACAACTTACACGAACTTTTGAAAACTGTAATATTCACTTTAAAATACCCGAAGAAATTTTAGCTCTGAACTTTCATTAAATGTTCAATAATATGTTTTTAAAATTCAATTAAATATTCTTTAACTTATTTTTTTTTAATCCATGTTCATCTAATACCTATCTTTATGAATGGCTAAGGAAAACAGGAACTATAACATTACAAGAAAACATTTAATAACAGGAGAACTCACTACTCTATCTATGAATTCATTTCCTGGATGAAAAGCATCTTCTCAATACCAACTTTGTCTCTGGTTTATTCCACTGCTGAATATTGTGCTCACTTGTACACATGTAACTTAACAGTGCACATGTACGAGAGGTTGGTATACAACTACATAGGGTGATGAGGGCATCAGCAGTTTCTTCATTGCAACCCCTCTACCATGGGTTTCAGTGCTGTGCAACATAGCTTCTCCCTACAAGTTCAAAAAGATCCTATCTACTCCGAATCTCCCCATTTTGCAAGATTTCCCACAATGTGCAGGACGACTTAAATCTAGAAAACCACCTCTTCGATTAGCTTCCCAGTTAATCTCAAACGAATTTTCACCAAAAACCAACTGGGTGTTAACTTGGGATATGTTTGACGGTCAAAAGTTATCAGATATTAGACCCAATGGCCGTCATCGGTGGAATGAGTCTTCCTCATAAGGAATGGACTTTGTTTAGTTGTTTTCGCACGGGTGTGTGAAGATGTAACAA
Organism: Stictocephala bisonia; assembly: GCA_035578905.1. Lineage (NCBI taxonomy): Eukaryota > Metazoa > Arthropoda > Insecta > Hemiptera > Membracidae > Stictocephala > Stictocephala bisonia. The sequence continues at coordinate 484,291 of JAQJVL010000321.1, forward strand.
CTGGAAATGTACTTTCAAACTATGGATCACATAGTTAATTGCGTTTTTTAAGGGGGGATTAGCTGGTTTTAATTCAATCAGAGAAGCAGGTGTTGAATGGCTACAAAACCTGAACTTGACTCTATGACGGGATATCAATATTTAAACATTAAGACACAAGAACATTGTTTGTTGGTAAATGTTTTAATTTTTATTAGTTTGGTGTCTGGCTTTGAAGTATACAACATATTGTACTATTCTTTAAAATTTAATTTGAATTTTTTCAATATATGGTTGATAGAATATACATGTATTTGTGTATATGAATATTTTTTTTTTCATATAATTGAATATATAGCTGACTAATACATTTTACTTAAGCTACTAATTCATAGCCTCGTCAGAACTATAAAATATTCATATCTCTCTTTACCTGAACAAGGTTCCAGTGGTACTAAATATTTGTTGTGTGTTTTTTTTTTTTTTGTGTTTGCAGACTTATCTTCATAAGTAAGTCTAGAGGCATCCAGCGCTACCTCATATCACTAAGGTATGATATTATTAATATCATACCTCATTGAAATATAATAGGGTGAATACCCTATAAATTATTTTGAGTGTCCATTCACCTTTTGTTAAACAAGTTATCACTTCTCTCATTTTGCTAAATTAATGATTTATTTCAGATTAATCTTAGGTCCTACATATCTTAAGGTTATTAACAGCATTTGAAAAGTAAGCGTCTTGTTACTTATAGAACGTGTTTATCTACTATGAGCCCCTGAATATTTATAAGAAACACATTCTATAAGTAAGATGAGTTTTACATTATTATCATTCAAATGCTGTTAATAACCTTAAGATATGTAGGACCTACGATAAATCTGAAATAAAACATTAAATAAGCAAATTGAGATGATTTTAAATCAATTTTACCAGTAACATTTTATTCACATAAATCCTGAATATCATTTATTAATGAACCACAGATCTATGAAAAGTGATTGTGCTCAAACATTAATTTAATATAACATTTCTATTAAATTTATGTTCTAATATGAACATGGATTAGTTATACATTAGTATACATTAAAAAGTAGTTATTATAATCAAATTACATCATTCTTGTCTATGAGACGTAAACAGTAAGACGTCAAAATGACGATGACCGATGATGACCTTACTTACTACGTACACAAAGTAATTAACAGCCGATGTCATATTTGACACACTTTTTTAACTATGAAGTTAATCATTTGTATAGTACTGACTTTCCTTGTTTTGCCTTTAGGTTTCACAACAAACCTTGGTCGTCTGATAAAGCATTTGGATAGAAGACTTAGTCAACTTGTCCGAGACCGCTACGCTGGCCCTTTAACGTACTTGACAACAATTAATCGTATGAACAGTGCTCTAGAAGAATTAGCTGCAAGAGTGTCCAACCCCAGGTCTCCTAAAGGAATCCTTCGCCTGGGACAAGCCGTTATCAGCAGTGGCACACCACACTTCGTCAAATGTAATGTCACTCCTCGCGAACTTCAGAGACGATACAGGTGGTCCACTTATGACTTGAATGACTACTACCAACTTATAAACAAGACAATATGTTTCCGCAAACACTTAGATTACATCTGTCGAAAAGTATCACTGGAATATAAAGTTTATAAATACTATTACAACAGTAAGCCACAAGTTAATATCGGAGTAAATAAAACAATAACAAAACCAACCACAAAGCGACACAGTTGAGAATAAAAGTTATTCTTATAAATAATTATAACATTAAATTAATTAAAATTATAAATAAGATTCACAAGTTCAAACAATTTAGTCTTATTATTCATTTATTTTTACATCACGTCTTATACTAATATTTATTGGTTGACATAATACTGTGTGAACAATTAAGGTCCAAGCTCAATGAACATTTGCTATCAAAGAATTATTTTTGTCAAACTTATCAGTAATCTGTTAATTATTGAAACGTAAAATATTGTATGACATCAATTCTTGACAACTACATTAGGTTTTCTTGACTGTTAAATTGAAATTATATGTTTTAAAAATCACTTACAGTACATATTTTCTTTTGTGGAAGTTGATTTTCTTTTGAACATCCCGCAATAATAAATTAATAATATTATAGGAAAACTTTTCTTCTAATTAAGATAACAAGAAAATAAATAAATCAGCAATAAAAATTTTAAAAAATAAAATAATGATTGAATAAAGCAAAATGAACAACAATTAAGTCAAGTCAGAAATAATCATTAAGTCCTGCATGTTTTTGTTAAGATTATTCATGAATCAAATATATAAAAAAATAAATAAATAAGAGCTCAAAATAATAAAGGTAAATTAAATGAGATTTGTAACCTCCAGTCAGGCCTAGCCTTTGAGGTGCATATTTTTATTTTTCCAAAATAAAAAATAATTGAACGAAACTATTTTCTCTCCTATTTTTATGTTTCTTATGAGTAATGAATAATTAGATTAAGGTATAAAGAGTGGAGAAGAACATTACAATAACTATATAGCACTTGTTTATTATTAAACTGTATAAAGAATATAATCAGTTAAAAATTGTCTTTTATGTTTTATGTATATTAACTAAGTAATAGTTTAAACTTATTAATGTATAAAATGTATTGTATGTTTTGAAAAGATAAAAAATTATTATTATTATATTAATATCAATAAATAGCGCTGATGTATCTATATATAGAATTTTGTACTTTTTACAATATTTTAATACATTAGATTAAAGATTTTTGTTATTACACCTGTACATAGTTTTAACTGATCATTTTCTCAGATTTTTAGCGGTGCTTCAAAAAGACTGCATAACCTTAACGATGAGTCAGGGTGATCTGGTAGTCTTTATAGTAACTGAGTTTCACTTATGCTCAGAAAGGGCCATTTATTAACCCTAAGAATCAAGAAGTATTAATGCCTTTGATCATTTCCATGATATAGGCCATGTCAAGATTGATAAAAATTGTAATAACTTAAAACCAAGTAATTATAATAGAAGATATTTAAAGAGTTAGGCTGTAGAACGGATTTTCAAAAGCAATTATTTATGCTGGATTTAAATTTTGTTATGGATTTATTATAGAGATAGGTAGCTTAAAAAATGTATGGAATTTACGTAGTTTGAGTTTTTTGTCAGATACAATCTGTGGTAAAGGATATCAATTTTGGATTTTCCATGTGTGTTGTGGAGGCGTATTTCATGCTGGTGACTAAATAGTGCAGTTTGGATTTAATATAGAGCAAAACGTGGTAAATCTCAAAGATAATTATTAACTGGCATGGTTGTAGTGTAATGATGAGCATACATAAAAACAGTACTAACTATGTATGGTTGTCTCTTTAAAGGTGATAATTAATTTAAAATAAAATACTTACAAAGCGTGAGTTTGTCTTTGTTTCATCATGACAACCAAAGACAATATTAAGAAATATATGAATAAGTTTTATTTATACAATCAATTACAAATAAGTTTTTGTGTATTGGGGACTGATGGCTTGAAAATAATTAAACAGGTAAAGTTTTAAATAAAATATTATACAATAATCATAATTTTTCAAAACACAATGTTTCATTACTTAAACAGATAGTCAAGCCTAAATTCTTAAATGCATGGGAGACATACTTTATAAAATCAGAAAGAAATGATAAAACTATTAAATAACGATGAAGGACCTATCTTAAACTCTAGACTGATTAATTTAATTACAAAAAAGTCAACATAATTTTTACTTTTTTCTCTTTGATTCTCTCACATGTTTTTCTCAGCATTTAAATTTTGTTAAATAGTCAGATGTTTTTCATTTATATATTTTTCTAATTGTAAAAAATAATAATTTTTATTTACACATAACCTGAAGATGGAAGCTTTGCTTTCGAAAACATTTGTGTTGTATTAAAATAAATTTTATATTGGATTTACGATCTATGAATTGTGTTATCTTATACTATTTCCAATATTTGCTCATATGCGTTTTATAGGTAAAGTTTTAACTTTTAAGTAAATAAAATGTCTTGAACAAGTAGCATTCTATAGACTTAAGTTTTTAATTAGAAGAATTGTTTACTAATTCACCAAGTAAAGGATGCAGAGACTAAAGTTTGATCTATTAGTCTCTAGAACTGACAAGACTACTCTTAGCCATGCTCTGAACTTTGATCTGGCGAAACTTGAGCAAATTTCAAAGTCCGTGTATGGGTGGGTGAGTGTGGTCATATCAACAATAACAAGTCAGTCAAAAACCAATATTCCCAGACTGGTTTCATTGTCTATGGAAACAGACAGACCCAGTGGCGGCTACTCCATAAGAACACATGAGCACGTGAATCCCCTGTGAGATTTGAAAAAGAAAATGAACCACATTTAAAGTTTAGGTTAAATTATTTACACATTGAAATTACGAAATATGTGATTTTAAACGTAAGAAAACTCAAAGAGGCACCTTCAGCTAGCTTCCGCTAATCTCGCAGTACTGTCGCACAGTCCCGGTTGTGCTCCATAGCGTATATGCAAGGCCTAATCAGCTGTTCTGTCTGGAAGGCGGTGGTGGGGCCGTCTTGTAATAGAAGCCAGCGGTGCACACTTTCCGTGTGCTCCACTCCGACTTCTTTTAAAATCTGTTGTTTGGTTAAGTATGGGTTTTAACTACGTTAAAATATTTTAAAATGCATGTTTAAGCGTATAATTTTTAGAACATTTTAATTGTGCGCTTTTACTTGTGGGGTACTCCGTACACCCCAAAACCCCCGGTGTGTGAACCCCCACTTTATTAGGTCAAAAGCCGCCACTGGACAGACCAAAGCAATATATTTGCTGTAGACACTGATACATTTCAGTGATAAACATCATCTTATAATAATAATAACTACTTTTCAAGACAACTGTTTGAGTATGCTAATGATTTCATAACAGTCCCCCCTTCACTTCACCTATGTTCAGCTGCTCCAGGAGTACAATACTTCTACATGACGGTCTGCGGTCTTAAATAAGAGCTTGGACAACAGTTTGACGTATTATTAGCTCAGATATTAGTCACTTCAGGGTGTGCTGAAGAGAGACATCTGGCGCTACCTGTGAAGATGAAGACAGAAAATAAACTAATTTCATAGAAGAGGAGAATTGGTTTCAAGGACCCATATGAGTGGACAGTCTTCTTGTTTCTATAGTCACTTTGTATCCTCTAACCTCTTTCCCACATACATTGAGATTGACAACACCAGATCTCACTTATTTACTTCCATAATTTAAAAATAACTAGACATTTGCCCCAGAATATAATTTTGGTTTAGCAATTCTGTTATTACTTAGAAAGTGTTCGTAACTAGTAGCCATTAATAGTTTAACAGTTGGATACCACCATACTTCTGGTGTTTCTTCATACACGTATACCACTTGACACATTTCTAAAATAACTGATTTAATCAGTAATCATACAAATTTAATTGCTGTAATGCTTCTTACAAATCCGGTGCATTGTTGAGTTAGATAACAAGTCAAGAGTTAGGACATGATGAGTCAAGCACCTCCACAAAGTACGGGACTCTCTGGTGAGCTGTAGGAGTTTACGAGTGTCAACATGACTTAGTTGACCTCTAACTGCAGCTGTTTGAACTTGGCGCATTGTCGGTACAGGAATACTTTGGATAACTATCTCTTTTGCCACACAATCTCCTGCTGGTTTTCTCACGGAATCGCAGACATCGTGTAAGGCATCCAAGTACCAGAGAAAGTGGTTACTGATATCATAATATGAAGAGTTGGAATTTAACATTTTGTTTAAAGTCCAACTCAAGAAAATTAGATTTGTGGTGGAGTTCATCAGGATTTTGCAGTTTAGGTTTGATGAGCACATATATGAAATTTATGAAAAATATGTTTAATGTTTCACTTAAAAAACTAATTAATATTAGTGATCTATATCTAATAATCGTGCATATGATGGTTGATTATTTATTAGTATTTTACATTCATTTCTGATTCTGATAAATAAAATGCATCAAAATATGTTCTGTGAAGATATTACAGTATTTCAGAACTAATTTATTACAATATATTTATTACAATCATAACAAAACATTTGAAATAAATGACTAGTATTTATGTCTGGACATGACTCCACACCTAAATAATTATTTCTTTATGAAATTAGGAAGTCATTTCTAAATTTACTGTAAATTACAATTTAATATAAAATGCAGCAATATCATAGAATTATGCGCACAGGAAACCATATTGTGAAGAAATAAAAATACACAGATTACTTTAAATAATACAGGCTGTATTTTTTCTAAAAACACAATACAGTTACAAAAGTATATATAAAACTAAAACTAAGAACATAAACTTAAAATTAGTCATAATAAATAAAAATCACATGAAATGTCAGGTTATTTATAATGTTAATACCTTTTTACTGAGAGGAGATATAATTTAGAACTGACAGAAGCGACATCACATAAAATCAACCAAAATCTTCAAGAAAAACTAGTTTAACCCATTAATATGACTCAAACAACTAGAACAATAATATACTGTAATTTCAAAATTCTAGAATGTAAGGAGAAAATAACAAACACTTTAATTTATGCTGGAAGGAAAAATACTTTTAAAAACAAGGTTCCGTAGGCAATTGTAGACATTCATCATTCATTCATGGTCCATGGCACCCTAAAAATTACTTAGAATACAACAATCTAAATCACAGTCATTTTAGTTACTTTTTTCTTATGTGTATGTTACCATTACTGACTTTAGGAACACTGAATGAAACTGTTTTGAAAACAAAGAATACAACACAGTAGATCTGTGTAATTCAATTTCAAGTTGCTGGGATGGATTAGAAAAGTTAGTCATGCAACAATGAAATAAAATAATCTCTAACTACATTTTATTTTATTTTTTATAAGATACAAAGAAGTTCACTTTCTCAGACTTGAATGTTCCTTACATAAATTATTTTAAATACATTATTTTTTAACTACTTTTATCAAAATATAATATATGCAAAGAATTGATCCATAGTAAATATATGTTTTTTTAATAAAATATGAAGTAGTAATGTTTAACACATTATACTGAACTTAAAATTATATCCATTGAAACTATGAATAACAAATATTTCAGAAAGATAAATATGTCACTATATAATAGAGCTTAACGAGCTCACTCAATCATCAACAGCCTCGTACATTGATGTTCAATTTAAAATAAATATGTCACTAAATTTTCATTTATGTCATTAACTAGAAATTATTTCACTGACAAAAAGAGCACAAAGGAACCACATTTTACATCACCAAGGCGGCCACGCTTGTTCTAAGAGTTCTCATCTGCAAAAAATGTTAAACAATAAATCATTTAAGAACTATAAAGAAACAATGTATACCACTTGAAATTGAAAAAACTGTAATTACTGTAGCAAGGCATGTTTGACTTTAATTTAACCCTCAAAATACAGGGTGATTGGTTTTAGTGTGAAAATGTTTATACTATAATACAATATAAATGTGATACAACGGTAGGTAAAAAAGTAAAAAATTGAGCATTTCAATACATTATTTTCAGTTTTCTTAGAATAAAGTTCTTTTGTCCACAGATCTGTTAGATCCTGGCAACCTGTGGACTTATGTGAACAAAGACATTATTTTTAGATTCTCCGTTACATTTCCAAGCTGAAAAAGTATTGGTTTAAAAGTAAGAAAGAAAATAGATCTCCAGATCTCCTCAAAGTGCAAAGCTGCTAAGTTTGAAGCCTAAAAGATCACTGAACCAATTTTGTTACCAAATTCTCAATTGAATACAAAAAGGTGTAAAGTGATATTAAAAACTTTGCTAGCAAATAAGCTTTGAAACGATCCACCGTAAGATCATGTTTTAAGAAAACTGCTTATGTAAGGTTAGATGTTACGGCTAAATTTACATTAAGGAAATTAGATTAAAAGTACAAATTTAGTTGTCATACAGTGGCAATATAAATATATTTTTTTGTGCATTAGAAAATATGTTTAGTAAGGAATTTAATAAGTCCTAAGACAAATGAAAATTAGAATATCTCTCTGGACTCACAATTTTATCAGTACAGTATAAACATTATAGTTTATTCTCAAAATGCAACCTTTTTCTAAAAAAAGCTCTTGTCCGCTTTTTCATTAATCCCATGGTTACTTTAAAAGTTTAAAAGTTCCAGAAAATAACTTAAAGAACAGATGGTTAAGTTATAGACAATCCCAATACTTACTTTACTACTACGACTTGTTGGTGTTGTTGTTCGTGCACCCCGTACAGCATAGGGATTGTCCTACTAGAACCCTCTGGTTAGGTTCAGTGTTGAAAGAGTAACCGCTGGGTGCTTCAAATATTAAAACAATTGTAGAACCCATTCTGAATTCACCAACTTCTTCACCTTTATGCCACATGACATTCATTGGTCTATCTTTATGCCTGACACCGCCTTGCCATTTCTTTGTATTTGTTTGAAGGCTCTGCAACAGATAAAATAAAATGTTTCCTTTTGTTAGTTGATACCAGTATAACAATTTCAACTCTAAATAAATTTTTCCTAAGGTAAATTACATATTATTTATAACTTGATAATAGCTGAGAAAAGACCTAAATGACAATGATACTAAAGTTGTCATTACTTTAACATCATTGTTACAGGCCAAATATTAGAAATGCCTGTTAATAAGGCATTTCTCTTTTTTTTAAGAATTTTGCCTTAAAAACTTTGCAAATAACAGTAATCAGATTTTTTTAATCAGCATGTTACAAATGAATACACATAATAAGCAAAAAGCCAAGTTAAAAAAGTCAGACTACTTTTTTCTAATATTGCTATCTTGGCACGGCTGCTGCTAGGTCGAGCTTGTTGTGCGGCAGCCTAGAGTGTAACAGAGAGTGACAGGGCAGTGCGGCAGACTGGAGAGAGGGAAGGTTACAAACTGCCATGAGAAAGAAAGGAAACAGTGGACAAGGGTATTGGGTTGGGAGAGGGCTACGTGGAAGAAATTCTCAACCAGCATTGGTAGTCGCTCTAAGCTCGTTTTGTACTCGTCGTCGACATAAGTAACCTAATAAAATTAAAAACAAACCTTATAATATCTTGACAAAATATGCTAAATGAAGAGTGTGTTTACCAATATGCTGCCGTGGATAAGACTTTGGACTGTGGAGGGCATTGTCCAAGGTTCGAATCCCCACTGAGCCAACGGTGGGTACTTCACTCGTAGAATAAAGTTGACACACAGGCCTATAGGCCCATATCAACTGACAAGTGAGGTTTTAATTAAAAAAAAGGTTTGCACATTTTACCCTTTAACCCATTTACCATAAAAAGTAAAAATTTACCAATAAAAAATATGTAATTGTCTTTTATTTAGTTTGCAGTGTGTATTCTAAACAACCGTGGTAGACAATTGTTTTCACTGTTATCAGTACTGTATTTATTTGCACAGTTACTAACCTTGTCTATTTTCCCATTACAACATATTTTGTTTAGTGAATGTTTATACGTTGGATCTGGAAATTACTTCCAGATCTGAAGCTGAGCATGTTACCCAACGGTGTTTATAAAGATTTTTTTGAAATTTTTTTTTAAGATGCTGATCATCAAAATATGGGTAAATATGGATTACCAATGAGTGTGATGAATGTAGATATGCAAATGTAATCATTGTTACAAACTAAGCCCGGCTATTCCTTATTAAAGTGTCATTAATTAATAGCCCGATGACAAATGAACAGCCCGTGGTTATCACCTAATCCCTTCAAAAATTTGCTATGACTCTGATTAGGATCAAACTGAGAACCTTCATCTTATGAAGCTTGTCTTTAACCAACTGGTAAAAAGTGAAATTTTTGTTCTACTTTTTCTGTTTTATTTTTAAAAAAACTGTGTATAAACTGTGCATAGCTTGAAATAGTAATATAAAATTATATTAAATTTTGAATAAGGTCTTATTTTGGAAACTTCATTCCAGCCAATAACAATTTCTTATACATGATTGATTCCTTTTTACGTTTACGAAAAGACAAAATTACACCACTGCATTTTATATAACATCCTGAATAAGAAAATATACAATAGTATAAACTTTAATATGGTTTACTTGCTACGGAATATTTTACAGAATTGTTTAGACAACAGACAATAGACAATATCTTTCTTTATTAACATAATCTTAGAGATTAGTATTAGCGTCAGGTTACAAATTGTTACAATGTAAGTTATTTAGAAGAAGTCTTCAGTGTTGGTGTTATTTTAAGTTGCATCTGGGTCGAGTGGTGTTTTCTTCAGGTATTCATCCACTGAGTAGAAGGGATTCTTCAGCAGCCAGTTGTTTAAGTATTTCTTCAATTTCTGAGGTGGGGTATTCTTCAGGTCCTCTGGCAATACGTTGTAAAGTTTTGCTCCAATGTATGATGGTTTTTTGCTGTACATGGTGAGGTGATGACGGGGCAGGGTGAAGTCTGAGGCATGTCTAGTGTGGTACTGATGGATATCTCTATGTCTTAGTTGTTGTGTGGAGACTGAGTGGATGATGACCTCCTGTATGTAGAGTGCTACTACTGTAAGAATCTTTAGCTCGATAAATGCTGTTCGACAGCTTCCTCTTTCTCTCTATGATTTCACATATGGTTAAGAATGAGATGTCAGTATAGTAATCATTAGCTGAAAGTGGGTTAAATAACATATACAATAATGAGTCTGAAAGTTTAAAACATGTTCCTTAGCCAAGTGGAGGAATATTCATGTTGTAAATTAAACGGTTGGAATAATTACTGTCTATTTGAATTTTGGCCCAACCTGATGAAAAGGATGTGGTATAAAGGGTTCCGAACCGTATCGTAGTTTCAGACAAAATGCAGTTCTCTGTGATCACCAGTAACTGGTAAGTGGACTATGACTTCGGGGTTTCCCAACTGAGGAGGCGTAGATCTGAAATGAATAGCTGCAGAAACATAACAACATAACCTCAAAACGGACTTGGAACTTCGTCTACATCAAACGACTGACCGCACTTTTCCCATCTCTCCCTACATTCCCACTCTCATGTGGAATTTCTTGTAAAAATGTACCTACTTCTGAGATATTTCAAAAAAATTGTGTATTTCATAGGTAAATAGAAAGAACTGTACATGATTTCTAGATAATTAATCAATTTTGTATAATCTTACGCTCATGAAAAGACTATGATAATTTTCTCTCTCATGCAGACAAAAACAAGCGATTTGAATATATAAATTACCGTTTTCAATTTAATTTACACACAAATAATTGAGAAAAGAAAAGAAAAAACATTAAATGCTGTTATAATCCGTACGAGTAGGGAGAGAAGACAAAGGACACCTTCACACATCACTTCAAGTGTGTAAGAGGTTCTTTTAATTGTGTTGAAGAAAATACAAACAGTTTCATAGCTCAATAATTTTGAAAACTTAAATGATATGTTTCTTAAATTCCTTCCATAGGAAATAAAAAGAGTATAAACAAAATATATTTTTCTAAATCTGCAAACATCTGATACTATTCCATGCTCTGGCATTGTTCTTAGGGTAGATGTTACAATTAATTTAATTATGGTTTGGAAGATAGTGAGTAGTACATATAACGAATGAAGAATTTTTGCAGTAAAATGATATAAAAATTATCTGTATTATATATTTTTTTTAGGTTTCTTCTTAAACAGGTTTCCTGATGTCCTAGCTCACCTACTATATTAAATTCTGGCATTTTACCCTAAAACCTAACCTTCCAAACCTCTATGTTGCTGAACCTTTCAAACTTTCTTAATTTTTGGGAATATAAGATAAAAAGTCTGATCATAAATTTAATGTGTAACAGATCAAACTCCCAACATTTCTTCAAGTAGTAATTTATTTGTGAGTAACTTTATTTCAACAGAGCAATGAACAACTATAAGGATCTGAGTGTGGGACTTGAGTGACATACCTTGTCGCAGTGTACTCTGATAGAGCCCACGTTGGTGGCACCCACGGCAGTCATACTGAAGAACCCGTGCTCCCACTCTCCAACATAGACCACCCGCTCATTCAGGCTGAACAACTCTGGGATCCACCCTGCTATCTTGGGGTTAACACTGAGCAGTTCACCTGGAATTGTTTTTTTTTTTTTTAATGATAATGATTGACAGCTTTCAATAGTTATTAGTTAGCTAAAAATTTAAATTATGTATACTTTTTGATAGCTTCTAAAAATTGAGCTGTACTATAAAGCATATGTTACATATTATAAATGTTTAGTATCGTTGGTTGTTACTTCCCCGTGTCCTGATCTGTTCCTGACTCATTATAACTCAAGATATAATCATTATTTAAATGGCAAAATGAGGATGAATGTCCTGACAGAAATTCATTCTTATTACAATTTTTTCTCATCAACTCCTAAATCAAAAACCCTGGAATACAGCAAAAAAGATCCTGGATTCTCTCAAGTATCTTACTATTCCCTTGTCGAGTACTATTCAGTTGAAAACTCTGATCTATCTACTCTTGAAAAAGCCATAACCAAGTCAAAACAGTGAATTACATCTTTGTCCGCAGCGCCAAACCTTGTGATTCAAGCCACTCTGTATGCTGCAACTTCGCTTGGTACAAGTGCACTAGACGTATTAGAACTGCACATGGTTGAGTGCCTGTCATTGAGTTGCGAGGCAGATTACGGCAAAAGAGCTTTGTAAAGTCATCCAGTCGGCAAAAATTGGTACTCACTATGGCCTCTATGATGTCAACTCAGCTCTAGAGAGCATGAGCCGAGGTCTTGTCACTTCCAGAGTAGAAGGAGTAGTTGAGGGAACGATATATAAGAAATATCTGTCTACAATATTAACTTAAAATCAACATCTGTCATCACTGTTATACAAGAGCAGTGTTTGAAGGAATTAGGTTTTAGAAAGATGAGATTTAGTCATGTATGAATTGAAAGTATCTTTTAGTATTTTATGGTGGAAAATAGAAATGTCCAGTGACAGCAATAAAGAAAGCAGTGGTCTCCAAAGCCTGGTGTACAGACCTGCCCACTCATCATATCTTTTTAGATTGTTGCACTATCAAAGGATATTAACTTTTTGTAAGACTCTTACAAAGAATGTGATTATTTCATAGAGAAAATTTTGTTAATTAGGTGGCCGTTTTCTAAACCGCCAAGTCACCACAAGGAAGTTGAAAGCCTATAGTAAGCGTGCAATTTTACCGCCAGTGGACCAAAACATACTGTTATATTTCAACTGCAAAGTTTGTGTTTATTAAAATGGGTTGTAGTGAACACTGAATGACTATTAAAGGTCTAATCTAGTGGACCATAAGTTTTTTAATCATCAAGAATGACAAGTAAAGTTTCACATATTTAACTATACTAATTTTTTTACAAAAACCGACTCATGATCCACTACAACGGTTCTTCAACTAATAAATAACCCGCCTGTGTGCCGCAAGTGTACAGTGGCAAGTGTTGTTATATAACATTATTACGAACTGAATCGTTAACATATAAACCTATGTTTTTGTGGAGCAAAACCGTCCCCTTAGGCAGAAAACAGAAGGATGCAATTTTTTAGTTAAGTCTAAACAGGAAGAGACAGATGATTGCTTACTTACTAATGGCTTTAATCTTGGATCTGTGGAAAAACACATTTACTGATGAATAGTTTTAGTGATCTTGAAAGCTACTCAAAGATAACTCCCCTTTTGATGATAGTACAGACTTCAAGCGTTATTAATACAAAACGCTTAGCCAATACATTACTTATTTACCAGCCTCATTAAATATGATAATTTTAAAAATCAAATTTGAACAAATAACATAAATAATACAGACTATTTAGTATTTAATCATCCCCACATATCAGAAAATCAAAACTATTTTCCTATATCCTGCAAACAATTTTTTAATTGAATTCATCTATTATATTGGCTCAATTTTGTTAGTAATAATATTTAAAAGCTTGTTTATTACAAAGAGGTGATAATGATAAGAGATCAAGTAAGCTTTGTCAACCTTGTAAACAAGCAGTAAAAGGAGCAAGTGATTTTTAATATGACAATAACAAACAAGATTTTATGAATGAATTGCTACAGTTCAGAACACAGGATATAGCTGCAAATAAAAAAATGAATGCATTGTAAATGCTTGTATTTATCTTTTACAGTGGTTGAACTAATTTTGCATGGATGAAAAATGATGACAATAATTATTAATGCATATTAAATATAAATATATGTGTAAAATCAAAAAAATATATGATTAATTATGAAGGATTCTATTAGCGTTTTTCTTAAAACATGTGCTGTTGTGTTAAACGGATCAATGTTTCTCAAACACATGCATTGTTCAATCGTTTGGCATTCTGACTGTTTAATAGAATTAGGAGGGGATTTTTTATGCAGGCCACAGTTATATACAGGTGATAAACTATTAAAAATATAAGACTGTCCTGACCTTTGGCATAGCTGTGAAATTGAGGATCCGTGAGTACTGAATACTTCCAAGTCAGAAAACAAAGGAAACATACTTTCATAAATTTTACTGTTGCCGTTATTCTGAATCCAAAAAAAAATACAATTTAGTCAGATACTCATTGGCACTTGCCTTCTCCTAACATAAAATCCTCACAATGCTTAAGTTAAAAAGTTAATAAAAGAATGAGCATTCACATTTTTATTCAGATTTGAAAGCATAAAATCAGAGAAATGATTTTGAATATAGTAAATAAATATGGCTTTGTTGTATCTCACTTGGTTCTCAGCCTAAGATACGAGTTTATCTTATCTCAGCTACCGAGACCATACACCAAAGATACAAGAGTTGAATGAACACTATTATTTATTTATTGGACTTTGGATTTTATATTAAATCCAACAAAATTGACAACATAACTTACTGAAAATGAGTGTTATTTTTATTTATTAATTATTTACCACGAAATTTAAATGTTTTAAATCAAGATCATTATTCATCATTTGACACAAAAACATGCAATAGACTTAGTCAATAAATCTTATTCTACTTACAAGTAATTCTACATTGAGATAAGCATAAATGTAAAATTCCACACTTCATATAGATTACAATTTACCATTTTTTATCATACATAATAATGAGTCAAATATTTAAAAACAAAAAACATACTATTCCTATTTACATGAAACGATTAAATAATTAACTATGTAAGTGGCTAACAGTGATAAAATACTAACAGGATAATAAGTTAAAATAATTTAAAAGACAATATCAACAGTAGTTAAACTTAAAAAATCGTTAACAGAATAAAAAGGCCTTTCTATTAGCCAGTCATAAAGTACATTCTTGAATCTGTTTTCAGCTATATAATGCATTTATTGTTAATTTATTAAATAAAATTAATATCAAGGAATATACAATGATCAGGATTTATTTATACAAAATATAATTTATTCAATCAAACAAACTTTCAGTGAGTTTTGGTTTTTTAGTTTTATCTATAAAAATTAATTTTGTTCGTTAAACAAAACAAATAATAATGGAGGTAAAATGCATTTTATTTTTAAGAATTAATGTTTTTAAGGAACAAATTAAATTAAAATAAACAATTTAATAATATTAAACTATAATTTACTACGGGACACCCCTGCACGCTTCGTGTACCAACCCCATCACTCGCTGCGCTCGTGACACCTCAGTATGTAACTTTTGACTTCAAATATTAGTATTTAACTGTATTAAGTAAAATCATATTATTTAAATTCATTTACAATAGCTCACTCACTGCACTTGATTTGCACTCTATAGTATAATAATTATAAACAACCAATGTTATTACTAAGTCTATTATAAATGTTTTCATTTCATTTAACAGCTGATGATGACATATACACAGACAGACATGTATTCACTCTTTTATAATTAACTTGGTGTTTTACTGTGCTGTTCTCTATGTTTAACCTAACAAATTTATTTGGACCATTTATCATTTGTTTATGCCGCCAGCTGGTCAATTAAAATTAATCTCCATAAGAATAACATTGCAACTTTGACGCCGTGTAGGGCAAAAACCTATGACAATTTCAAAAGTCTAGCTCCAGTACGACTTAGAAATCAAAATTATCTTTGGAATAACAAAAATTTCATAAAAATCGGTCAAGTAATAAGTTCAGAAAGTGAGTGAACTAAATGTCCTGATTGATTTAATACATAGGATAATTTATTTGATTACTGTTGCATAATGTGTACATGTAAAGAAATGGATGTGAAATTATGTCTTCATTTTTTTAATGCTTTAAATATACTGTATATACTTATACATGTGCACCTTCTACTTCGTTTTACGACTAATCATTGCTAAACAAGTGCGAAGGCGTTCTGAAAAATGCCCGTTGTATGGTCTAGCATAGTATCAGAAATAGTCATGTAATCTTGAAAGATGTTTTCTAATCAAATATGCTCGATAGTTCAACTTACCTACCATGTAGATCTGTTAGTCAATTGCCTCAAAAAGTAACTTTGCTAAGACATAAATCCTTTTCGCATACTTCCTTTCTATTACAGTCTGTAACAGGCCACCTGTTACACCCCCATCTCTCAGTTCCCACTCACCCACCTTTGAGTTACAAAGGCATACATTTAGAAGAATATTGGCTAGGTGGACTGGCCTGTTACTCAGTACAATCCAGACGTATAATCAGATGTAATTGTTTTGTTCAATTTTATTTTTCCAATATAATCTTACATGAGATACTATTGTAGCCAGTAAGCTTAAGAAATCTGGGTGTTTTTACCATAAACTATTAAACTATTAAAAATAATAGATAAAAGCAAGCGGTCCACTTATTTTTATTTTTACGTCTTATGTCTTATTCTTGATTAAGTACGATCCACTCACACATACACGTACAGTGATATTGACCCACCCACGCGCCCATACACGTACAGTGGTTTTGACCCGCCCATACACGTACAGTGGTATTGAACCGCCCACCCACCCATACATGTACAGTGATTTTTAACCACCCACTCGCCCATACACGTACAGTGATATTGAACCGCCCACCCACCCATACATGTACAGTTATTTTTAACCACCCACTCGCCCATACACGTACAGTGATATTGAACCGCCCACCCACCCATACACGTACAGTGATATTGATCCACCCACCCGCCTATACACGTACAGTGGTTTTGACCCACCCACCCACCCATACACATACAGTGGTATTGAACCACCCACCCGCCCATACACGTACAGTGATATTGATCCACCCACCCGCCCATACACGTAAAGTACCACAGTACGTGTATGGGTGGGCGGGTGGGTAGTTATATAGCTTTATACAATGCTGGAATACTTAGTAAAAAGACTATCATCAGCTATAAGTGTATGGATGGGCGGGAGGGTCATCACCACTGTACGTGGTATCCGCAATCAGATTGTTAATATGTCGAAGACATGCAGGAAGAATAGAGTTTTATAAATAATAACGTAATTTCTATTAATACGAAAATGAGCAAATAATATTTATACTATTTTGAAAAATAAACTTTCTTTAGAAAATACAGAAATGATTCTTACTATGAAAATTTTAGGTTAGGTTAAGGGCACTGGGCCAGGAATTAGTATTACGACCAATGCTGTTTCACTGTGAAGTCAGAATTCATATGTCTGCTAAATTTTGTAATAATTAGTGTCACATGGTTATTTGAAAATGTATGGTGTCCAAAATTATTTTTAAAAATAGCTAGAATTTATTTTTAAACCAAGAAAATTGTTCCTTTAAAGAAATGCCTTAAGGTACAGCATGAGATTCTATTATATTTTTTTACTACTACTGTGATGTTAGTGGACTTGTCTTCTAAGAGGTTTGCTGATGTCCCATCTATACTAATTACCATGAAAATTGAAGTTGTTTACTAATTTATTTTTTATATAATGATAAAAAATAATTTTTTTATAATGATAAAAAATATAAAAAAATTTTAGTAAGTTAAAAAATTCAAATAAAGTTATGTGGTTTCTGTTTATGTTTGATCAGTAAAAAGTACCTTGAAAGTGTCTCCTGAAGTTGACCTGCCATTGAATCGGTGAATGGAATCTGTGATAGTCGCCAGGTGCCAAATACACAATCATTTGATACAATTCATTTTTAGGATTTGTCAAAAGTTTCTTCTTGTACTCTTCCCAGTCTTCACTCGCACTGGTTACTTGCCGGTTTGCACCAAACAGGTGGTTCAGCATGTCTACTCGCTCCCTCAACAAGGCAGGGATCAACTTGGTGTTAGAAATTTCAAAATCATATTTCTGAGCAACAAGCTCGTTGTCATTTTCATCTGTCTCTTTGGTTGATTTTATCACAGCGGGTTCTTTGTCAATACCATATTCTTGACTAGATTTGGTCTGCAGCCACGTTGGCTCTCCGAGAAAAGTTTGAATCTTGTATGTTACGCCTTTAATCTGTTCCACTTGACAGGAGCATATTTTGCCGCAGTTGAGTACTCTTCCATCTGCTGGGGACACCTTTAACAACAATTTAACTTCTTGTTTAACATTCACAAATTATACTTTTTTGTGAAATTCTATTTGGTCAGTTGCTGGAGGTAAAAGTTATGCACCTTAAGAATAAGATAAAAAAGTATTTCAGAAAGTTTCAGTACAATATACCTGTTGCAGCTTTGCGATAGGCTATACAAGCCAACAGACTTGTTTCTATTTTGCAAAACCTAATGAATCAATTACGCCCAGTGCGCTTCATAGTAAAAACAGAATCCATTTGTATGCTATATTTTGTGATAAATAGTGTCTCATGGTTATTTGAAAATGTAATATGCCCAATTATAAATTTGAAAAATAGCTAGCATTTAGTTTTAAACCAGGAAAATGGTTCCCTTAATGAAGTGCCTTAAGGTGGCCGTTTCCTAAACCGCCAAGCCACTGCTAGAAAGTCAACAGGCCCAGACAGCATAATAATATCAATACTATTTTACCGTAAACGGGCCAAAACATGTTTTTCTATTCCAACAGTGCGGTTCATGATTATTATTATTATGAGTTACAGTGAACACTTTATAAATATATTAAATGTCCATTCTAGTGGAACATAAGTTGATATTATTAGTTTTTCAATTTAAAATCATAAAGAAATTTAATAATGAAAAAAGTATTAAAATACTGAATTTTTTACAAAAACCAACTTAAGGGTTCATTATAATAGGTCTTCACCTTTCAAATTGACACTTCAAGTGCTACAATACGATTACTATTACAAACCGAATCGTTGAAATACGAACCCATGTTTTTGGTGTTTTTCACATAGGGAAAAGGCCACCATAAAGAACATTTACTCGTGAAAGCCTACATTTTTTTATGGTTTTACTGTTTTGAGAAACAGCAGAATTTGACTAAGAGACATGAACATTTAGGATGTCGTTACATAAACAAACAAATTAAAAATTAATGAAATTGGATTCTTTTGTATACTTAACTAATTTATTGAAACCAATTTATCTACCTGTGAGGTATAAGCTATCGTATGTTCAATACATTATTAAGTGAAATAAACTAAATATGAGAGAAACTGACTGCTGTTTTACGACAATGCAGCTGCTCGTACTTCATTGCAATTAAATAAAAACACCTCAGCCACGACCAATTTGAGGCATACTCGCCAAACTTAGCTATTTACATATTGGTATATTCTTTAAATGTCATATGAAAGATTACTGTTTTGATTTTGGGATGAAGATAAAAACAACAGAGGACATTTGACGCAATATCACAAAGCAAACTGATAGCAGTGGTTTTCACAATGCATTTACTATAGGCAAACTGAATTGTACTTCAGATACAAACTCACTGGCTAGAGGCCAAGCCAGACTCATAGTAAATACAGTCTAGAAAATTTTTGATAGCACTTCAAAGTGGTATGTTGGTTTGTTTTTATGATCTGTGGTACCAGAAACATTGCTGCAAAATATGAATCAGATAAGCTTTTCTGCACAATAATTAAACAATATTTTAACACTTATTTGTCACGTATGATTCATTTTTGATACAAAAACCCATATAACCAAAATTTGTAATTGAATTTTTTTATGTTTAACTTGTTTATCACTGAACCCTATGACGTCATGGGAGATGTGAGTGATACCTACCGTCTTCTTTTCTAGGTACCGCGTTATGAAGTAAATACCGTACCAAATATGACCACAACGCACTTTTGAATTATACAGATGCCAGTAGGTACATACCATACTTAACCTAGAGTTAACTTATTTCGTCTAAGTTTTGTATTACTGAACGCATTAAGCACACTATAAATCAATGTAAACCCTGTACGAAGGATGGGTACTGTAATAGTTTTGTATATGAATCTAATGTAAAAACTGTGTGAAAAATGGCAAAAATGTTTTTGTTTATAATAAACACAGCATGGACATAAATCACACTAAAAACATAGAGGAACCAAAAGAAGAATACAAGTCGTTCCTCTTCTTCCAACACTATCGTTTTATCTTTCAAATAGTTTAAAACATTAATTTAACACTGCATTGGTCGCGTGATCTACAATTGTAGTACAGTTATATCTTTGTTACTGCCATTATTGGTCGGCAACATGTGACCTTATGGGTCACTGTACCTCTCCCCCACACCCCTACCTCTACTCTTCTAGATGCAACGTACTTGGCTTAAATTCTAATACTATTGAGTTTTCTGCTATTGTAGAATGTGCGACCAGTGTAGTTGGTTTTCATAGATTCTTTTTAAATAATTAATTTCTTAAGTGCTTGTTTGTCAATTTATTGCTGTTCTACATGATTATTTTTCTTTCCATGTTGTATGTATTCTTTCATTTGTAACTATAATAAAAGATGTCAAAGATGGGTGTGCCCAGACCACCAAAAGAACACATGTAACGATTGGTATAAATAGACAATTCATGGAAAATAAAAATATGTTTTCACGATGTGTTATCATTTAATTTGGTGATTTTACTAACAGTTTTATGTTTTTGGACAATTATTCAATTTTTTGTAGTTGAAAATTGTTATATGATCCTTGGAAAACCAAAATTGCATAATGTTATATTTCCTGACGTAAAGATATCATGTTAAAATATATAGTTTTAAATAGTACAATTTGCACACCTTAGGTCATAGAGTTTGAAAATAATTTTAAAATGTAATGGAAATAGAGAAAACAGTGTTCTACAAAATAGTATAACAAGCGACCACTCACGTAACAGTGGAGAGGGCAACCAATGCAGTGTTCATATATAACCACTTTATTCCCCGTCTCATATTTATGTCATGTGAGAATTTTTCGCCAAAGTGGGATTTATTTTGTATCAAGCTTTGTGAAAAGGAATAAGACAGAAACTAAAATAGCCCCTGTTTTATGGCTGATGTAAACCTCTGAGCACGAATCTAATGTAAATTAAAATTAAATTCATGTTAAAAAATAAAATCAGGTACCATTAACTAGTTAAATAAGTAACACTATATAGTAGGTTATTACCTTTGTGATCCGTCAAGTAATCCAACATTTGTAGCTTTGCTACGCGCGTTTCAACCTGCCATCTTGCAGATCATCATCAGGCTGAACGTGAAACTAAAATAAAACTTCATTTTTCATTGGTGAACACTTATTGTCTTTTTTTATTTATTTTTATATTTATATTTATGAACATTTATGTCCGATGTTCAAGTTCGTGTCTTCATGTTTTGTGTTTTATTTATTCGTTTTTAATTTGTGTTTTATTTATACGTTTTTAACTTTGACGACCTTCACGGCGATAAGTGTTCACCAATGAAAAATGTAGTTTTATTTTAGTTTCACATTCAACCTGATGATGACCTGCAAGATGGCAGGTTGAAACGCGCGTAGCAAAGCTACAAATGTTGGATTACTTGACGGATCACAAAGGTAAATAACCTACTATATAGTGTTAATTCAGTAATCCGGAGGCCTAAACATGAAAATAAATAAGTAAGCCAAAAATTTACTGTCCAAGTAAGGAAACAGTACTGTCCAATTTACAACTTCAAAGAAGATCAGTTTTTTTTTTTCTAACAGAAAATAAATTAAGTACACAAATAAAATTAATTAAAGTTGCTATTTAGACTCACAATGCAGTCAGATGGATCGATAGGTCTGACACCCTCCTTAAGTTCACGGGTGAAGAACTTTGCCAGGCTGGGGTAGTATTTCAAGTCCCTCGCCATCTCATCCAGGTTGACTCCGTACATGGAGGAGTACAGGCCATAAATGTAGGAGCGTGTTGGGCCCGGGAGCCGACAATTGCTTACCCAGCCCCAAAGACGAGACAGCGCCCGACAGGGAATGGCTCGGTAACAGGTAATCTATGTTTTAAAAAAAAAGTACAAGAAAATTAATAAAAGAATGATATAAAGGATGTCACTGGGTAAAGGTTTAGTAGTATTCAGTAGTAAGACAGACTATCAGCTAACCAACCAGGAAAGACAAATGGACTTACCTGTAGCTCCAGCTTAAGGGAACCGTTTCCCTCCACGAAAAACACCAAAAACATGTATTCTATTTCAACGATTCAGTTTGTAATAATAATCGTATCATAACACTCAACGTGTCATTTGAAAGATGAAGACCTATCCTAGTGGGCAATAAGTTAGTTTTTATAAGCAATTTAATATTATTATACTTTTTCACAGTTAAATATGTGAAACTTAAAATTCCATTCTTGATTATTTTACATTAACAACTCATAATATCAACATATGGTCCACTACAATGGACATTCAATAATCAAGAAGTGTTCACTATATCTCTTTATAATAATAAACACAGACTGAACAGTTGAAGTAGAAAAGCATGTTTTAGCCCACTGACAGTAAAACTGCATTGCTACTATAGAGCTGTTGACTTTCCAGAAGTGACTTGGCAGTTTGTGAAACGACAACCTTAAGAAAGTTGCTTGGAGCACTGAACATTTCTGTAGTTCAAATGTGCATTTAACAGTTGTGATTCCTGGTTAATTTCCTGATTTAATATCTCTATTGTTGGATTGGATTTAAGAGATCCCATAATAATTCTTTTTAAATTATAATTTCTCACCATGTCTTTATGTGTAACTAGCTACCCAAACTCACCTATTTTATAATATCCTAAAAATGATAATATTTCTGTAATTGGAGATGTGAATATCACAAATCATCACAAGGGGTTTATCGACTGTCCGATACAGTCTGCCAAACAAGGACATTCCAATTTGGGTGATATAGGGCCAGTTAAATATCTGCAGGACAATTCACCATACTCTGTCAGATGTACAAGGCACAGACCCATTACATGTGTGATCTGGGCCAACCAAAGTCAGTACAAGCTCCATTTGTCTTTGAAACCTGAACGTAACGCTTTCTCCTAAAGCAGCTCAGTATATTGTCCATACTTTTTTTAGGAAAGACAATGTGGCTTCAGTTATTATGTTTTTTATAAAAACAAATAAGATCTTGTATAACTTGTTGTCTGTTGCGGTAAACCTTAGACCTTTTCCGATGTCAAAAACAAGGGGCTTGTTTCCGGCCGAGATAGTAAACCGGCAGTCAGTCCTGGTGTCACTTTACTATATTTGATCGCAGTCCAATCTAACTTGTTAGCGAATATGTTTAGCCAGACAACAAATTGTGTCAGATAGTAGTTTCAAGACATATATCTGACATGCACATTTGGGCAAGAATTTACAATATATTTTTCTTACTTTCATATCAAATCATACATATCAGGTGTATTTAAGAAAACACAGACCCGGGTTTATATTTTAAAAGAATAGAAACAGGCCAAATAGAAAATATCCTAACATTTTTTTTTAATTTTTCATCTGTTAATTAAAAAGCACAACAGCGTTTAAAAATTACATAACATAACAAATGTGTTGTTCTTAAATCGTTGAAAATGTTTTAAAATGAGTGAAAGATATACATAAGGTTACATTTGGTGTTTCATAACAGAATACTAGGTTATATTTACACAAAGACCATGATAAACCAAATGTGGCAGACAAATTGCAATAATTAATGAACCACTAATAGCAGTAATGAGACACAACACTTACGTGGCTTATGTAATACCTACAGTCATTACACAACCATCTGTATTAGGACAGTTTTTTTATTTTGACAATGATTGTAATAATGTAAACAGTAATAAAACCGCAATAGTCATTCTTCACTAGCAAAACCTGCTAGATACCCATGTGGTATCTGTACCATTGGAATGAGATACTCGGGAATCAAATGTACCGGACTGTGTCACAACTGGTATCATGCAGGATTTGTAAATCTTTCAAACAAACTGAACAAAGAAGAAGTAAATACATGGAGCTGCAATAGCTGCACTCCAAGGCAGCAGTCTCGAACAACAGTCTTCAACAAGAGTTTGAAGAAATTTGCACAGTCAACACTTCATCTAAGCCCTAAGCCACCTATATGATAAATCTCAACCTGCCACCTACCTACACAGAGCTGAATTTCGTGACAACTCGTTGGCAGATATTGAAAATAGCCTGGTTGAAAACAATTTCCTGGAAGACATTTATAATGAATAAGACAAACTGGAAATGGCAGTCAAGATAGGTTCTACTCTCCTGGGAAAAAGCAGGCTCCTGGAGGGAAAACATCTTAGACTGGTTGCCACAATAGTAAGTACAGAAGAACAGCTAGAGAAACTAGAGGAACAGAAATTTATTTGCAAAATAGAATCCCTTAGTCAAAAGCTGAACCATTCTAAGGTCCAACTTAAGAAAAATAATTCCAATTAGAAATGCAAAAAATTTCTGAAGAACAGGACAAAAATCTCAGCAAATAATTGACTTGAATTTAAACAAAATTAATAATCTGGAAATGACCATTCTGAAGTTCATAAGAACATATCGGAATACACTAACAATCTCGTTCTAACTAAAACTACCTCTGACGACTGCACCCCTCCTATCTTAACACAATCCCCTGCAGTTCACATGCTACTAAATAAAAGGCTCATCCAAATTGAGCAATCTGTGAAAAAATAACTAGACAGTATACACTATTAATGTTGTAGTGAACTCAAAAGAACTATACCTTCCAAGCACCCTTCACCTCACATTTCATGTACCAGCCACAATAACAGCCTCTTGTAAGTAAAACCAAAAGACGGAATTTGTTTAGTGTGTCCTTGCAAGTTGCAAAGAGTCTTGGGGCCAATCATTCATGTACAATTCATGTAACATAATAATGCATTCGAGGTGTTTATTTAGAGATATGACAATGCAACTTTGCAATGACATCAATCTTGACAGTTGTCTGTCACCAGTTGTTTTGTGATGACTGACCACAATGGGATTCATCATTAATAGGGTTATATTGAGAACTGCAGACTCATACAAATGTTATTATTTGTAGATGGATAGGGAGTCATACCTTCTGTTTGCTACTTTCATTTCAAAACCACAATCCCTTATAATTTTAAAATTTGTATTTTTTTTAACAAATATTACCTTAAAACTAAGGAATCACTACTAAATAAAGTTATGGTTTTGATATTTTAAGATTAAAAAAAATGGAATAATATTGACTGTATCTTAAATTGGGAACAACGCAATAAGTAAAATGTCTATCATTGACCACAAGAAGAAAGAAAATAGCAATTTATGCTAACTAGGTAATAACAAAATAATTAAATTTACTTGGTTGATTACAGCTGCTTTGGAAAATAGTTATACACAATAAATTTACATGGAATTACATAACAATGACATGCCTCCACTTGGTGACTAAGTGATCATGTACAGCTGTTTTAGAAATACCGTAGATAAGAATGATAAGGCTTGTATTTGTCATGCTAATATATTTTTAAAGAAGTTCTTTAAAATGTCATAAAATTACTTTAATGTAGATTTAGGGTGTTTTTAAGTATATGTTTTTATAACATCGAGATCCTAAAACTTCATTCTCTTTCTTAAGAGTTATAAAAGTGCATAATTTTACTTTTCTATATAATTTATTTAGAATAGGCTTTTAGAGCCAAACAAATCTGGTTATTGGAATTGTTTATAAAAGAAAACAAGTGAATGTAAATATTTCAGAGATTTCATGGGTAGCTCTCTAGTATTACTTAGTCAACCTCAAATCTTTTCACACTTTGTAATAGTTTTTTGGGACTTATTTTAATAACAATATTTAGTAAAAATTAAGTGTCGTAAACATATATTTAGTATCATCAGTGATACATTAGTATATACCGAGACAGTCCATTTACATTGCACCATGGTAGTTATGCTTAGGTTATGTTATTATATTTTAGAATATGTTTTTTACATCTTCTACTGACTGAAAAGAGGCTTGCGATAATCAAAATACGTTAATACATGCTCAATCTACAATATAATAATCTAACATAACTATAACAGCCGCTGCGTGATATACATACATGACTTCCATTCAACACTAAAAAATGACTATTTCTTCACTCAAAAATGGTTTGTAGTACCTAATTTTCCCTAAATATTGTTAATTAACATCTAAAAAAATGCATAAAGTAATAAAAGTAAACTATGAATAAAAATTGAGGTTGACTAAGTAATAATAGAGAATTACCATCTCATTTGAACATAGAATTAATTAACTCTTATGTTCGACAACACTTACCGTGTGTAAAAACTAACATATTCAAATTTTCAATGCACAATATGATTAAAATTCTTTTACATGCCTCACATTTTTGCTTAATTGCCTATCACAAAATTTATCGTTAGATGGGATTAAACTAGTCTAACGATCCTTCTAGTTTACTTATTCTGTACTGTCAGCCCAAAGATGAGTAATTTTAAGAAAATTTTTAAAGTGAATATTATATTATTAGACAAAGTAAAATATGACACATGGATGTTTTAAATAGACATAGTGTATTGTACCTTAAATATGACAATGAACATGCTCTTTTTTTATTGTTTAATTCATTGAGAAAAATTACAAAGCCTTGAGTTAGATCCATTGAGTCTACAATTTATTATCAATTGGAGCAAACATGTTAAATACTTATCTGAAACATAGTATAGCTACATAAAAAACCCAGGTCAACAAATCTAAATTGTTTCGAGCATTTTTACTAACTTGTAAATTTGACGGAAAAAAAACTACTCCAGAGTCCGAGCAAAATTTTAATAAGCAACATAAACTTCCATTAAAATTTTAAAATGGCTAAAACTCATAAGTAAAAAACCAAAATTATCAATCATAGGATTTTTTTTAACTATTCTAAATATCTATAAATTCCAAAATAGTTTAATTGTACAACAAAAAATGTTCAAATTGTTTAGCATGTTCAATCCTGGATACTCTTGAATTTTATATAAAACCTGAAATTTTAATAAATATTAAAATATATCACTATTGTACTTTTGCAATAACCTGAGTGAGTGACAACATACCTCCCAGTCCTTGGCAGGATATCCCCCTTTCTGTATCCGGCGCCATTGAAGCACAGCTAAGACTGTGACACCGACGCTGGTCGGTATCGGTATCCAACTGCGCCAGAATCTGCGCCATCTGCTGGAAATAATTGTGGTTTTCGTCCCACTATCTGTAGTAAAAAAGAACACGCTCTTTAGTCTATTTGGTCAAAAACATTATTTTATTTATTTTTTTTTTTTTTTTTGTCGATTGCAAAAATGTGAATTTGGGCTTTCTTAGTACATATCTCATTAAGAAACTATTTTTCCATATTATTCCCAAATTTTAAAAACAGACCCTCACAGGACTGGTCTTACTCATCAGTTATTTTAAATTAAATAATTTTACTACCAATTAGCAAATTTTATTTTGAATAGTTAATGTTATATGTTTGTTTTTATTTTATTACAACGAGAAATACAGCATCGTTTTTGGCATCTTATGCTTTTTAATATCACGCAATTTACAAAATCGATTAACTTTATATACTCAACTGAGATATAATTTATATACTTTTACCCGCATGTTATATTACAATCCAATCGTTACACACACGAATAGCGAGACACAGCACTCGCACCCGCCAAAGATAATTTCTTTAGCACTCAAACATTTTTAGCAAGTGACACAAAAATTAATTTAAATTAATGTTTAAACAGAAAAATCGTGTAGGTTATGTTTAATACAGGTTATTTTAATGTAAATTTTTAGTTTACAGTTATTTATATTTCATTTAATGAACTTTATCCTAAGGTTTTAGTCTAAATCAATAAAAAAAATAGATATCCAATTTTTTAAAAACATGACAAATGTGTCCTCCTCCTCCTCTTATAAGAAGTAAAACGTAGCAATATGTCAGTACCACTGTACGTGGACGGGTGGGTCAATATCACTGTACGTGGACGGGTGGGCGAGTGGATCAATACCATTTTACGTGGAAGGGTGGGTTAGTCAATACCACTGTACGTTAACGGGTGGGTGGGTCAATACCACTGTACGTGGACGGGTGGGCGGGTGGATCAATATCACTGTACGTGGACGGGTGGGCGGGTGGATCAATACCACCTTACGTGTACGGGTGGGTAAGCTGGTTAGTTAGGGTTAAGGTAGATCTGTGCTGTTAAAACATGTATCTTTCACAATGCAACTTTAAACAAACACTGATCCTGTCAACTACAATTCCCTACACCAGATATAGTTTATTTAAGGCAGGCCCTACATCACTATGCCACAGACCAGCACCTCTACACAGTTGCACGGAAAAAAGTACCAACCCAAGCTTGATTCAAACGATCTTCAGCACTGTACCTGGCCAAGGTATAATGCATTAGACCACTCGTCCCTTGATGTTGACTCTGAATTCTTGCGTTAACAGACTATGATATACTATGTACGTCATAGCGGGCTGAAGGGTGAAATCTGTGCTTGTTTCAAATGTATGGCCACTATATTTCTATAAATCAATATGTCATTCAACTAAAATACTGATGAAGACATTATTTAATTACATGAGATAGAAAATCAGAGATGGGAATTTGGTTTGGGATGAATTAAACTAGACAAAAGTATTATGATTTGTTATAACCATCAACTATGTTTGTCAGGATTTACTGGTCTAGCAAGTATTTATTAAGTGATCAATCAATAAGCAGTCATCTTAATTTCTTTTAATTAATTCCTTCAAATTGAATTATTTTAAACAATAATATTAAAAAAGGTAGTTAACAGTTTATAAGGGTATTCAACTAACATTATAAAAATTAAATTTAAAAAAGTCTGTTATTTGAAAACATTTGATATTCCTACAATGTAATGAATTGATATTAAAATAATGAAGCTAAAATTATGCCATAACATTAGACTCATTACCGTACGAAAATGGATAAATTAAGTTATATGTTGGCATGTTCTTTGGATCACATATTTAACTGAATTTCATATTTAATCGCAATGTATTAAACTAATTAAGAAACTGCACTAACCCATGGGTATTGCTCATAATATCATCAATATCACCATCTGATTTTAAAATCTAACTAATTAAGAAACTGCACTAACCCATGGGTATTGCTCATACTATCATCAATATCACCATCTGATTTTAAAATCTAACTAATTAAGAAACTGCACTAACCCATGGGTATTGCTCATACTATCATCAATATCACCATCTGATTTTAAAATCTAACTAATTAAGAAACTGCACTAACCCATGGGTATTGCTCATACTATCATCAATATCACCATCTGATTTTAAAATCTAACTAATTAAGAATCTGCACTAACCCATGGGTATTGCTCATACTATCATCAATATCACCATCTGATTTTAAAATCTAACTAATTAAGAAACTGCACTAACCCATGGGTATTGCTCATACTATCATCAATATCACCATCTGATTTTAAAATCTAACTAATTAAGAAACTGCACTAACCCATGGGTATTGCTCATACTATCATCAATATCACCATCTGATTTTAAAATCTAACTAATTAAGAAACTGCACTAACGACTGTGGGTATTGCTCATACTATCATCAATATCACCATCTGATTTTAAAATCTAACTTTTATTTAATGTGCCACATTCTTATCACCATCTTATCATCGGACCACAATAAGGTTATCAAGTTAAGGTTAAACACACTTCCCAGTAAAAGTCTAAGCTGCTATATAACATTTGTACTAGTCCTAAAATATGAATTGGTGTAAATTTTGTTTATGTTTCAATGTATAGCTAAACATTTTAAGTATACAACTTTCTTGAGTCAAATGCATTATAACTGAACAGAAATATTTTTAAAATATAACAGAACTCTCAGTCAGTTGAGATGGAAAAATTGTAGTTCATTTATTTCCAGCGTTTGAATGTTATTTATTGCTGTGTTCACAAAGTTAAATTTTAGACCTACTTAGATTTTTTATGACAAGACCACTGGAAATTGATGATTTTTTATTAAACCTAGTCGCCTCATCACAAAGGTTCCTACCAAGTAACTTATTTTTTTATTTATAAAATTATGTTATACATGAGATTACAAACAGAATACTTTACAAGCCATTTCCAAAAATAAAAATTACAACATTGAAAGTTTTTTTTCAGTTTGAAGACAAGCATAGAAGCTTGGATGAATTCTTCTTTAGAGTTATAACAAAACCTATATTAATATACCATAACTATACCACAACAAAACATTTTATCACAAAAAATGTATTTTATAATGAACTATAATGTTTCAATAAACTCGAGCAATATATATCGTATGGTTTGTTCTCAGCTACCATTTGTTAATTTCAAAAAGCTGCGATATATTGGATGTATATTTGGATAAAGATATAAAAGTCATGATGACATATTCATTAAATAAAATTAGCTTGGTCCTCAAAAAGGCTCTTTTTAGGTTTTGTGGTGGCTGCCATAGCTGGGAGATCACAAAATCGTGGCAGTCTAGCTATCAGATTTATTGCTTGTTTCGAACTACCTATATTTCCTGGATGGAATCAAACAAAGACTTAGTTTATACAATCTTTAAAATATTTCAAAATTCTATTTCTAATAACTAGATAATATTGATATTTTTCTAATAAAGTTTTGCATATGATAATTTGTTATTTGCTTTATACGCTTGTTATATTTATTTAGTTTTCTTATATAATTGCAATAGTTGTAAAAAGCAATAAGTTATAGCATTATCTTCACAAACTCTCAGACATACTGTTATGACAATGTAACAATAACTAGGTAATAATATAATGTTAATACATAAATACCCTACCCTCTACCCTCTATAATACCCTCTATAAATACTCTACCCTCTATAGATATTTTCTAAATTTTTATAACATCTGCTTTTAGTTTTCAATGCTCAAATAACATCCGATATCCGGGAACACAACGAAAAAGGCATCAGGCAACAAGCGATAAGCAATTAATTGTGAAGTGTGGAGCTGTGAGGTACACAGACCCGGTAAGGCAAAGGGATGGGTGACCACCCACACAAGAACGGAGGTTATGACTCTCCCACTCAACCTTACATGCACAGTAGTATCTAACTACCCGCCTACCGATACACTAAAGTGGCATTGATCCACCCACCCACACTTGTACAGTGATATTACCCTCACACCCACCCATACGAGTACAATGGTATTGAGTGGAGTGGGCTGGGGTGCATTGTGGTGCTATACCATGGATTGCATATAAATAGGATAAGAACAATAAAAAGTATGAAACAAAATTATTTTGAATCATATTGTTTGTATTGAAACATGTTACGATATCAAACAACAATATTTATTATTTTAATTGTTCGAGGACATATCAAATTGATATCCAATTCTTAAACATTGGTCAACTCTGTACTGCACCCAACTACTTTTGTGGTCTACTCCTTAGCCTACCGCAGTTCAATGTGTACTTATTAAACAATCAACAACCAACTACTAAATAAAATGTTTTTATATTTTTCAAAAATTAGGCTGACGGACCATCCTGAAGGCTTGGATCTCATTTAAACTTGAATCTTGAGATCCTGTTAAGGATAAGTTAAGTTAGGCTGCATCGGCTAAATTGGGTACGATAAAAGTATGTTTCACAGATAAAAATATGCATTTTATATATTTTCTGAACTTCCGAGTAAAAACAAGTTTTTTTCTTTAATTTTTCCAGTTTTCTTTGGACAAATAAACTAATTACTTATCATTTTTGGAACAATAAATTTTTATCTTGAAAAGGGGTTCAATTTTACTATAGCAAAAAATACTGAGTTTGTTTGATTAAAAAATATACATATGGACTAGGTCCAGGCTTAATTAACCCTCTTAGTGCTACAATGTCTACCTTGTACTATATTCAAAAAGCCCTTCAATCCTAGAGTCCACAAGATAGAGTCTACGTGTTTTGCACAAACAGATCGCTTATACTTACTATACTGCCGGAAATCAACGTCATATAATTCCAAGAACCTCAAACTATCAATAATTAAATAATAATTGGTTATTTGTTGGTCATTGACTGACACTTATATTTTTGCTTGCCTGAAATAAGAATATTGTTAATTTGTTTGCTTATGTTTCAAGAGATTTGTGCTGTTCATTTTATGATGTTTCATTCAACTCACTACGTTATGCATGTAATTAATTTATTTAAAAGTATTAAATTTGTTACCAGTGTTTTATATTTGCAATACAGGGCCTATTTGTTATTTGTAAACATGACCGATAAAAACTACCAGTGAGTATAACTTGCTACAGAATGTAGCCTACTAATCTTCTCATAATCAACTCCTTATTTTTTAAGAAATAACTGTTCATTTGATCCTTTTTATAAAAATGTTAAGTAAAAAAATAGAAAGAGGTATTGATGCACTTTCTAGACCCTTTGTATATCTTGACATTTGTATCAATAGTGGCTAGAATCAGGTCTAGATACATTCCAGGAAAATTGTTTTTAATCTGCGGAAAACAGGTTTTGTACCAAACAAATCGAGAAAAATCTATTTTATTACAAATCTTATTTTTCATCAAACTATATCCATTGGTTTGATTGGTGTGATTTTTTTTATAATTTATTTAATTTTATATGGCTTGTTTTTCTTGAACATGAATTTGAAAACTATTTTGGTCTACAACAACCTTTTGTCAAGATAAAACTATATCCGTAGCAAATTACCTATGGTAGCCATGTGCATAATAATAATAAAAGCTATGACTAACCACAAAAACAAATTAGCATATATTTTAAATAGAGGCCGTTCCGGACACCAGGCACCAATTTTAATGCAAATTAAGAATTTTTGTTGAGTAAATATAGGATTAGGATAAAGATTAGGTTTGATTGGGTAAGTAAAAAATGTTTTTCGGGCTGAAAAAATCGTTTTACTGCAAAATCAACTATCTTTTCGAGTTCAGCATGAAAAGCACTAATAGTGTCCTCGCAACTATTCAGTTTGCAACTATCGGAATCTGTCCAATCCAGATCTGATTAAAATAAAGGTAGCTTATTCCTTCAGCAGTAAAATCAGGTAGATTTGCAATAAGTTACTACATGCATGACATAAGAATGTTGCAGTACACATATACAGCACAGCAATAGAAGGCGCATTCAGTTCCTGATCTCTTAATTTTTTTTGTTTTGTTTAGCGTATTTCCCACTCATTCCATATTTCTATTAGTAGAATGATGAATTTAGCACCACGTTTCTCGCTCTGTGGTATTTGCAGTACAATCCTCAATAGTCAATTCATTACGGTATGTCATTCTTCTTGATGGTGATAATTATAAGCATTAACATTAAATAAGCTCTCATCATTAAATAATACAACTTTTTTGGGATATATTTTGATTTGATTTCTAAAATCATTTTCTATCCCTTCTTCAAAAATCAACAAACATAAAACTATTATAATTTTATATTTATGTTTATATTATAATAATTTAATGTTTGTTGATTTTTGAAGAAGCGGGATTGAAAATAATTTTAGAAATTAAATTGATATATATCCCAAAAAATTTGTATTATTTAGTGATGAGAAGCTAATTTAATGTTAATGCTTTCAATAGTGCAGTCAGTGACGAAGCTACCAATAGTGAAATGTAACTATAACTTTATTCAGTTTTCAGCCACTATCAAAACATTAGGTATGTACACAGAATATAAGGTAATTGTTCGATATAACGTGGGCTAATTTTTAAAGCACGTGCAAATATTTTGGGAGGAAAAGCCGGGAAAGTTGTAGTTTTTCATTCCTAAATCCGTCATTGTTGGTGTAAATATTTCGTTGTGGGCACTCAAATTAAGGGGAATTGGTCCTGATCACAAACATGACAAAAGGTTTTGCAACTGGAAAATTATTAAGCGTGTTAGAGCTGGAAATGTACTGGTGTCAGTAAGATTGTTAGATTTGATTAGATTTTTGTTTGGTTTAATTGGGTTAGGTTATCAAAAAATAATCAATAAAGCAAGCCTAACCTTATTAAATCTAACGTAAGGGAATGTAACCTACCTTGCCTAATAAAAAAACCTAACATAACAGTACCCAACCTAACCTATACAAACACAATGCTATCCAAATAGGCACTTTTCCACTTCAAATCAACGTCGTCAATAAATAGGCTGATAAGCACATATTTTACCACGTTTTCAACAATAAATCTTCAAAATCTCTTAAAAGTGCACAATTACCAAAAATGATATAAGCCTATAGACTTTAACTGTATAGAAAATTACATTTCTTAAATTTTTTCCCATTTTCTTAATAGGCCTAAATATAAGTTTAAACGTGAAGTTATTAAGTCTCTTCATTGGTTATTTTAGAAAACAGAAAAAAAAAGAAATATAACCAAGAATGAACAAATGAATTCAAATAATAAAATGGTATATGTTTCCTAAATCTGCTTTAAAAGAACTGCCAAAAATAAATCACTTTTGGTTAGGTCTGTAGCTGTAGACCAAGTGCAAAGGCTCCTCCAAATAGTTATTAATATGTTTATTTGAGTTAAAAAACAAAACATAGTCCATTATTATAATAATCAATATAATTATTTGACTTGTGATTGTTAAAGTAATTATTCTTTTTAAATTTTACACTCAGAAGAAGCTCAGGGAACTTATAGGCCAATGACTTTTTAAAATAATTTAGCCTAAAATACATTGAACCATTTCAGAACTATGCTTCTGATTTAAATAAATGTATGTCCTAAATAATACACTGTCATGAAATAAATTCAATTACCTTCAGACCAAGTAAGTTTTGGAATCCGTTTAGGAAAAAATGAAATAAACAAAGTAAACAGTGGACTGATCACCAGAATTATTTCCAACATCATGCTTGTGCCACAGAGAAAAGTAAAAAGACCGATTAAGAAATTATCATCCCAGCAATACAGCGTTAAAAAAGCTGATAGCAACTGAGATGATAACCTCTCTCTTGAATCTTTTAACACTGCGAGTACTTTGCTAAATTGGCTAGTAATTTAGTAAATTAGGTAATTTAATTTGAAGCTGTTGCTTTGAAACATAACCTATAAACTATGAAGACTTTGTTACCTGTACTGACGTGCCGCAAAGGGACATTTCTTTGAGAAAATGATTTTGTTACAAAATAAAGTTGACCACTTAGAAAACATATCGCTCTTGACATCCCTACAAACAATAAAATTTTAACACCGAGCTTTTATCCAAATTCAATTGACAATGACAAATTCAAACAAAAAATTCCCCTCAGCCAGCTGGTTGCAGTTGCTGGTTGAGATCCAAACAAAGAAAAGAAGAATTCATTCATATGTTTCATGGACTACCACATCACTAATCAGACAACAGTTAACTTTAGTATACTATATAGTATTACATTCATTAATAATTATAATTATGAATAATGAGGTAGATATTTACTGTTTTCATAAAATACTATTTTAAGTAATTATAATTATTTTAAATGCTTCAATTTTAATGTCCAAACTGCTCCTTAACAAAAGCATTGATCCCAAGAGATTTTTAAATTGTTGTCCTCATGAATGGTTTCCCTAGTGTTACATTCTATACATTTTTCTAGAACTATAAAGATAGAGGCTCGCATTATGACTTGAACTAACATATCTATTACGATATGATAGAGATGGTAGAAAATAGAATTAACTTTAGCACTGCCTTCTTGCAGTTCTATACAAGTGTTTTTTAAATAATCCTCTTGTATCGACACTTACGTTAATCTTATCATTGCTGATTGAACAAATGACTTGTCTAGAGCAAATATCACTAATCCCCTTTGTCTTTGAATTATAACAATTCATGTTGGGTGGTAATCATTGTGCGGATGTTGTGTGGGGGAGATAACTGAGTATCAGGCTTGTCAATTAGCTGAAAATCAGACCAGCACTACGTGGTTAGGATTCCACGTAAAGCTGTAGGTCCCTTAGTTGCCCTGGCTGTTGGGCTATTAATAAATTGCACTTTCTGAGGAACAGTTGAACTCAGTTAGTAACCAGACTACACTCATCCTACACTCATAAAAAAACCATTCATATTCGCCTTAAAATACGCACAACGTTGTGTCGGCGTCTTATATGTAAGAATGTAACCATTTATTAAAATACATTCAAATGTTTTTGTCTATTTTATTAGATCTTAGTTATTTATTAGTATGGTATGGCTTTCAAAGCCACCCACCAAACTAAAAGGAGGAGCATTTCAAAATTTAAAAAATCATACCAATAAATAATATCTAAATAAAGTACTTGTGTGTTTCATACTTTTAAATAATGATCTCCCGTCACGGAAATGTTTTGTTTTTGTCCGCAATCCGCAACCTGGCCCCTGTGTGGTGCTAAATGTACGACGATTTTGGTAGCTGACTTGTCTCCCAGCTAAGCCAGCTTTGTGATGGGAAAATCGAGTTAAGATAAGAATCGATCTATCTATTCCGATTATTAAAAGATTGAGTAAATAATTGGATGCATTAATTAATTTATTCCCGTATAAGGTGCTGCTGTTGCAATACAACCCCCTTACGCTATTAGACCGGAGACACACACGGCGTTTTTTAACGATTGGATTATTAGCGATAACACCGTAACAGCAATGGGACACAGGATTATATGGGGAGTTACACACTGGACCGAAGAATTAACGATCGTTTTATTTAACGCCGTCGGTAGCTGGGCGGACGACCACTGCCACCAAATTGTGTGTTATCGTCTGCTGTTTTTGTTGTGTTGATCTGCTGTCTGCAACTTCTGTGCCGTACATTAATTTGTATAGTTAAATATGGCTCATGATATTGACAGCGAATGAATTGCTCATTCATTTAATTAAAGAAAAGCTCGTTCTTTAGTATAAAACATCGAATGAATTTAAAGACAGAAAGCAACAGGAAATGCGTTTGAAGTGTGTCTTCACTTTAGAAATTACTTTGATGAATTAGATGACATTAACAATAATGAATTCGGTAATTTCCTACAGGTTTTTACATGTAAAAACCATTTGGTCAGGTTAAACTAGATTTTGTTGAATTTTATCAATATTGTTATGTTATGTCAAAATAGGTTAGGTTGGATGACAGGTTGGTTAGGTTAAACTAGATTCCGAATTTATCTCCTCTGTGATTGATCGGTGTACGTTTGTGTTTGTCTAACCATTGATTTTATACACAAATAGATTTCCCATCCAATGTTAAATGTTGAGTCTCAAAATATCAGCTGTTTTTGTGGTCCATTGTGGAGCGCTAATGTAGTCCCATGTAAACGTAATGCAGTTTAAACCAACTGTGGCTGCGGGCCACACAAACTAACAAAATTACTGGCACAAATATTCCTATTAGATGGTTTATCTATTGTAGGTTTATATAATCAATGGTATAACCAAAGAGCTATCTTTCGATTTCAAACTCAATAAATCACATAAATGCAACGCATTAATTTTATAATATCTTAATCAGCTGGGCGTACACATTTAAATCAGTTGGATAAAAAACAGCTGTTTCTTGATAACGCCACTGTCGGTGTTGGAAATCTTAACGACGTGTGTGCAAGTGCTGCACTTCTTTATTGGTAAATAAACCGATCGTTAAAAAACGCCGTGTGTTTCTCCGGCGTTACGAGTAAACAAAGTAACTTGACTAGTTTTTTAGGTATGGCAAAAAATATATTTGGAATCAAACTGGTTATTTTCAAAGTTTTGATTTTTTTAGTGTTTAATATTGGGGAAAGTTTGTGCCAATTCTTTGGAACCATTTATTTTAATTTATTTTCAATTGAATATTATTTGTTGATATGTATATAAAAATGTGGTTAACATTGGTATTTCAATAATATCTAAATTTAAAGAATTTTCAGATCTTATTTGATTCCCAGTTTTCAATATGCAGTATTGGAAAATATAATTTTATTTGCCGTTAAGTACAATTAGATGTTGTAGAATTAAATACAATTAGTTTCATCATTATTACATTATGAAATGTAAATGAAGAACTATAATACGATAGAATAACCAATATTAATATTTATAAACAATAATGAATTGTAAAAATAAAATTACAAACATTTAATTTAATTTAAACTGCAAAGTAAATTAGATAGACCTACAAACAAAAACCAAATAACTATACATTACTGAGAATGTTATTCTATAGATAAGAATGTAATATTATATACAACATTTATATTAACTATCAATGAAGTAATATTATTTAATGTGTAAATTAGTTCACGTTAGGGCTACTATTTTAATAAATTGAATGACAAATATAATGAAGTACCCTTTTTTATTCATTTTTATAAATATATATGACCGGTTTCGGCTCTTAGGCCATCTTCAGATAGTATGTAAGACTATCTGAAGATGGCCTAAGAGCCGAAACCGGTCATATATATTTATAAAAATGAATAAACAAGTTTATTCATTTTGTTTTATTAGCCTCCAGAACTGTTATATTATAGAAATAATACTGGTTAAATTACCTTTTTTCCTGTCAACAGTTCTTCTGTTTGAAGAACTGTTGACAGGAAAAAAGGTAATTTAACCAGGATTATTTCTAGAATAAAAAAGGGTACTTCATTATATTTATCATTCAATTTAATATTATTTAAATATGATTGTAACAGAGAAAAATTGTAGTTTCTAAATTTAAGAAGAATCGAGAATGTTAGTAAAAATCAGTGCAGAAAAGGACTGTAAAATAGTGATATTTACTCGAATTAGGAAAATAGTGATATTCCTAAGAAATTATTTTATTAGGAAATAACGTGCAATTGATATTTTTTTATCGAGTACTCGATTCAAAGTCAAGAATACACTCTCGATTCTCTTGCACTCGATTCTGT
Source organism: Stictocephala bisonia (assembly GCA_035578905.1). NCBI lineage: Eukaryota > Metazoa > Arthropoda > Insecta > Hemiptera > Membracidae > Stictocephala > Stictocephala bisonia. The sequence goes on from JAQJVL010000321.1 coordinate 523,573, forward strand.
CATCGCTATGCCAGCTGCCTACCACAAAAACTTAGGTATTAGAAATATTTTACTGATGTAAATTGCATTCCAATTTAAAGTATGCCTGTAAAGTAGATTAAATAGGTTTTAGATTATTTTTAATAATTTATTCATCTCGTGGCAAAAAATCATTTTATTTCCTTTTGGCTCTTTTTTTTAATATACCTATAATATAACTAGTTACAATAAAAATTTAAATGATTTATGATAAATATATGATACGAATTAACAAGTTATTGGATTCATTTTTTCAAAGAATTTGTCCAGAAACGTTTAATTTTAATGGGAATGAATTAATTCCAATTGCTATGGGGCAAATGCCTATAAATTCAAACAGGTCTTAAATTAAATTGAAATTTGATAATGCACTAATTGAGAGTTTGAACTAATATTAATTTTAAATTTAGTTCAGGTAATTTTTGGAAATATATCAATCAAAACTCGACTTACGAAATCAAGGTGATGTGTCATTTTAATAAGTGATTATAGAATGCACTGTGATTAATCCAGATGTCCTTACAAATTCTTCATCATATTCAATGAGAACTTCGATTTATTTATTTTTACCATTATATTATATGCCTAACGGACATGTACTTATGTTTTATTGATTAACTGTATACATTAATGTGAGCGTATAAAATATCTTGTACTAGTATATTTCTTTTTCATTTTTCATTCCAACGACCTACTTGCAGCCTACTCTCTGATATATAAATACTTAACACAATCTTGGGTGTCTCTGAACTCGATGATAGCATTTTAGATACTATATTGTTTCTAGATTATATAAGACTTGGAAATACCTCAGCATACTTAATGGGCCAACTCCGCTACTCTTAGCTAGTGATTCTAGATATCAAGTATATTATATTAGTCCTGAGGTAATGCCTACTTCGGCCCCAATTCATTCTGCGCTTTACCAAAATCTGTCTTCAGCTTCAGTCCATTCTTCCAGTTCCGAGCATCACTTACTGCGCTCAGAGTATTTATATATAAACCACAGGGTCAGCGCCATGCTATGAAGTGGCAATCTTTTTACGGCACTTCAATAACTAAATCCTAGGAGCGCTGCCGTCAAGTGATCAAAGATGTTGCCAAGTTGAACGGCCAGCAAGCAGGACGCCCGGACTTTCCATGTCAATTTCCAAATCACTGGGTCCGACTCAGCGATCACCCATCGCTCACGCGCTAGTTACTCTATTGTTACTTTTCAGTTAGTCCAAAATTTCTCTCCATGTTACTCTTATGGCCGTAAAACGTAATTTGAGGACTTCGCGTGCTCTTCAAAGTGAAAAAATTAAAAAATAAATACCTTTATGCACAACTTTAAATACTGTAAGCGCAAATATTTTGACACCTCAAATATTAAGAAAAAAGGAAAGAGTTGCGTTAGTAAAAAACGGCAAAAAGTAGGCCTAGGTATTGCATTTTTTTATAATCGATTTTATAAAATAGAGGTTTTTATATAGAGTTGTGAATGTTAGTATAACAAAATAATTACTATTCATATTTCATTTATATGCCTGCATCATGGCTGCGTAGATTTGTTTGAGTGCAGTTTGCAACGCATACACCACAGGATGTGATGTGGGTATACAGCAGTGGTTAGAGTGCAGTGATGCAACATGCATCACAGGATGTTCAGAGTGCAGTGAAATAATGAATGACGCCTTGAGTATCTGGGACAGGTCAATGACCTCTGTGGCCCAGCCCGTGTCGTGCCAAACACCGGCCTTCCCTGCAGCTGGCCGTATATGTATTTACTTTGATTCCTAGTGCATGAATTGATTAAATATGATGTGACTGTATTTAAAATGTCTAGTAAATTTATAAAATGACCGCTCATATTTATTTGTGAACGGTGATTTATTTATTTATGTTTTATTATTCATTTACCGTAATTAATTAAAATGGATGTGATGAATGAAATCATTAAAAATATGATTGGTGATTTTTTTGTGAATGTTATAATTATTTCTTATTTATTTAAGACTAGGGGACACCCCTGCACGCTTCGCGTGCCAACCCCGACGCTCGCTACGCTCGATACACCTCGGCCTTCGGCCTCGGCATGTAACTATTCAATACAAAAAATAGGAGATTAACTATATAACATAAAATCACAATATTAAATTTAGTTACAGTATCTCACTCACACTAATTGCTTTGCCACCTATTTAGCCTATTTCAAGAGTGTTCATTTCATTTATTTTTGTTTAACAGCTGAAGATTAAACTCATAGTAAAATATTAAATAGTATAATGTCAAACATTCAAAATAGACATGTTTATTTATTTACAAAACAGCTGTTATTAATTTACTAAAATCAACCCAATGTTATCCTTATGGACCAATCTTTTAAGGGTGCTTTATACCCCTTAGGAGTACTTTATCAAGATGAAAATACTTTAGTTGTCCTATATAAGTTCTAAAGAAACAGTGTACAAAATTTCAGCTCTCTACCTACATGGGAAGTTGGAGAATTAGTGATGAGTGAGTGAGTGAGGGCTTTGCCTTTTATTTATTTAAGATTGCGGGAATAAACTGTCAACAAAAAGATTGAAAATAGATACAGTACTGGTAGGTAACAATATGGCGCTGTATTAAAATTAAAAATAATATTGATTTATATACAATAATCTATTTTATTACTCTACAATTATTATAGTAATGATGATTTCATTTTTTCAGTATTATTAAATAATTAATAATTATCAAATAATGTATTCTCAGCATGTACATTTTGTTTTTTTTAATCGTTTCATTGTAAAACTGTAAGAAGAGTTAATATTACAAAATAAAATCTTCTGAAAATTAATATTTTATCTAACGCCTATTTTGACACTTTGAAGCGTAATTTTGATGTAACAAAAAATCTTTTAATATTTACAACGAAGATGAGTAAATATAATCTTTGGAGCCTTAGTGTAGCTAGTTTTATTACTTCTAATTAACGTTTTAAAACTAACATAACTTTTTCAATAGGATAGTTTAATAGTCTTGCTAGGTATGACACTAATCATTGTTGTTGGTTTATGACAGTTAGTTAAAATTTAATAGCCCACATAGATTTCTCAAACACCTATCATTTTGTGAATAGGTGTGATCTCATAACGATATAGTTCAATTTCTTTTGTGTCACTAATGTAAATTTGGTAATAGTTAAGTTTAAAATTCATAAATATAAGATTACTCAATATTATGCAGTACAGCATTGCCTTTTATTCCCTCTATCAAAATGCTTTTTGAGGGGAAAACTAAAATAATTTATCTATTGTAACAGCATACTTTGATGGTAACTTCCGATTTTGAATTATTATAATTAAAAATGTTTTCAGCTGTTATTGAATTGATCAAACACACCCAACCTGAGAAAAAAGACATCCACACAACCACGTCATACATACCCAAAAAGAAACAAAACGGATTTCTAAATTAAGATAATGTAGTTTAATTAACAGCAAGTTCAGTTGTATATTCATCTCAATTGTTCTTGTTGACTGTATATAGAATAATTATCAATTGTTCTATTGTTTTTTAATTACAAACGAGTCAGTTTCCTTCATTTTATATCCCAACGAGGAATGAAGAACTGCATTACTATTATTCATGCTTGCTGCGTTTTTACTCGGCCGTTTTCCTTATGGGCTTGCCGTTGTGGAACTATTGGCAGCCCTGCATTCTACACGTGGCGGGTTCAATGACCTCTCTACCTTGCGCCGCATCTCCTCCCCACCCAACGCCAACTTCAGTTTTTCGATTATTTTTCTTCGTATTTATCTTGGAAAACGTAAGGTTCAATGTGTCTTTTGCCGTGAAGAAGCGTTCCTTATATATTCAATTTAAATTTTGTGTTAGGTGCAAAGATTTGTTCGTTTTAAAATATTTGGTTTTCCGTAACTCATAGAGTTAAAAAATTCCAGCCTTTATTTTCTTTCATAATTATATAATAAAATATGGGCTATATTTTTAAAAATGCTGATCAGTTCAGGCATGTGTCAGAAATCAGAAATCTTAGCACATTTTCTACAGGGAGGACAAAGACAAATATAAACATAACTACTATAATCTAGAAGACCAATGTTCTACAATATATTTCAAAATGTGTTTGAGTGTGTGTTTTCCTCAGTCAAAAACGTCTTTATACTATGTGTTATGGAATACTTGTTTGCCCATATTATTGTATTCTTTCAGTTAAAACATATTTTTATTTAATTTTAAGGTTATATAACACTTTTAAGACACAAACCAAAAAGGCCTAGTTCTTAATACATTCGTTGTTATATAACACTTAAAAGGTTATAAAAGGTTAAAAAAGGTTATATAACACTTTTAAGACACAAACCAAAAAGGCCTAGTTCTTAATACTCTTATTCGAAAGAACATTTTGTATCAAAGATAGATCTCATAGGAAATTTCAGTGGAATACTATACATAAAGTTAAACAATTAACCTAAAAAAAAAGACACTCCCACAGTTAATTCACATGTTTAAATTGATAATACTCATAAATTAGTATATTATTAAAAGTATTATAAGAAAAAAACATTTTCCTGAATAAATATGAATTAGTATTCTACTTAGGAAGACTCTGAATCAACCAATTAGATAAAAAAAGTAGATAAGAAATCATAATGTTCTTATTCTTACATTCATTGCCGCTATTATTCAGTGCAAAAACTTCTTTCTATAGAACGTATTGTCCAATCTTTCTATCAACGCCACTAGAATGCACTAGTAGCGCTATTCTTATCCAACAAATCTGTTCAGTACCGTTCAATACGGCTGCAGAATGTACAATATAGGCTATGTTTGGTTGAACTCCTGTAGGACCCCCTGACATTATAATTGTAGTCTGAATACATAGATTAAGAAATGAATCCAGTTTTAATACCGAGCATTAGTCTAAATACATGATGCTCGTATTTAGACCCAACAAATAAAAATATGATAATCAGAATCCGAAAAACTGTCTTTTACTACATTCAATAGGTTTAGTTGTATTCAAGATATAGTTATACTAATACTTTTTTACGCTCTCCCATATGCGTTAGCATAGAGAAAGTATTGTGATCGTAAACAAAAATTTTTTTTACAAGTTGGTCTAAAAATCCATTTTAGGGTCCCCTGAACCCAAAAAGTTTGATGTCTGTCCGTATGTGTGTCTGTGTGTATGTGCACTTCGCTGGAGACCAAACGGATGAATCGATGTTAACGAAATTTGGTATGTAGCCAATGGTATTTAGCCAACATCTCCAGACCGTTTTTTTCTTTTTCAATTTTTTGAGATTTTATTTATTTTACTTTTATGGTCAAAAACATAGAAAAAAGGAATTTTCTCAAAATCGGATCTAACGTGTTTGTAAAACACATTTTCAGGAAAGATGTGAATTACAATTTAAGATATTTTAGTAAAAACCGGATGTCCCTAACATGGCTAGTTTTTTGGTTATGAAAAAAATATATTTGGGAATCAAACTGGTAAGTTAATTTTCAAAGTTTTGATTTTTTTATTGTTTCATGTAGGGGAAATGTTTTGCCAATTCTTTGGAACCATATATTTAATTACATTTTCTACGGAAAACACAAGGGTAAAAATACAACAATATTCTATATTAGTTTTGCAATTGTTATATATCTTGATTGTTTTTAAGGTGATGTTCGTTTCTTGTGGAATGTCTAAATTTAAATTTAAAATATGTCTTCTTAAACCCTTTTGAAATCATTTTGTAGCAAGTTTGAAATTTACATTAGTAATGTTTGTCCTTGATTTTGAGTTTATTTAACTACTGTACTTGTGTTTATGACTTATTTCTATAGTCGTTGGTGTAATTTTTGTTTTATGTTAAATTTCGGTTTTTGTAATTAATTGTTAATAAAATTTTAGCGCCACCCAAACGCTGCAGAGAACTGCTGTTCCGACTTTTTTACTATGGCTGAACTTTCTAGAGCCAATTTTTGACTTGTACAAATCGGTTAAAATAAAAACACGCTACTTGAAATTGTGACTTGTAATTTTTCCTGTTTAAACTTTACTTCTGTTTGCTTGTATATCCAATGGAAATAAATGCTATTATTCCACTATATAACATTTAGTTATGCATATATATGTATGTGCCGTACTCATAATTATATTCACAATGTAACATGCAGTGTAAAAACATGTATGGTCCACAAAAAGTAGATAGAGATCTACGCCATACATCCGCCACTTGACAACGTAAACGTACCCAAGTTACATAACCTAACCTATGTGCAGTTACCTATACTCCAAAGATGTATACAGTACATTGAAACTAATTTTATGGTTGCGACAACTACTCCGTTAATTCGAGTGTCCCAAAGGGTCCCCAAAGTAAAGTAGTGCTTGAGTTGCGACAATTCTCGATCTCAAGGAGTCCATCCAGTTCACTTTAAAATGCTGTGTAAATATATATTTCCGTAATATCTTTTCCCTCTGCAAATTATTTAAGTTTTTAAGAAATACAACAATAGAAATGTTAACAGGCCAATCGTTTTTACCGAAGCTGATTTTTTTAAACGTAACTGTATTATCTTGAGGGAGGATTGAACTTTATCGTAAATGTTCACGTGTGTTAATATTTCAGGATAAAAGAATTTCTTATATTTTCAATTATAAACATATGTAAAACGGAGAATTTTTAAAGAGAAGTGTCTAAAATTATCTAGGATGTTTAATTGTTTTACAGGATTAATATTATTGATAAATAAAAAGTTCACAAAAATATTGTAACATCTCAAAAGCGTTTTTAGTTGTAGTATACTTGTTGACTAAAAATAAATTTACTTCGTATGCTAATTTAGTTATGTGCCGTAGAAAAAACAAAAAGTAATATTAAGGTTACTATGATAGGCTATACATTTTATGCGTGTAATACTTGATTGATGTGAATAATTGTCATGTTCATTATATACTCAAAATTAAACCTTATCAATTATACATCATCATATGCGTGTGTTTGTAAATACAACAGAATATGTGAAATTTGTAGGCTAGTCTTATAAAGCTCTCTCATTCATAACGGTCAATCAATAAAGTCATTCATTAAACTCATTCATAAATATGTGATATGCGTCGTATTGACTGGGCTCACCAAACCACCCGCCCACACATTATTGTACGGTGGTATTAAACCACCCACCCACCCATATACGTACGGTGATGATGATCCACCCACCCACCCATACACGTACAGTAATGTGATGACCCACCCATATACGTACGGTGATGATAATCCACCCACTAACCCATACACGTACAGTGATGATGATCCACCCGCCCACCCATACACGTACAGTAATGTGATGACCCACCCATATACGTACGGTGATGATAATCCACCCACTAACCCATACACGTACAGTGATGATGATCCACCCGCTTACCTATACACGTACAGTGATGATGATCCACCCGCTTACCTATACACGTACAGTGATGATGACCCACCCGCCCAACCATACACGTACAGTGATGATGACCCACCCGCCCAACTATACACGTACAGTGATGATGATCCACCCGCTTACCTATACACGTACAGTGATGATGATCCACCCGCTTACCTATACACGTACAGTGATGATGACCCACCCGCCCAACTATACACGTACAGTGATGATGATCCACCCGCTTACCTATACACGTACAGTGATGATGACCCACCCGCCCAACCATACACGTACAGTGATGATGACCCACCCGCCCGCCCATACACGTACGGTGATGATGATATGGGTACAATTGGGCGAGCCGGTGGCCGAGTGTTCTAATGCGTCAGGACTTTGAGCTTGGGTTAGAGATAGCGCTGGTTCGAATCCGGCCTAGACCGGAAGATTTATCCGTAATATTCACCTTCTACAGTACTGATTCGCCCCCTAACTCTGTTTGATTAAGTTCCTCGCACAGATCAATAGTCTATGAGGAATGGGCAGAGTAATGTAAAGAAGTAGGTTGGCCTCTCCTTAAATAAAAAAATCTGGTAATTTAAGTAATTTCACATATAAAATGTTGACTGTAATTGTTGACTGTAAATTTGAAATATAGTTCAAAATTTTTTAATATACCTATTAGACTCAGTACGGGCAACTGGGGATGTAGATTCATTCCAGTGCTGGGCCTTGCGATGCTGAATGTATTTATTATTCAGATACAATAAATATCAATACATACAATACAATATAAATATGGTTGTAACCGTCTGTCGTCCACTTTTCTCCCTTCCTATATCTGTCATATTTTGTCCAGCAACGATCTTGCTACCGATTAAAAATTAAATACTGTATAATCTAGTTTTTTACCTAATCTAACAATAGATTTTGGGTGTGGAAAAAATAATAACACCAAAATTTTACTTATTTATTTTGCGTTAAGCATTTAAGTTTAAAATTATTTTTATGTTTTATTTGTTATGACAGTAAAGTACAACCACAATTACAGTCTGGTTTACAGCTTCGCAAACTATACTTCACACTGTTTTACCGTTGACGGAGATCTCATTACCGTCAGGTAATGAGTCGACAGGGTAGAGTACTTGTCCTGTCTTGATTTACCCTAACTACGCCTGTAGTTTCCTGTGTACTAACTACTTGAATACAGGAAGAGAGAGCAGATATGGTGTCCTGTACACACCGCCATGTGCAATACTCGTTGAATACGTCCTGCTCGTACAATGGTAATCGAGTAGAGACCGATGAAGTTGGATTAACATCAGTAGCGTCGTCTGTTACCACAGTAAACACTCCATTCCTAAAGCATTGCCTGTCTTTCTCTTAGACAACATCAGTAGCGTCGTCTGTTACCACAGTAAACACTGCATTCCTAAAGCATTGTCTGTCCATCTCTTAGACAACATCGGATAACTTATTGCTTCTCATTCAAATCTGAATTTGCTATTATGTTCCAGAGTTTCTACACAGCGAGTAGATCAGCCCGATGTAATGTTCAGCCACGTAGAGGTTAAATAGCACAAGGAAGTAAAAATCATGCATTACCATGAAAGAAAAGTCTTCTCGTCGTTTAAGAATAAATAAGATGCAACGATTAAACAGAGGTCTTAATATGATTTCCACTAATATATATCATTCAAATGTTTTGTTGTTGTCTAAAGGGCTGTGACAGTAAGGATATTTGTTGTTAATGAAGAAAGGACATTGTCACTTGCAGATGTAGTAAAATCAAAAATTATGTACTCAATCATCACAAAATCTCCGGAACCACTGAACTGATTTTGATGAAATTTTGAGAGAAGTCGGCTTTTGTATCATACAGACCCAGTAAGAAAGGATTTCTCGGAATTGCATTTCTAAGAAACAGCCCTTCAACTTTTCCTTTGTTTCTACTAACTCTAACAAGGTAATTTCTACTAACTCTAACATAATTGCACTACTTTGAATCATAACCCTTAAAAAGGAGACAGGCTATAACACTTTGTTATCTAGGAGAACGGTAGAAGACTGAGCTTTTATATTGATGTAATGCTTTAGAGGCCAGGAATACTCACTACGCAGCACTCGGGCCGCATGCAGCCCTTAAAATTTTTTAGAACTGCAATAATTTATTACAATGACAACCGTTTTGGTATTTTTATAAGCCAAGAAAAATGTTCAGATTGGTTCGTCTTTGTAATAATGCACTAAATACTAAATAAATAGCAGAGAGACAGACGAAATGCAAGTTAGAAAATATACGAAAAACTGTATGCCCTACGAAAAAGAACTTGCGGTCCTTAGATTATTTTGAGAAAATTAATAAGGCTCTTCATGAAATCCCAGTGAGAAATCCTGGTTTAGACAGTACCATGGAAGGAAAGGGTAAGCAAGCGTAGGAAACCACCCCGTAGTGCTATCGGCTAGTTCTTTATAATTAATTGTAAAGTCTGTAATTTACAATCTGTCGATACTTATGTAGAACCCCCTAAACCATTGTATGATACGCCGATACGCGTTTAGACCTACTTCTTGTAATATGAGTAGGTCTATTCATCCTCCAGAGGTGTCCACGTATGGATATCAAGTATATAAGAAGGTAAATCTAGTTTTTATTTCGTCAAACCAAAAATAACATTAGTATCAAAAATATCCTCCAAGTAGGCTAAATTGTTAAAGGGCTTTTTGCTTTGGATTCAACGGTAAAAAAAATAGCCTTATTAGGATGTTAGTTTAAATGTTTTATTATTCTTATCATTATTTTTTCATCATAGTTCAATATATTTTAGTTTAGAATCAGATAATATTTACGTTTTTACACGTCCTTATTCACTCATCTCGACGGAACGACGTTTTGACATACTATCGGAAAAGTTGAAAATTTTGGGAAAATTTTAAGAAAAGTTGAAAATTTTGAGAAAAGTTGAAAATTTTGAAAAACTTGGAAATTTTTAAAAAGTTGAAAATTTTGAGAAAAGTTGAAAATTTTTTGAAAAGGATTACATGTAACGAATGTGGTTACAAGAAAATTTGTTAACTGTTTTCTAGAACAACGAGGTTTAGAGAACAAATATAAAAATGTCTATGTGAAAACTCAGGTTTCAGAAAAGTCAAATAGATTTCAACTGTGAAACGAATTTCGAAAGATTTAAAATCCCAAATAACTATTTAAAATGGAGATTATCATTGCACCATAATACTTGGAGAATAAAACACCAGTAACTTTTGAAGCTAATAATGAAACATTGACCAATACTTTTTTATTTATTCTTCTTATGATTTCTGTGATAAGTTATATAATTTCTGTTTTGGTAGTAGTTTTTTTAATATAATAAAACATGACAAAAGAGAAAATTGGTAATTATTTAGCAAACATATCCCTATTTTCCTGCGAGAGAAGAGCAGTGACAAGTGATTTATTTGGTCGTTTGGCAAGGGGGTTGGCGGGGATTCCTATGCGGGATCAGCGTGCTGAGGACATCGCGGCTGCGCGGTCAACCACGTGCCAATCTAGGCCACTGGGTCACCAATGTGCTGCTGCCGAAATCGATCTGGTGGTAGTCTAGGTGGTTTACAAGTCAACTATTAGTCGTAACATTTTGAGCTGGGGCCAAAAATGCAATGAAATCCGCTGACGTAGGGTAGATTTTTTGTCAATTTGAATCAAACTTGTAACAGGACAACGAAACTCTGTTCAATAACGTTCTGCCGGCCAGAAATTAATCAGCTACGGAAAAAGAAGGAGTTCCAAAATAGATTTTAAATTCTTTTGATTTACATTTCAAAGAGTCAGTTTATGAATTTCTTAGTAGTTAAACTATGGGCGGGAAACGTTTAGTAACCACAATATTTTTCAATTCGTGATCAAATGCGTTTCAAAATTGGATAAACACTCCACGACTTTTAGTTATATTTTTTACTAGCATCTACTGTCTTTAAACACTCATTATGTGAATCGTTTATTTGAGTTACTCACTAGGTCTGAAGGAATTTGACTTAGACGAATATAACGTACACAAGCATTAAAAAAAACACGATTAAGGTATCTTTTCGGTCATGTGTCAGCAATATTATACAATGATTTTCAGAAAAAAATGTCTAAATACAAACTTGAATCTTTTATTAATGTTGGCTATACGTGAGATTATCTTGATACGAGATATTTTTGTATGTTTTTTCCTAATCATTTTCCTTGGTTTGGTAAGGTTAGGTTATGTTTCGTTAGGTTTGGTAAGTTAGGTTCACTTTTGTTAGATTATATAGGTCAGGTTAGCCAGGTTAACGTATTCTATCTATTTATTTATATAAAAAACCATTTTTATTGTAATGTGTTGTAAAAACCCCTGTCGAAAATAACTTACACATAACAAAAAGGACTCAATATTACTATTTATACTAAACTGATAGATGATAGAGTATAGAATTAAGTACGAAGATATGAGGTTTACTAGTAACTAGTTTGAAAATGTGGAAAAATTGTATTTTTCTATGTAAATAAGCTTATATAAAGCATGCATTCATTGTAAACATCACCAAGTCTAAATTACCATACACGTTCAGTTCATCGGCGTGTTGTAGTAAATTTCCCCGTAATTTCCTTAAGTCATCTCATTTCCTCCCCCTCCCGTCCCCCGCTTTAATTAGCAGTTCCAATGCATCAAAACACTCTCCGCAGGCAGGCATGCCAACTTTATATATTCCTTTATAATCTCTATGTGAGCGGACATCTATAATCCTTTACAGTCCATGCCAAGCCGTTAAAACATCTACACTGTGGCCAACATAACAAATAGCCCAAATGACAACACAACTCCGACCTTTTTCCTACTTTAGAAAATGGTTAGTTATAAAATGCCCTTATCGAGTTAGAAAATTGAGTATTCTTCCCCTTGCCTACATGCCAGGCTTGGTTCAAGCACCTAGAAGAAAGAAACAGAGGTATCATTCAATAGTGCGCTAAATGTGTGTTTGAGTTAGCGCGTTCACGATCGCGCTAGTAAACTGGTTGCACGAGATCGTGCACGCGTGCGGAAGGAAACAAATTTAGAAACTCAACAAGAGAAAATGTTGGAACATGCAAAGGTTGGTCACACTGCGTGCACCTGGATGCGCATGTACTCGATCCACCAGATTCTGGTAACCACATAAATTTGTTTCAGAAGCAAGTGTGTGCACATAGATCTTTTCTTCTGCAGACACTGCAGATTGTTTCGAAGTAATTTGAGAAATCTGTTCCGATATGTAGAAGAAAGTGTAGGGCATGATTCGAAAATAACCAAAAAACTTATCTGGCTGCACCAAAAGATCTCCAAAAATACGACTGTATTCACCGGCTTGACCTCTTGTCTGTAAAGTATTCATTTACCCATGCTTTTCTAAACGGTTCAGCATCCACCAACAACATTTTCAAATCACTATTTTCCATTTCATACACTTATTCATAAGATAATTTCATTTTCATATAGCTCTCTGCGCCATATAGAACTATGATTCAAATTAATTTTTATTTATATTGAACTAACAAATCTCACTTCTACTTAACCTACTCACTAATTGACAATCACAAATTAAGCTGATGACAGTTAGTTATATCTATTATAGCTCAGAAGCTATAATGCCCGCCCCTACACACGTATAATGGTATGACCCACCCACCCACCCCTATACGTACAGTGGTATTGACCCACCCACCCGCCCCTATACGTACAGTGGTATTGAGCCACCCGCCCGCCCCTAGACTTACAGTCGTATTAACCCACGCGCCCGCCCCTACACGAACAGTGGTATTGACCCACCCACCCGCCCCTATACGTACAGTGGTATTGACCCAACCGCCCGCCCCTAGACACAACGTGCTATTGACCCACCCACCCGCCCCTATACGTACAGTGGTATTCACCCACCCACCCGTCCCTAAACGTACAGTAGCATTGACCCACCCCTATATGTACAGTGGTATTGACCCACCCACCCGCCCCTATACGTACAGTGGTATTGACCCACCCACCCACCCCTACACGAACCGTGGTATTTATAGAACTGTATTAATGAATCATATAGAAACTGCGCGAAACTGCGCGGAACAGAGCGCCATGTTCGTAGTTGCGCGGCTGTGATCCGTGTTGCGCGGGCTACACAATCACACCGATGTAGAAAATGGACCCGGCAACAGCTGCTTCGGTTTTTATTGTTATTTATAATGATCTGTTAAAAAGAAGGAGAAAACCACGTCGTCATTGGGTGACGCCCATACTGAGACGTCGGGAATCGTATGGAGGGGAATCCATGCTTAATGATCTCCGTATTGGTGGGCAGTTCGAAAATTTTTGCCGCATGTCGTCTGAAGATTTTGAGTATCTTCTCAATTTGATTGGGCCAGAAATCACTCGACGGGATACTAATTATAGAAAAGTTATAAGTGCTAAGGACAGACTGGCGATAACTGTTCGCTTTTTAGCAACTGGAGACTCTTTCACAAGCTTGATGTACCTTTTCAAAGTGTCTAAACAGAGTATTTCATACATTGTGATGGAAGTTTGCAGGGCTCTGAATAATGCACTGAGAGACTACATACAAGTAAGTAATGTAGTTTATTAAGCAGTAAATTTAAATTTACAACACTTTTATAAAAAAACTGTACTTTGGGAACATGATTGATTTAGAATGAACATAATTAATATGCTTGTAACATTTTCAAAAATGGTTTTAAAAAAAACTAACGAAAGTGAATTAAACAAACTAAAAATAATCTTACATAATGATCTTATGTTAGTAGACAAATATAACGAAACATCTAACTTCGGACTTGGGAGACCAGTTTAATGTATTTAGGGACAACTTGTATATTTAATGCATATAGGGCCATCCTATAGATAGTGATTTAAGCTCGAGTTGACGTAACAAACTTGAAACTATCGAAAGCCACCACCATGTTTTAATATTTTATTTTATTCTTTTAATGATTGTTGAGAAATACATAAGCATTATCAAAATTATTTATTGAAAAAACAAATTTAACTAGAAAATAAATGAAAACCAAAGGCATGGATATAAATAAAAAATATCAAAATTCCCCCAAAAGATAACTTGTAACAAGCCCTATTTTATAAACAATTGTTCATTGTCATTTTAAATACTAGCCATTACAGAGTAGTTAAAACTTCTGAATTGTTATCCACAAAGTCATTTATAAATGTTTGTAAAGGGTTGTTGGCAGGTGGATTGTATACTTGTTGCAATGGAAGTTTAGGTGAAGAGACATTCGGCTTGCGCTGGATTCACCGTTGTGCTGCATAGGAGAACGTATGTAAACAGTGTCAACCTCGATTTCTGTCTCGTATATCAATGTACTAATCTTGTGCATCAAATAATTACGGTTACGGTCATCAAAATTTCGGAGCTTTGTCGCAATATGCTCTCCAAATGTTGAACATTCATCACGAGTTGTTTTTGTCGCATTATCCATGAGGTTGTACGCCTGAGCAAGCCGGGGGTCGTCAATGGCCGTTCTCCTTCGCTTTTTGGGTTGCGGTGGTACAAATCTGTTTTGACTTGATGTTAAAGCAGGCGATGCTGTTGCCGTGCTTTGATTTCCAGATGGTACAACAGGTTCAGATTGATTAGATTCTTCCTCCTCATCTTCATCAGGATCATTTTCAGGCTGTTCGACAAGAACCTGGGGGAAAAAGAAAATTGATCTAAAACCAATTTCGCTATAACAATTATTTTACTTATAACTGACTATAACACCGGCTGTTATATAGCACCTTAATGTCATTTGTTACAGCTGCCGAGCTCACAACAAGAATGGCTACAGTATGAAAAGGAGTTTGAAGAAACGTGGAATTTCCCACACTGTTTGGCAGCAGTAGATGGCAAACACATCGAAATCCAAGCACCTTGGGATAGCGGATGCGAGTACTACAATTACAAGCATTTCTTCAGTATCGTTCTGTTTGCGCTCGTGGATGCAAACTACAATTTTATGTTTGCTGACGTCGGTGCTCAGGGACGTATATCTGATGGTGGTATATTTAAAAACTGTGCATTGTGGAAAAAGATTGAGGGGAAAACTTTGAACGCACCGCAACCAAAGGCACTTCCAGGGCGTGAAAAACGTGTTCCTTACGTTTATTTAGGAGATGAAGCGTTTGCTCTGCATGAAAACGTTTTGAAACCCTACTCTGGGGTCTCAGAAAATGGATCCAAAGAAAGGATTTTCAACTATCGTTTATCACGAGTTCGGCGAGTCACAGAAAATAGTTTTGGGATTCTTTCAGCTGTATTCAGAGTTTTGAGAAAACCGATGCTGTTGGAGGCAGAAAAGGTTAGAGATGTGGTGCTTACAACTCTTTTTTTGCACAATTTCCTCAGGAGGAGCGAAACATCCCGGGACATCTACACTCCTCCCGGTACTTTTGACAACGAGCTACCGAATGGCACTGTCATTGAGGGAAACTGGAGAAAAGAAATCCTCGGTACAGCACTTCGTGGTATGAGAAAGAAAGCCCGTAAAAGTTCTGAAGTTGCAAAGGCAGTTCGCAATGAATTTGCGGAGTACTTTGTTACAACAGGACAAGTCTCGTGGCAAGAAAGTTACGCATAAACCTAAACCAAAACCTTTCAGCCAAGGGTTGCTCTAGACTATGAATCATCTTGGCATTTGAAGCCGGATATTTTTAGAGACTACAAGAAATATGTGTTAATGTTTTGTAATTGTGCATCATGTGACGTGTGTTAACAGTATGTAGCCGAACTCATGTTAACAGTAGCCGAACTGCCATAACAGCCCATGTTAATTTAAGCGATTTCAAGTACATTGTTCTCAGATACCCTTTGAAATACTATTTTTGCATTTGCTTTTTGGTATGAAATATATAGCCTAGTGTACCAAATTTGAAAAAAAAAGAATAACATTGTTAAATCTAGAATTGAAGTTATTTTTATAATTAAGTTTCTACTTAAACAGAATGCCAATAGGCTATTGTTAATACCTTTCCTTTTTGTCTCATTTAAAACTGTTTCATTTTGTTAAAGGTTTATACAGAAATAATTGTGTAGATATTGATTGATGAAGTTAAATTTACATATTAATATTTGTTTACTTTTATTCTTAGATTAAATCACCACCACCGATAGGCTATAACAGTGGAAACATCATTCTACGAATGATAATATTACTGCATTGTAAAACATGTATACATTTAGATTAATAAACATATACTTACGCTTTCTGTGTCCAAAGTATTGGTTGGTGTATCCTTCTCCTTCAGAAATGCAAATAGCTTGTAGGCAAACCAAGTGCTCACATATAACTGGTCACGTCCTGGAAGTAAACGATGTCATGTCAGTACTGCGGCTATTTCCTCCATGAGTAAACAAATAGCTTGTAGGCAAACCAAGTGCTCACATATAACTGGTCACGTCCTGGAAGTAAACGATGTCATGTCAGTACTGCGGCTATTTCCTCCATGAGTAAACAAATAAGATAATTTTAGTAGCCTAACAAAGTATTTTTTAATTTTAAAAAATAGTCACAATTTCTTGCTCGCATGAAATAGTTGACAAATCTCTCATAGAATTTGGTTTTTAAAGCTCTATATATGATTTTTTACTTTTGACAGTCGAAATTCACGAATGGCCCCACCGTGCGGCGCCGGCGCCGGCTGGCTCGGCTACTTCAAACGATATCAGCAATCCCTGCCGACAGCTGTCGGCTGACTGCTTTCGTGCAAACCTGGTCGGAATACGTTACCCATCACATGATTATTATGCTAATACTGTATTTATAAAAATTATTATTACAATTTTTACTTTTACAAGTAAAAAATCAGTACAAGAATAATTGATAATTTTACATCTATGTTTTATTTTTAGAATATTTAGTTGTTATTTACTATTCCACAAAAAATGGCCGCCTATGAATTCTGTCATCCTGGGCTATAGGCAAATCCCATTATGTCTGTAAGAATCAACATTTTGTTGATGCGTTGTATTAATTCTTAATGGCCACCATCTTTCTTTTTGGTTTTTTAAGCAATTTTTGCATGTACTCATTACAAAAAATCTGAAATTTCTAATTTAATCACGTGTTTTACATTAACAATTAAGTACAGTTAAGGATGTATAATGTGGGCCTATTAAGTTGTTAAAAGGTATAATTATTTCTTTAGAAATGTTAGGTTATGTTATGTTATGTTAGTAGTACTGACTAAAAGACAAAAATATACCTGTATCCATCGGGTTTCGACGGGGCTACAGATAGTGTAAAATTAATTATGCACGGACTCACCTGAACCAGTGGAATTTTGTGTCTTCTTTTCCTTTGCTTTTTCTCGCCGGAAGGATGAGAGCAGGGATGACATTTTTGATTTCGCCTCTCCATGATCACAACCCACCTCACTGGCAATTTCACGCCAGGCGTCACTTTTTTATTTTTAATATGGTATTTATTGTCTTTTGGGTCCCATAACTCCGTTCGAACTCGATATGCATTCACCAGAGTCTCGATGCACTCACGACTCCATTCAAAAGCCATTTTGATCAAACACAGGTAGTGACAGTTCGAGCCGAAACGACGCGCAGCAACAACTGAGCAAATGCCCGTCCACACTGAGCGCGCAAGGGCGAACAAACTTCAAAGATGTTCGTCAAAATACCGCCATCAGTCGGATCGTGTTCGCGGATGTTCGCGAGTGCGCGAAGCTGCGCGGTTCGCCGTCCACACCAAGTGCGCCGCTCGGCGCGCACATGTTTTGCGCAGCGCGGCGCAGCTCTGCGCGTTCGGTGTGGAAGTACCTTTGGACGTCTTCGCTTGTGCGAGCAAGTGTTATGAACTCGCGCGACTAAATTGTGTCGCGAGCGTGCGTCCTATGTGAACGTTCAGTGTCGAGTAGTTATCTCTCCAGTTTCCCATGCGGATAACAGGGCCAACACCTTGTCAGTCCCTCCCTTTATTCACCCCAATTATCAGAGATAAACGTAATATAAGTAAATATTTTGTAAAGGGGTACATTAGTTGCAAATCTATTTATAACTGCCGCTGAGGCGTTCGCTATGCAATTAGAAGGCGACATCTATTTCTTTTTCTCTGTGGTTCAACTTAATTGCTAACAATGTGAAGGGTGAATTTCCTTATTATCATTTAGTTTGATTGAACATTAAATGTCATCATTAGGTGGGGTTAGGACTGTAAAACCAATATGAAAACCTCTCTGTGTAAACATGTGTTCATTCAACTTAAATACTTTTACAATGTAGTTTTGCAATTTAATTTTGATTTTAGATCGTCATAAATCTAAAATCAATTTTATTTTGATTTTAGATCGTACAATTTATAGAGGAAATATTAAAAAATATAATTGTTATGCCATCAATTTACATATGTACGTGCTTGTACGGCACATAGTTGATTTGATAGAACTAAATTTCAAAATCACAAAATTGATTCAGTGAAACCACAGTGCTCATTCTGTGGAATAACTAAAATATGATCACATTATAAAGAAATAATATTAACATATAACATTCTATTCTTAGAATAAAATTACTATTTATTCGCCAAAATCGCAATTCAGTATTGTATATTTTTTTACTCGGTGGGACAGTCTTAGTTTTGGAACATGGCTAGTATAACTTGTAAACAGAAGTCACGAGACAAATATACTACTCCATACAAACCTCAAAGACATCAATTCAACCTGGAAATCATTAGAAATGGGCCTAAAAAATATTATTATTAAGACAATTAACAATTTTAATTTTACAGTTATAAGAAGATTACATCTTGCTAAAAACAAATACTTCCAATGGATTAGCTTCTGTAGTTCAGAGTTTACATCATTTGTGTATTTCAAGTACAACAACTAATTTCAGATTTCATATTATATTGATCAATTTAAATTGATTTCAATAAATTTAAAATCACTGTATTTACTTACACCTATGAAAGAAATGTATCGTAAATATACATTTCATTATAATTAAAACGTGATCGAGTAATTAATTTTACGACCTCTAGAAGCCAAGAAAA
Source organism: Stictocephala bisonia (assembly GCA_035578905.1). Classification (NCBI taxonomy): domain Eukaryota; kingdom Metazoa; phylum Arthropoda; class Insecta; order Hemiptera; family Membracidae; genus Stictocephala; species Stictocephala bisonia. The sequence continues at coordinate 543,077 of JAQJVL010000321.1, forward strand.
CGTTGCTTCAGGAAATTGATAAGAACTTTTGTATTGAAAAGTTATAATTCTGATTTTTATGAAATTTATAGACAACATTATTCTCAACCACGTTGCCTATTAACGCGTTTTTTAGTAATAAAAGTATGAAGATGCTCAGTTAAAACTCTTTAATACTCTGTTACTTTTTGTTCCAACTAAGATAAAAACTATTGAAACTTAGAATGAAATTTAAAAATGCATATGCCCTAACGTATAATTGAACTATGAAAACAATCCTATTGTTGGATTTTACGTAGGCCTTTGAGTTTCTTAGTAAAAAACCATCAAGCTCGAGTGCACCTCGAGTCTGCGCCGATAGTAGCCTAATACGAAACTATCATAAGATAAAACCGTGAAAAAAATGTGGTCTTACGTTCCTCTTTTTTAAATTAATATTCTCTTGTTTTTGTAACATTCAAGAATAAATCTATAATTGTACTATTTTTCTAATTCTGTTCCAAGTGTAGATTTAAAACATTTTTTGTTGTTTGTTAAATATTTAACAATATGGTCGGTTAATCACTTAATTGCAAAACAACTTATCGTTTTGTAATATATAGTTATTCTTTAAAAAAATGGTAATCTATATAATATATAGATTATATAAAATCCAATGTATGTTTGTTTGTCTGTCTGTCCTTTATGCGCTACCAAACCGTCCAGCCGATCGCCATGAAACTTGGGGAAGTTGTTCTATATACCCCAGGGAAGGTTTCTGTCCTATTCCCGTTTCTTTAATCCCTCAGGGCTCCATCCCTTGGACTTCTAAAGTTTCGATGTTAATCAAATAGCAGGATGCATGAAGGTATAATAAGTCAAATATAAAAAGAATATCAGCTGTGGGTTTTAAATATGTCAAAATTATACTGTTTATATTTTTATGTTTTGATTTCTTGTGAAGCTATATTAATTGATTGATTTATTTGATTAACAGCTGTTAAATAAAAACAAATAGAATAAAATTAATTGTGGTAGGCAAAACTTTCTAAATTAAAAATAATTGAGTACAGTAGTAAACTACTCAAAACATCAGCTGTTGTAAATTGGATACTATGTAAACTGAAAGGTTGCTGTACATTTCAATGATACAATCAAAACTCAATATCATGACCGGCGAAGCGGGCGGGTACAGCTAGTAATTAAAAAGTACAGTAAAACAAGGCTACTTCGTCCAATATCATTTTTCTCTTCATATCAATTAATGTACTAAGTAGGCCTACTCATAAATGTTTTCTTTATTAAATTATTTACTTATTTCCTGTGTGTTTCAGTTCTCATGAACAACACTGAAAGTGAGGTTAAGTCGTTAATGTAAAAGCTTTCTAGATCTATGTGACATTTTTCTCAAGTCAGCTCGCCATTTGGGATTTGGGAGACACTTCCGTTTTAATTGTATTGATTGCCATTGTTAATTTATCTTTTCTCTGCGGGCACTGGTGAGTCGTATATACTAACAACCTCTCTTGGTGTTTATTTTTCTGATTTTAGGTAATTTTTATTTTTTAGTTCTGGGCCTATTTCACAATCGATACGATGTCAGAAATATATTCACCCATCCTGAAAGTCCCTAGTTAGATCTGAATCTAAAAGTAAAAAAATAAGTCCTGATACAGCATAATATTTTCTCAGCCGTTCCATATGAAACATTGAAACTCAGCACACAGAAACAGGATATAAAGTTGTACTTTTTGGCGTAACTGTATAATTTTTACTCCTTCCTGTGTACGGCCCACTTGGAGTACAATGAAAATATTTACATATGTAACTATTCATATCAAATTACAGGCATTTATATAACACAATGCCACAAATCTCCAATGCCAATGGACGACTAATTTGGAATTGACAGCCATTCGAAGTTTCTATTATATTGCTATTAGCTAAGCATTGCAACATTGTCGAATAGTTAAATGATCATTCAACCACTTTGGATAACGAACCGAAAAGCTTTACGATGTTTAGATGTCACAAAACCTACTAATGAAACATATCGAATCCTGGTGGATGGTCCACTAGGTGTAAGAGGAAAGTTTTTAACTAAGTCAAAGGATCCACTAAATCTAATGACAAAAGAGCTATTTTCTGCTGCAAATGACAAAATTAATCTCAGATAATTGTTGAATTTCAAACGGCTACCATGTTTGGCCTAGTTCTTCATTAGAGTTAAAGTTTGCAGCATTGTGTTCTACTGATTCTTCATTCAATTTGACATTCTTATTAAAATATGCTTCTATTAAAGATTTTCTTTGGACACCGAGCGGGCCGTCTCCAGGAAGGGATAGAAATTATATATTTAGGTTAAAAAGTACAGTTTTATGTCCTGTTTTATGCACTTACCTACTTTTGGCCGCACTAAAGTCACCAATGATAGACGAGTAGTTCAGCTTTGTCAGGTCTCGTTCAATTTACAATACTGTGAACGTCTTTCCTTTGACATTGATGTGTGTATATATATTTGGTGTGTGTATATTTTATTGTAGATCTTAAATAGGTTTTTATTAATTTCAATTTTGAGAATGACCTCTCAGCCGATGCAACTGCCATTGGTGTGGTTAAAAAAATACGAATAGCAACAAAAAAGGTTGGGGTACACATCAAATAACCTTTGTGATCACGCCCACCCATACACGTACAGTGGTATTGATCCACCCGCCCACCCATACACGCACAGAGGTATTGGCCCACCCGCCCACCCATACAAGCATAGTGGTATTGACCCACCCACACACCCATACACGTACAGTGGTAATGACCCACCCGCCCACCCATACACGTACAGTGTTATATATTTTTTAGGTCACTCATAAATTCAAAAAATTCTAAATAAATAACAAAGCTGAACATTGTACAAACCTAGTAAAATGTTTCATACAAATAACAAACGTCAGTATATTTGTCCTTGCTATAAAAACTGTTTTTTGCGCACGAAATTTCATGCGCATATTAACCACGGTTTATCATAAGGGTCAACTGATTATCTGTATTCAGAGGAAGTAACGTAGTCGCGGGCTCATTATGACTTAACCCATCTCTAAGGTTTTCTGCCTGTTACTGTTAACTTTTTGTGATTTTCAGTCAAACCTTTATGATAGTCTGTATACTTAGCAACGCTGATATTTTAAAGGTAAACATTTAGAATAGTTAGAAAAATATCGGCCAATAACCTTCACTATTTATTTATTATTGTAGCAAAAAGCTACAAGAAAGTATAAAACAAGTTTAGCTAAAGCAGAATACCATTACTATTATGACAGAATCAAGCTTGTTTTAAAACAATTTACAACAACAGTTATAAGTTTTTCACTCTAATCCTTTGTTTGGTTAGAGCTATTAGTGATTTGTTATATCTGTTTCCTTGCCCCTTCCTTTTGTGGCTCTTAAACTCTACAATAGAACAGGCTGACAGAAGCATACCTTGTCCATTGAGGGAATATATTTCAGCCAACTAAACCAATAGCCAATGTCTGCATTCATTGCCTAAAGTACAGCCTTCCTCAGGGCTGCGTACTTGCTTCTTCTTTGTATACACAGCCGATACACATAAGAATCTAACCATAGAGTTTTTTTTTTCCAATCATGTTGCGTTTTCTTAAATACGTGTAGACCTACAACAGACAGAATTCAAACGGTGGCACGAAAGATGCGTACAGCGAAAAATGCGTACAGTGAAATATGCGTACAGAAGGAAATAGTGGTATTTGACGAGGGTAAGTATTCTCCCCGGTGGCATGAAAGATGCGTACAGCGAAATTAGGTTAGGTTAGGTTAGGTTCTCCAATCCCAAGAAACTAAGCGACATTCATATTTATTTTAGAGGTAAACGCATTTATATAATTCAATTGTTGTAAAAGATCCATTTGCTCTAAAAGTTGTACGCATTTTTCGCCTATCTAATTGTTGTGACGTCATAGGTTACCCTCGTCATCTATCAAAACTTGATCCTGTACGCATATTTCGCAAGATTCCTGGTGTACGCATTTTCCGCTATACGCATTTTTCGTGTATTCATTCAAACACAGGCAAATGATTTTAAAGTCGTCAATGGGCATTTAAGAACCTCGAAGCTAACTCCATCCTCCTGTTTAAGGTAGTAATTTTCCACCTTAAAAACAGAATACAGACTCTGTGATTAATTGATTTCGTAATTCTGACAACCGTTTTCTTTTGAACCACAACGAACATTCTCAGTACCTGAAAATTACTCTAGATCGATATTCCACTTACAAAAAGTAAATAAGTAAATCAGTAGCTAATGGGGAAAAGGCTAATAGTGTACCACGCCCTTTTGGAAGCCAACGCACAAGTTCTGCCCACTTGTTATGTCCTTGATTATTCCATTATTGACTATTTTCTCCCACGTAACTTGATCGTACACATGTACCAGCGGTCCAGATAAACAGGACCAGGAAATTTGGTTGGCAAAACTCTAAATATATTCTGGATAGCGGCTTCCCAGAGTTGAGTCAAGATCTATCACAAACTACAGGAAAACATGGGAGCAAGGGAACATACCTATATAGCAGAACCCTCCAGTTTTAAATTCTGTACCTCAAACTGTACCTCAAAAACATTACGGACGTCTTGGTTAAAAAAAATGGGAAACTTATAGTCCAATACCGATTAAAAAACTATCTTATGTGTTGTTTTGATAGATGAAAACAGTTTCTGTTTTCCAAAATCTCAAATCAACAGAAATTAAAGATTTTTTGGACTTTCATAGAATATAATGGTTTTAATAAATGAGCTCAATCTGTGTTAGGACTATAGCAATTTGTGCAAAAATGTAGCAATTTTAAAATTGACACCCAACGAAAAATTGTGTAATTTTTTGGGGCACAAGATTGTAAATATTTCTAAATATACGATCCTTACACGATTGCGGTGTGGATATCTTAGAGCACAGAGTACAGAAAAACTCAGTAGTATTACATGCTCTGAGCTCATTTGTGTATGTACATACTCTGTGCTCAGAGTATTTAATACTACTGGCTATTGCGGTCTTACTCTAAAGGGAGGCCTACTGCCGATATGTACAAGTGATTAAACGATCGAATAGTTAAAGGGTTGAACTTAACTTTGTAATAGGAGATATATTTTAGTTTTGGTTTCTTTTATTGAATTACAAGTCTGCTTTGTACGTATGCTTTTTTTGTTTTGTGAAAGAATATAACATGCAGCATTAATCTCATCTTCTTTTAATTCTTACTCTGTAAATTCCCCATAAACTATAGATTTGCGGGGAACTTATTCAGAACTTATGTTAACTGAATAAGAGATCCTGCGTTATCTCTTACTCTGGCTCAAACTCCTATAAGTCAGTAGCCTATGTGAGTAAATGAGAGTTAAATGAAATAAATGGTCCAAAAGAATTGGCACAAACTTTTCCCCATATTAAACACTAAAAAATCAAAACTTTGAAAATTATCAGTTTGATTCCCAAATATGTTGTTTTGCCATAACTCAAAAAACGTCAAGTTAGAGACGTGCAGTTTTACTAAAATATTTTAAATTGTAATTTACATATTTCCTGACAACCAATCAAAATCTTTACAGCCGTTTGTAGAGAAAATTCCATTTTTGTATGTTTTTTACCCATAAAATAAAAAATAAAAACCTAAAATTTCAAAAAGTGAAAAAATTGCTTGGAGATATTTGCTAAATACACCTACATACCAAATTTCATATAAATGTATCCATCCGTTTGTCTCCAGCGAACTGCACATACACACATACGGACAGATACCAAAAACCTTTTTACAAGATACCACTTTTTTGGCTTCAGGGAACTCTAAAATGGATTTTTATACCAATTTGTAAAAAACCTTTTTTTACGATCACAATACTTCCTCTATGCTAACGCATATGGGAGAGAGTAAAAGCTGTTTTTGATGATGGAATTAGAACTTTATTTATTGTTGTACTATTTGTAAAATTGTATAAATCATGAATTATTACGTACAGTCAAGTCATGTTCTGCTGGAAAAAGAGCATTCCATAAAATATTAGGCAAAGTGGTGTAAAGAAAAATCCAGACCATTCTGTGGTGATAAAAACTCTTGATTTAGGTCCGTTACAATTAATTATTGGTTAGTTTGAAGGGAAATGAGCTGCGTGTAGACCAACAGCCAGTAGGCCTGTGTGATGCGACAATTGTATCATATGGCTTTACGCACTGCCAGATGTACAGCGAGAAATTGGGTCACATTTTTCACCAACTTGCCACGTGTATCCGAGCTGGGATGTGGGTCACTGTGACAGCCACGTGCCGAGGATTTAGGTCAGGAGGTCAACCCCACAGCTCATGTACCCCCGCCACTGTCTTCGCAAATTGGGAGGGTTGCAACTTTCAAAATTAAATTTATTCAATAAAGCTAAAATGTATTTCAATTTTAATAGTCAGAAATGTAGTTCAAAAATATAATTAATATGATTGGTTAAATTTATGATTGTTCTAAATGAAAATAATAGCTTGGTTATTACGATAGATTTGCTATCATAAATTATGTTTGGATAGTTTTTATTTATTGAAAGCGCAAATACAACAGTGTAATTTCAATTAGTACATTATGTGACAGATATATATAATACAGAAGTGAAAACAGATTATAACAATAAGTAAACACCACAATAACAAAGATAACAATAAGCAGTTGTAATAATAGACATACATAAAGAATAGTTTCATAAAACAACAATGTAAGAGTGTAAGTTCTGTTTACAATTTTATAATATAACAGTTAATTTTAATAAACTTAACAATAATAATAACGATAAAGGATTACAGATAAAAGAAAACAATGCAAGTACAAAAAGAAATAATAATTTCAATTAGAATATAAAAATTTAAAAAAATATTAAATAAACCATTAATATAATATGATAGTAAATAATTATATCCAATAAAATGAAATAAGGAAACTTCATTGGATCAATAAAAAATGTTAATAACAGCAAAAATCCAATTAACTGTTAATTAATTTTACTATAGACTATAATACAGAATAGCAGGACAATTAAATACTTAATTTATTTCAAAACGTGCTTTACACAATGATTACGAATTTATATCAATTAGTATGTAAATAATATAAAACATATGGATTACAAAAAAAATTTAAATCCATTTCCGTGATATTGGTAAATAGATTGTTTTTTACACACAGCAAGATTTCTCATCCAGTCTTAAATGTGTCTCTTATCAGCTGTTTTGTGGTCCATTACGGAGCACTAGTGTAGTCACATGTAAATATAAAGCAGTTTATACCAGCTGTAATAGCAGACCTCACTAACTAAGAATTACTAGCGCAAATTCGGATAGGAATTAGATAGGATATCTTTTATAAGTAATTGATAATTAAGGATAAAATTGTCTGAGAAAATTGAAACCTGACAATATGTTACTTAAGGTATTTTGTTATTTAAGGAACATTAAGCCTGACTTAACTGCTAAAAATTCTGTCGATTCAATTTTTTATTTTTATTCAGATTACTGAGGACGATTAGACCATAATATTTTCAAAAGCATGATGTGGATATCAATTAAAATGTGTTTGTATTAAGACCAATAATTTAATTACTGTTACGTTCAATAAATGCCTTAGTCTCTGTAAATGGCCGATTTAGAATCTAGACCCCTTCATTTGCGAATCTAGACCTCTTCATTTGCGATTATCATTTTGAAATGGATTTAAAAAAAAGTAAATGACATCTATTGATGCATTGCTAAACATTATGATGGTACAAAATATTACAAATTATTATAACACAATGTCTTGTTTTTAAAATAAATAACTCTGGAGTCCCACCGACCCACGCTACTACATGTACGTCTTGATGTCCACCCTTCCGCCCTTAACGTCATCTCTAAGAATATAATTAATATATAGGTCTAGATTTCAAAGATAAAATCTTTAGTTTCTATATACCTTATTTATGAAACTTTCCGTTATCATGTTTGGGTATATCATATTTCCAAATTGAGGGATAATATGCTATAATACTATCTACTTATTTGGATCTATAAAATATATTTTAATTAAATAAATGACTCATAATTTGTAGTCAATGTGTAGAAACATAGTTTAAGGGTGTCGTTTCACTCCATGAAAAAACGCTAAAAACATGGGTTTTTATTTCAATATGTGATAGTTGAATATGTGAAGCTTCATAAGTCATTCTTGACAGTTTTAAATTAAAAACTCAGTATATTAACTTATGTTCCACTAGATTGGAATTTTAACAATCGTACAGTGTTCACTATAAATCATTAGAATAATAAACATGAACCGTACAGTTTGAATAGAATATCATGTTTTGGCCCGCAACTGGTAAAATTGCACGTCTGGTATAGGGCTGTCCACTTCCAGCGGTGACTTGGCGGTTTGGGAAAAGGCCACATTTCACCTTTTCCATCGATCTATGTTTATGAAATGACTCTAATTTTTACAAAACAAGTAAAGTCGCCCAACTCAAATTCCCTGATCTGAATAAGGTAAACGTGGTTTATCGTTTTATAAAATTATATAAGAATATTTATAATTTTTTCACTATACTGTAATAAATTTGTGTTGTGTGGCATTGGCTTTTTTATTCTTAAAAACATAAGACATTAACTAAGAGACGATTTGTAATTTTTATTCACCTCCCCCAATTACGTAAGAATTCTGAACATTTTTTCACCGTTTTTTTTTTTTTTTTTGCATTTTTTGCAACAGACAGATCATGTGATTTTTTCTTCATACTCAAACTCCGGAAGGTAAATATAAAAGAACCCTAACTCCGCCAGCTGGTGTTATACGTATAGGGGTTGCCTCCCTCCACCTCTCTTTGCAAGGGAGGTGATTACATCATACAAACACTCAAACACAAAGGCTGCTCCCTGCCGAGGGGGATCAAGTCTTACCACATCAGAGAGACAGCCGCTGTAGACAGAAAAACTCGTAGTCTGAAATATTTCGCATTCCTACTCTCGTTCGCCTTGTATGAATCAGGAGATTCCCCTCTCCATCCTTCTCCGCTCCCTACCCCTCCCTTTCACTCATCTAAGGTAGGCTTATTTAGCACGTCTTTTGTAACTCAATGAAGTAGGTTTGTATAGCGAAGAACGCTCTGTTTCCTGGGAGCAATAAGTAACAAGTAAAAAAGGGGTTTTTCTTTTTTTCAAGAAAAAGGAGAGACCGGTCTCTTTAAAACCTTACTCTGCCCGTTCCCCAAAGCGAGAGAGAGAGAGAGAGCGAGAGCGAGAGCGAGAGCGAGAGAGAGAGAGAGAGAGAGAGAGAGAGAGAGAGAGAGAGAGAGAGAGAGAGAGAGAGAGAGAGAGAGAGAGAGAGAGAGAGAGAGAGAGAGAGAGAGAGAGAGAGAGAGAGAGAGAGAGAGAGAGAGAGAGAGAGAGAGAGAGAGAGAGAGAGAGAGAGAGAGAGAGAGAGAGAGAGAGAGAGAGAGAGAGAGAGAGAGAGAGAGAGAGAGAGAGAGAGAGAGAGAGAGAGAGAGAGAGAGAGAGAGAGAGAGAGAGAGAGAGAGAGAGAGAGAGAGAGAGAGAGAGAGAGAGAGAGAGAGAGAGAGAGAGAGAGAGAGAGAGAGAGAGAGAGAGAGAGAGAGAGAGAGAGAGAGAGAGAGAGAGAGAGAGAGAGAGAGAGAGAGAGAGAGAGAGAGAGAGAGAGAGAGAGAGAGAGAGAGAGAGAGAGAGAGAGAGAGAGAGAGAGAGAGAGAGAGAGAGAGAGAGAGAGAGAGAGAGAGAGAGAGAGAGAGAGAGAGAGAGAGAGAGAGAGAGAGAGAGAGAGAGAGAGAGAGAGAGAGAGAGAGAGAGAGAGAGAGAGAGAGAGAGAGAGAGAGAGAGAGAGAGAGAGAGAGAGAGAGAGAGAGAGAGAGAGAGAGAGAGAGAGAGAGAGAGAGAGAGAGAGAGAGAGAGAGAGAGAGAGAGAGAGAGAGAGAGAGAGAGAGAGAGAGAGAGAGAGAGAGAGAGAGAGAGAGAGAGAGAGAGAGAGAGAGAGAGAGAGAGAGAGAGAGAGAGAGAGAGAGAGAGAGAGAGAGAGAGAGAGAGAGAGAGAGAGAGAGAGAGAGAGAGAGAGAGAGAGAGAGAGAGAGAGAGAGAGAGAGAGAGAGAGAGAGAGAGAGAGAGAGAGAGAGAGAGAGAGAGAGAGAGAGAGAGAGAGAGAGAGAGAGAGAGAGAGAGAGAGAGAGAGAGAGAGAGAGAGAGAGAGAGAGAGAGAGAGAGAGAGAGAGAGAGAGAGAGAGAGAGAGAGAGAGAGAGAGAGAGAGAGAGAGAGAGAGAGAGAGAGAGAGAGAGAGAGAGAGAGAGAGAGAGAGAGAGAGAGAGAGAGAGAGAGAGAGAGAGAGAGAGAGAGAGAGAGAGAGAGAGAGAGAGAGAGAGAGAGAGAGAGAGAGAGAGAGAGAGAGAGAGAGAGAGAGAGAGAGAGAGAGAGAGAGAGAGAGAGAGAGAGAGAGAGAGAGAGAGAGAGAGAGAGAGAGAGAGAGAGAGAGAGAGAGAGAGAGAGAGAGAGAGAGAGAGAGAGAGAGAGAGAGAGAGAGAGAGAGAGAGAGAGAGAGAGAGAGAGAGAGAGAGAGAGAGAGAGAGAGAGAGAGAGAGAGAGAGAGAGAGAGAGAGAGAGAGAGAGAGAGAGAGAGAGAGAGAGAGAGAGAGAGAGAGAGAGAGAGAGAGAGAGAGAGAGAGAGAGAGAGAGAGAGAGAGAGTCCAGGATTTGAACTCTTTCTCTACAGTCCGTTCCTGAAGCTATGGCTGCCAGCGGATTATAGACCTTTCCTACCACACAAGCTCGATGGTAGGGCGGTTTCCTCTCCTTCCGGACACCCCTAATTAGCGAACAAGTGGACGTTCCTCTTGTCACACTGTGCTTTCAAACGAAATATTTTTTTCATTATATTTTCAAGAAAAATGAGTCTAAACACGAAAGTATTGTGATATAAACTAACAAATATACGAATATATGGGGGAGGGGGGAATAGACAGTTTTTTAAAAGAACTTAAACAGTTAAATGTGTTAGTTTATATCGCATTCCTTTCGTATTTGGGCTCATTTACCACATAATTTTAAGTACATTATGAAAATATGATAAAGAAGAGATCATTTGAAAATCACAAAGTTGCCAAAGTGAGGTGGAACGGAGCGTCCACATGTTTGCTAATTTAGGGTAGCCGGAATGAGAGGTAAACCGCCCTACCATCGTGCGTTCGGGATAGTAAGTTTCTATAATCCAAAAGCGGCCATACCTAAAAGAACGGACTGTAACGTAGACTTCTTGGACCACTTGGTATAACCATCTTCACCCTCCCCCAAAGGAATTTGTTATAAAAGTTATATTATCGATTATCTTCACATTATAACTTAATAAGACAGGGGTGGATATTATTATCATACATAAATAATTCAATTAGTTTCCAAGAATAATAAACGTAGGCCATTTTTAACATTTCCTATAGCCCGCTCAGACCAAAACGACGGACAGAAGGTAGATTTAAAAAACAAAGGAAATCTACTCATAAACTAGCATGTATTGATAATGAAAAGACGCTATCACGTTGTCTATTATTACTCTGTGACAGAGCATAAGGGTTACAGTAAGGTAAATAATATAATGTGTTATGAACGCAATCAAATGTAAAAATCAAATGGCCTCTTAAAATGATGTACACAATAAACTGAATTCTTGTCTCTCACTTCTGAATTTATCTAACACTTTGTTTATAAAATAATGAAAGAGAGAATTAGCTATTAAAAGAACGTCAAAACGTGAGGGATGATGAGACGTCTGGCTCGGGGTAAAAGTGGGTCAAACACGGGCGGCTGCAATGCGGCATCCCGCCCCCACCGACCACCACCCCCACGGGGTGATTGCTACTGTTACAGCCACTGTACAGGTGCAGATAGGACAGATCCCGCTCACAGAGCAAGTAATACAAATACAGGAATCGGCGAGCTTACCGAAGAAGCAGTTGAAGCCAGGTCCGCCATCTTGATGGTGGCACTCCTCATGTCTCGCCGTGTGGGACGCATTAATTAAAGTAAGCGCTTTGTTTGCATCAAGAATTAAAGCATTTAGAGAGCAAATAAAATTTTAAAAATAATCAATATTAAATTAATGTGTTTATAATACGCAATATAATAAAATAACTTTGAATAACCAACAGTTTACTTGTACAAATATTTTTACCGATATAAGTACCGAACCAATAGCAAAATTTTACTGACAAAAAAGTTAGCATGCGACAATTTTTTTATTTTTCGGTCTGAGAATCTTCGTCATCAAGAAAGTTTGAGGTTGTAACACTGAGGTTTCATATTATGAAAAGACTCTAGCACAGCGATTCCCAACCTTTTTATCGTGCGGCACACTAACTAAAATCCACATTTTGTCACGGCACACTAAATTAACTAATTTCCGGAACGAACTACTATTAGAGATGTACTAACAACGATCAATATTTTTGTTATTTTCCGATTATAAACATCCAAAAATAAGTGTTCGACAAGAAATAACAGGATAATAATAATAATAATACATTTCAATACAACAAAAGCATATATTTTAACTTTGACAAAACATTTAGTGGGAGATTTGTGCTTGGTGGTCCTTCATTATATGTTCCTTTCTGGGTCGGATGGTTGACAAACAAACCCGCAAGTCGTCTTCCAAAGTTTTTAGTTGGGAACGATTTTTTGTCTTGATGGCGTTCATTGAAGAAAAGGCCGCTTCACAGAGGTATGAGGTCGAAAAGGGAAGTATTGCTCTCATGGCTTTCTTTGAGATCAAAGGGTATTCGTTTATGAGAGGAACCCAAAAGGATGAAATGTCTACATTTATCTTTGTTTTCTTTTGTTTTGACTCCACCTCTGCTTCTTAAACTAATTTACTGTATTGTAATTTGAACCCACGGTCATTCTTGATGTCAATCAATTCACTTTCTTCATCAGTATTAAACATTTCAGACTCATAAGCACAGTCAATGAAAGGGTTTCTCACCCAGTCCATTGAAGAGACATCAAGAGAGGGGAAATAATTGTTGATGTTATCCCCTAACTGACGAAGACTTTTCAAAAAAATTTGAGAAAGAGTTGAATTTATGCTGCAGTCTTTTAACAGATCAAACATGTCCCACACTGCTAGATTTTCAATTTTTTTAATCCACATTGAAAGCTTCTGCTTGAAAGAACTGATTTTGTCCGTAGACGTGAGAATATTTTCTCGCTTTCCCTACATACCTTTGTTCAAAACATAGAGTTTTTCAAATATGTCTGCTAAAAACGCAACTTTGGTACACCAGGTATCATCACTGAGAAAACGAGCAAAATTGGACTCTTCACAAGTAAAAAATATTAATAACTCATCTCTAAGTTCATAAAATCTTTTAAGTACACGTCCACGAGATAACCATCTTACTTCTGTGTGCAACAATAGCTGGGTATGCTCAGCATCCATAGCTGAACACAAATTAGTAAATAGTCTTGCTTTCAAAGGCCTACTTTTAATGAAGTTTACCATTTTCACAACAGTTTGCAAGACATCATTCAACTCAGGTACCAAGGACTTAGCAGCAAGTGCTTCTCTGTGAAGAAAGCAATGCGTGAAAGTAATATCTGAATTTTCTTTCCTAACTAAAGCCAGAAAGCCTGTCAGATGTCCCACCATCGCAGGACACCCGTCTGTACAAACACCTAAACAAGACTGCCAAGACAATCCAGCAGTGGTAATATAATCGTTCACTAACTGAAAAATGTCCTGTCCAGTTGTATGTTCAGGAAGGTCTTTGCAAAATAAAAACTGTTCGATTAAGTTATTTTCACAAATAAATCTAACAAAAGCCAGAACTTGGGGTTTCCCTGTTATATCTGTCGACTCGTCCACTTGAATAGCAAAGAAATCTGCAACCTTGAGTATTTCATTTACTTGAGTTTCAACATCTTTAGACATATCTTCAATACGTCTTTCTATTGTATTGTTAGAAAGCGGAATTTTTCTAACCTCTTTTTCATATTGTTCTCCAAACATAATTTTAACGATTTCACAGCAAGCTGGAAGAATGGTTGTTTCAGCAGTCGTATGGGATTTCATTTTTTGTGCAATCAATTCAGCCACAGCGTAGCTGGCTTCTTGTGCTTTACTCGACACAGATGACAGTTTTGTAAATGTAGAAGCCTGAGATGTCTGATTTGATAATAGTCTTTTAAAATATGCAACAGGTTTTTCTGCTGCAAATGAATGTTTTGTAAGTAGGTGTCTTTTCAACTTACTTGGTACCATGGCTTCGTTAGACAACTGATCGCCACAAATTAGACATTGAGGTTTAGGCTGTTCACCACCAGATGATGTAAAACCGAATGACAAGTAACTTTCATGATATTGACGAAACTTGCCAACGTCACCACCGTCATTATTGTCACTACGTTTGTGTTTCATCGATCCACCTGACAAAACATTTGTCTTAATATTAACATCAATACTACGTTCATTTGCACTCAAACTCGCACCAGTATTAATGCTGACATCGACACTACTTTCATTTAAACTTGAACTCGCACTACTAGTAGGCCTACTAGGTAAATTACTCTTAATCGCATTACACTTAATCACAAAACGATCCATTTCAACTCGAAAACAAACAGCACTGAGAACTAACACATACTGAGCGAGGGAGGAGGCTGTCTCGTGTTGTGTTGTGGAGGGGCGATGACCTCTCCCCTCCCACTTCCGCGAAACCAGTTACGGAGACAATGCTGTCGCCAGGCATCAGTCCCGCCCATCGATCCTGCCGCCCACCCGCCACGCGCAGACGTATTCAGTTGATCTTGCTCCACAGACAGTGCCTTTAACTAACGCTCACCATTGACGATACAATCAATGTCAAAATTGGTAGATTGACTTTGTAAACATGCATATTTTAATCTAAAAACATTGCCTATTTTTCCAATGGTTTTATTTAACCATGACGAAATAAATACATAATTACAAACACTAATTTCGCGGCACACCTACCACGATATCACGGCACACCGGTGTGCCGCGGCACACTGGTTGGGAATCGCTGCTCTAGCACAATTAGTTGTCTTTGTTTGTTTTGGTAGTGGTAGATGTAAAACCGTCGTGCGTGAAGTTCTTAAAATCACCTAATGATTTTTTTTATTCGCTTAGTCATTTGACTTGCTATCTTTACAAAATCTTTCACCGTAACATATATATTAAAATATATGTATGCTGTGAATATATCTCCAAAGCAGAATACGCGTTCGACGCTCCGTAATGGGACGGTAAATGTATCGGGGTGCCATTTTGGTGGAGACGGCCGGCTTCACCGCATGAGAGGGTCTATGCCCACTCTAGTATTTGTATTATGTACTTGCTCTTTGTAGCACTCCTCTATTGAACCCCCAAAACAGGTGATAAATTAGAGACATAAAATGTATCATTTGGTAAGAAATGAATATAAATTGATCTTGTGTGTGAAATAAATGATAATACTCGTATAAAATGTTTGTCTGCTATGAAGCAATATGAACATAAATTAATGCACAGTAATGCTTCAGCTAATTACACTGTGTGTATTGTAGCAGGCAATGGGCATACCCTCTAAGGAAGTATTTGGATTCACCTTCTACTCTCCGATCCACAGCATCATTTTCCGTTCTTCCTAGTCTTCTAAGTCCTTCACTTGCTACTTTCATCGTATAGGGTCTTCCTCATTGCAAATCTCTCTCTTTTATGATCTTCCCTTCTTCTCTGCTGATTACGTAGCCTGACCATCTTAATCTTCAAATGTTGGTCTCAGCCAATAGAGATTCTAATATATAGAGATTTCTTTGATTTCCTGATTGAGCTTAGTCCTCCATGTGTCCATTGTTAGGTTCGAATTTTGTAGACTAATTCCTTTGTGATAAATTAGACTAATAATGAAACGATTTAATCATAATTAGCTAAGCAATTCAAAAACGCAATTTTAATTTATTTTTGACAAGGATTGATAGACCTTTTCTCAAGGAATATGTCATATATTTCATCAGAATCCTCTACCTATTCCTGGATTTCATCGCAGATATAACAATTATAGTGAAATACTCCCTTAATTTGATATGGTAATGTCTGCTTGGTGTCAACTGAATATTGCATTTTAAGGCCATCTAAGTCTATTAAAGAATTGTAATGATGCCCCCCTTACAATAAAAAAATTTTATGACCACCTTACTCATTCCAGTGAGTGTTGCTGGAGGTTAGACCAGGATTCCGTAGAAACTTATTTTACTTAATTAGAGCACTTGTTCCACAAGTTGTTTCACCAAGAGGAAATAAAGCTTCCTAGGACGAGGAAATAAAAGGTAGGCTATTTGTGTTTTTAAGGTAGGCTTTTTAGGACTTTATAAAGTAATTTTGCTATCAGTTATAGTAAACTATCAATTTATGTCTATTTGTGTGATTTGTGTTTTTGTTGCAATTTTTCAAGTCTAGATCTGCAATAATTTGTCTTCAAACAAAATCCCAGAAAACTTATAGAAAACTATAGTAAACGCATTAGCAGCTGGATACTTGGGATGATGGCAACCGTAAATCTGTCAACACCTTACGACTGAGTGCAGAAATGAATACCTCAACATTTCTAATTCTTACTGCATTAAATATATTATGCGATCATGATTATTCTGTCAGCTTTTGTACTTCAGGGAGACAAAGTCGGACTTAAGTGAGAATGTACAGAATAATGGACTTAAGTGAGACCAGTGAAACCAGGTCTACAGAAAGCCCATGTAGAATAGTGGCCGACAACACGTTGTCTCTATCACAGAGAATAAAGCAACGGAGGTCGCTTCCAATTGTGCGCTAAATGTGTCGAGTTATGTAGAGTAGTTACTTCTTCAATATGTCTTGCAATGGTATGGTCAGCATCTTGTTAGTTCTTCCTTTACTCCTCAACAATTCTCAAAGATATACGAACAAGGTGTACCGATGGCCTTGGCCGGAGGGTTCCGACGTTATCGCAAGGTAACGGAGTCAAGTAACATTGAGCGTGGCTGTCCCTAGGATGGGTGACCGTCTGAGCGATCCCGTCCTTGCACGCAGCCCGCTTGCCCGGTACCTGGTGGTGGTTCATACTAACGTCGTTGGTCCCCAGGTTAAGTGTTAGGGAGGACTTCTTAGCCTTACTTCACCTGGTAAAATAAAGTTCTTTAACTTGAACTTTTTAACATAGATGTTTTATCTATTTTTGTAGATGTATAAAGATGTACAATAGTTTTACAGCCACAAAAGCGACCTCCGTTCTTCTTTCTCTGTGTTTACGTCCTGCAGAAATGTGATCATGGAATCAGGTAAAACTATGTTTACAAAATACACGTGGGGGTCTAGTGGTCGACAGCACGACGTAACTATGCTAAAGGAAGTTAAGTATGTAAGCAGGTGAGGCCAGGTCTACAGAATGTAAGTGGAGGCGTGTGGCCGGCAACACGTCGTATCTATGTTGAAGGCATGTGACCATGTAAGCAGGTGAGGCCAGGTCTACAGAATGTAAGTGCAGGCGTGTGGCCGGCAACACGTCGTATCTATGCTGAAGGAAAATGAGCATGAAGGCTGATGAGACCAGGTCTACAGAATGTGCGTGGATGTCTAGTGGCCGGCAGCACGTCGTAATTATGCTGAAGGAAAGTAAGCATGGAAGTAGGTGAGTCCAGATCTACAGAATGTAAGTGGAAGTGTAGTGGCCGCCGGCCGGCAACAAGTTTTATCTATGCTGAAGGCATGTGAGCATGTAAGCAGGTGAGGCCAGATCTGCAGAATGTACGTGGAGGTCTAGTGGCCGGCAACATGTCGTATATATGCTTAAGGATGGTAATCATTGAAGCAGGTGAGACCAGGTCTACAGAATATAAGTGGTTGTGTAGTGGCCGGCAACATGTCGTATCTATGCTGAAGGTAGGTGTGCATGGAAGCAGGTGAGACCAGATCTACAGAATGTACGTGGAGGTCTAGTGGCCGGCAACATGTCGTATATATGCTGAAGGAAGGTAATCATGGAAGCAGGTGAGACCAGGTCCACAGAATGCACGTGGAGTTCTAGTGGCCGGCAACTCGCTTCGCACCCGAGTTCATTGACCCACGCATACAACACCGCTCCCAGCGGACACAGCGCGAACTCTCTGCCTGATCAATAACCACCCAAAATAAACCATCACCTTGGCAACCATCTCTGCCTCCCTTTCTTTGGGGCCACTGTATGGAACCAGGTTACTTGCCCACCACTTGAGACTAATGACCTGGTTTGCAAAAAGTATACGATTTTAAAAGATTCAGGAAATTGAATACATCCGTTATGCCTTTCTGTTAGGAAATTATTCATACAGTAATTTTAGCGAGTTACACATAAACCTTTATGTAAACATAGACTGTGGTCTTTCATAGTATGGTGTAATTGAATTACACACTCACAGATTAAGACATCATTAACATATTATGTAATCACACGTTAATACTTAAAGTAGATTAAATATTGTGAAATTATTAATTGTGCTGTAGGTTATAAAATTATTAACTTGTTAAAATTTATTAAGTTTTTGTTCGTGGTATGTAGCACCTGCAACAATGCATAGCGATTGCTATACAGAACACCTTTTGTACTTATTTTGTAATAGACCTTCATTCTTGTGGGACTTATACTTTTGCTCTCTCCCACCAACACGTAATATACTGATTGAGAAAGTTAGAAGACTTTTGAAAATTAAAAATTAAAAAAAATAGCAGAAGGTGGCTGCTACTATCCACACCAGTGGCAAAGAGTGGCTGCTAACATCCATTCCAGTGGCAAATGGTGGCTGCTAACATCCATTCCAGTGGCAAAGGGTCCAGTGGCAGAAAGTGGCTGCTGACGTTCATTCCAGTGGCAAAGGGTCCAGTGACAGAAGGTGGCTATTAACTTCAATTCGTGGCTACCAAAGTCCATTCCAGCAGCAAAGAGTGGCTGCTAAGTCCATTCCGGTAGCAGAAGGTGGCTGTTACCGTCTTTTCAGGGGAAAAGGGTGGCTGTTAACGTCGATTGCAGTGGCAGAAGGTGGCTGATAACGACCATTCCAGTGGTAGAAAGTGGCTAATAACTTTTTTCTTCTTCTTCTTTCAGTGGCATAGGATGGCTGCTAATGTCAATTCGAGAGGGTCGCTGCTAAACGATAGGCATACTGTGATCATATGTTTAATTTACTTCTGAAAATGTAGGGAAAGGAACTGAAAGGAGGGAAGGATGGAGGGAAATGGAGGGTGGAGGTCTTTAGCGAGGATTCGTAAGGTCATATCAGCAGCGTAGGTAGAAGGCCCGCAACAAGATAATAACTCTTATTTTCACTGAAAAAAAAACTAGTGAAACTCATTCGGAATTAACAACGAAGTTAATTAGGGTGACCGAATCACTACTGGAGAAAACCAACCAGGTTTTAATAACCTAGGCCTATTACAAAACTGAATACTACAGCTTTTTAGTGTCTCGAAAATAACGTTTTGGGACACGTAGACTAGGCTATGGTGTGATAAAGTCCGGTACAATCTCGGTGTTTCGATACGTTCATCATACAGTTTCTGCCAAGCTACTGCTGGAAAGTTTATAGTATCCCAGTATTGCTGACAGACATTTCAGATCAAATACCGTCGGCGAGTTGAAATATAATTTCTATCTAAAGTGAACAATATACGATTATTAAAGATCCTATTATTTATTGGACTATAAGTTGATAATGGAAGTTTTTTTTTTTTTTTTTAATTTAAAATCGTCAACAATTACATTTAAAGTTTCACGTATAGGCCTAGAACTGAAACAAAAATCAACTTTTTAAAAAACTAGAAGAGTTCTTCACATTTCAAATGACATTTCGGTTGTTGCGAAACGATCTTTATTACGAACCAAATCCATATGCCTACATTTTTTTAATAGAAAATCATTTTTTTTTTTTTTTTTTTTTTTTTTTTTTTTTTTTTTTTGGGGGGGTGAAGAGAATCGGCCCCCTTTAACGATAACGACTATAATTGTAAAAAGATAATAAGCTATATTCTCTTTTATCCTTTGAGTTTAAAGTGAAATAAGGAGGTAAAAAATAAAGAATTTATGCCGGTTTTCTGAAGGATGAAAAAGCAGGCTAGGTTTACCAAAGGTGCATGAGTATGAGAAAGAAAACTTAGAGCCATCGTTTCTTTCATGGCACACTTTTCTTTAAATTTACCATCATGATTTTTGCTTTTCTAAATTCTTGAGGAACTTTCAAGGAACCGTTATCCCCATTAAAATTTAGAAGTTCAGTTCTGTGGAAGACCACAGGTCGTTCGCTGAAGGTGAATAAAGCCTAACAATTTGCAACACAACGAACAGGCGAGCCAGTAATTCTCTGCTAAGCCGGCTATTACTGTTCTGCACAATGGCGATTGCTGGCAGGAATTTGGCGGGCACAAACCGGATGTGGGCGGCCAGATGATAGGAGATGACATCACGAGGGCCGCCATTTTGGTTTATCTCTCAACCAACACACTGGACGCACACATCACCGGATGGCACGTTCGCGAATGTGATGGACAAGGAATGTCCAACCAACCCTAATCCAAAAGTTATCAACCTAATAAATTGGTTTTTTCGGTAGCAAAATTCGAAAATTTTCTACATGCACAAAGGCAATTAGTTTACAAGTTGAATCAGAAGGGCAATAATAGGTTAAAATAACTAAAAAGAAATATTGGAAACAGTCTTGTTCTAGGTGAGGTTAAGTTAAGGTAGGTTAGATGGAATGTGAATTACGCTATATACGCTATATATTTATTCATCCAACACACCATTTATACAGAAAGGAACAATGATAATATATAGGCCCTAGCAATAATAATATTAATCAAAAGTTGAAAACAACACTACATCAACAATTAATAATAGATGTAAAGAAAAGAGAGAGAAAAAGCAGTAATTTTAGTAACTGTGTTTAAATAAAAAAATAAGTAGTATGATAAGAAAATAATAAAAAAACGAAGAGAGAACTTAAAACAACAAAAAAAAAAACAGTAAATATTACACACCCAAGAATAACAAGCTAATCAATAACAACAGATAATTAAAAAAAAAGATGAACAGAAAAAAAACTTGACTAAACTATAACAAGGATGCTAATTTACTTTTAATGAATCAACAGTTTAGATAAAAAATCAATCATGGTAGTTAAGCCACTCCCAGTAGGCCACTCAGTAATCTAAAAATGCCATACCACTATGGTAAGAATGAAATGAAGGCGTCTCCGAAAAATAGTTCTGGAACGAGGTCCTCTTGGGATTGAGATGTCAACATTGCAGAGAGGTACATGACAGTCAAGTAATCCATCCGCAAGCTTGAAAAACTTGACCAAGTCAGTAAAGTTAACACCTCAAGTCCAACGGCAGGAGTTCAAACCGGCTTTCAATATCAGCAGTGGGAGTAGTGTGATAAGTGAAGCGCAGTCTGCAACCAAGCAACCTGATAAAGCGACTCTGTACAGCATTCGATTGATCAACACGGTTGAATTGGCAAGGTGACCAAGTAACTAACCCATATTCAAGGACATGACGGGCCAGGACGTTTAGGTAAGTTTGGTTATTTAAAGGTGGTGCAATCGGTTTTCGGTTAGCTAATTATTTTCCAATTTATGATCAATATTAGTTAATATACCTTCCCTTGAGACAGGAAAAATATATAAAAACGTTTTTAACCACTACATTAGAACTTATGGCCGTATGAAGTGGTGAATTTAGCTTATTTCAAATCAGCGTTAAGACAAAACCGTTCCAGGTATAAATTTAATTTTTTATAACTACGTTTTTAACACTTAACTGAAGGGATTAAGAAGTTTTTCATTTTAAAAAAAATACAAATATTTATCATTTTAAATGTGAAAAAGGGTATTTTTCACCTTTGAAGTCATAAATATTTTTACATTTTTTGTGACAAAATCTTAATCTCTTCGGTTATATGTAAAACACGTAGTTATAAACAAATTCATTTGTAATTCGACCTGTTTTGTCTTAAGGCTGATTTAAAATCAGCTAAATTCACTGCTTCAAAAGGCCACAAGTTCTAATGTAGTTTAAAAAAATATAGTTTAATATATTTTTTCTATCTCAAGGGAAGATACATTAACTAATTTTGATCATAAAATTGGAAAATAATTAACTAATCAAAAACCATAACCGTTAACTGCACCGTAACTTATATTTTATGAAAATGTAGTCATATTCAAGCATACTTCAAACATAAACAATAAATGATTTTAGTAGGCTACCTAAGTTATAGGCCTTTCTAGAAAATGTAGTCATATTCAAGCATACTTCAAACATAAACAATAAATGATTTTAGTAGGCTACCTAAGTTATAGGCCTTTCTAGAAAATGTAGTCATATTCAAGCATACTTCAAACATAAACAATAAATGATTTTAGTAGGCTACCTAAGTTATAGGCCTTTCTAGAAAATGTAGTCATATTCAAGCATACTTCAAACATAAACAATAAATGATTTTAGTAGGCTACCTAAGTTATAGGCCTTTCTAGAAAATGTAGTCATATTCAAGCATACTTCAAACATAAACAATAAATGATTTTAGTAGGCTACCTAAGTTATAGGCCTTTCTAGAAAATCTTTCAAGACTGCTTACACAAAAAAGGACCACTAGGTTTTTGGCCTGTGAATTCGCTCGATTGGTCGTGGATTTATTTTAAGTCCGTACTTGTGTCCAATTCACGTTCAATTAAAAATAATCGTGAACTTTGGTTAAAACTCTTGGGTGAAATAAACTAGATTAAATTAGTTAAAATGTAGGCTACTTACATAATACGAATGTAAATTTAACAAACATTTCTGATTAGGCACATGTAATTAAATTCGTTCAAACATTACAAAGAATGAGAAGTTTATATTGGTAATATAGGCCTACTCTAAGTTATTACATTTTCAATAAACGCTAATAAGTGGTGTTTTAGCGTAATTTTTCTCTAGCAAAATGTATTGATTAATTTTATTTTATCAACGGCAGCATCCAATTCATATATGCATAATACAAAAAGATGGCAAAAAGAATAATTCAGTTCACAGTAGAAAAGCAACCGGGTTAACAGATAGCAGTGATAAATAAATATCTTAAAGCTATAATTATTAAATATAAATACATAAAAAACCGTATATTGGTAAAAACAAATGACAACTGCCCTTGCAAGTAACATATCACAGCTATCTAGAAATATGAATAATATATGCCCTGTATAAATTAAAAAACTAAATCCACCAAATACGTATTTAACTAAAAGAACGTTAGATTAAATATATTTAGGATTGCAACAGTAAATGTGATACTAAAGTAATACATTAAGAACAATGAATAGTAAGTGCTATAACAAGAATCATGCAATCCATAAAATAGTCACAAGATAAATAACAAAGATATGATAACAAATATTTAAACAAGGTTAGTTTAAATGACAACGATAACAATCAATATAAAAAATACCATATACAACAATATACCATATAAGAATACTATATAAACAAAAACGAAAATATGATAGTAAGTATTTAACACGGTATGTTGATAACTCATAATGATAACAATAAGAATATAACTAATACCTAACACTATTAATAAATAACAAAAAGCATATACACAAGTACACATATACAAATGTATAATATATAATAGTTCATAGATGATCCACAACATAGCGTAAGTAAGAAAGGTGTGCTATTCGGGAGGACGAGTTTGAACTGTTCTGCGAATGACGTCAGCTTGGGGTAGGGTAACGGTGGGTAAGAGTACGCAGTCGGGTAAGAGTACGCAGGGAAATTTCAGACTGTTGGCAGCACTGCAGGGATATTTCGTTATCACAGTTTATTGTATCTACAGCTATAAGAGAAGCCTCTATATCGTCACCAGTCTACTGCTCGTTGTTTGATTTTTACAAGGTAAAGTATACTTTTATTACTTTTGTATGTAATATTTGTTGCTTAATACATTGGGATTTAAAGGAACACAATAATAGATTATAATTTTAAATCTAACTTGGTTTGAAGAGCAGTTTATAAGGAACAATTTGAGGTTAGCTCCAGTTCATTGTGTCAGCACATAGTGGTACCTAGCGGCGATTTTTTAAAACATTACAAGGGAGGCTAAGAGTACGCGGCACTGCGTACTCTTAAGCTCCCTGCGTACTCTTGTCCTCACACACAGTTTCATTTCATGACTGATGATCTGAGGTTATTGTTTAAGATGTTTAAGAAAATAGTCACGGAGCTTTAAGGCACACCAGACAACTAGTAATCAATAATAATTATAAATTCATTTGTCATTCGGTCGAATGAACGATCTTCAACCAGCTCATTTTTTCAGTGGCTCTTTGATGTTGTGTAATGGCGCCCTACAAACGGAAAACGAACAGACAACTCTTCACTGCAGACATAATGGAAGAAGTTCAACGTAAACTACAAGCTGGGAAGCCCAAGAGGGAAATCGCTAGAGAACTGGGGATCAACGAATGCACGCTAAGAAAAAGACTGAAAGCTGTAAGTTATGTTTTACCATCTTGTTACTAGTCCAAATGTTTTAGATTTAAGGAGAGATTAAAGTTGAAGTACTTTATTTATGATATGATATATTTTGGTTACTCGAATGCTTCTACAGCGTAGTTTGTGGTCGTTCCAGGGTACAGTCCCGGCATCACTAGGCCGCTACAAGAGAGCTTTGACAGACGAAATGGAACGGGAGCTGGCTCAGCATTGCAGGGATTTGGACTCTAGGTTTTATGGATTGACTAGGAATCATATCATGAAAGTTTCCTTTGATTACGCCGAGATTAATAAAGTATCTGATAGATTCAATAAAGAGAGAAAAAAGGCTGGAAAAGACTGGCTAAGTTCATTTTGCCGGCGTCATAACTTGTCCATTAGAGTACCAGAACAGTGCAGCATGGCTAGAGCAATGGGATTTAATAAGGTCCAAGTTGGAAGATTTTATGAAAATTTAAAAAGTTACTGCCTTGACAAAAAATTTCCTCCCCATAGGAAATTTAATATGGACGAGACAGGCTTGTCAACGGTTCCAAATAGAACGCCTAAAGTTCTGACACCAAAAGGTAAAAGAACAGTTTGCAAAATTTCCAGTGGTGAACGAGGTGAAACTATCACTGCAGTATGTTGCATGAGCGCAACAGGCATTTATGTACCACCAGCCTTAATATTTCCTAGAAAAAGATTTAATCCCCATCTTTTCAAAGACGCTCCTCCAGGAACCTTACAACTAGTAACTGAAACAGGTTACATGCAATCTGAACTGTTTATAGATTGGCTCAAGCATTTTGTGAAACATACAAAGCCAACACCAGATGATCCGGTTTTACTTATAGCTGACAACCATTCAACACATTGTACACTCCCTGCGATATTATATTGTCGGGAAAACCATGTAACATTTTTGACCCTTCCTCCTCACGCTAGCCATTTAATTCAACCCTTAGATAAAGGATTTCTCGCTCCACTTAAATGTGCTTATTCAGCTGAAGCTGAAAAATGGCTTGTGCAGCATCCAGGAAAAATAATAAAACTAACGGATGTGGCAGCTATTTTTAGGGAAGCCTATTCTGCCACAGCTAAAATAAAAACTGCAGAAAAAGCTTTCAAGGCTACTGGTATTGAACCGTTTGATCCCAGTGTTATAGATGAATCAGTTTTTGCACCTTCATCAGTAACGGACCATATTCCAGAGTATTCATCTGAAGCTAATGAAACTACTGGCCCAAGAACTGATAATCCCGATACTTATGTTGAACAAAGAAATGAAACTGTAAGTGAATCTTTGATCTCAAGCAATGTGGTTGATACATTATGCCAAAAGAAAGATTTACTTGTTAGCATTCGCACGATTTTACCTCTCCCCAAAATCAAGGACAGAGAAAACAAAAAAGGAAAAAGACCTTCTCAAAAGTCTGAAGTGATTACCTCTTCTCCATTTAAAAACAAATTGGTGGAAAAAGAAAAAATTAAAATGGAACTAGCTAGGGCAAAGGTTGAAAGGATGCTGGACCGAGATAATGAAAGGAAGTCTAAGGAATTGGGTGAAATGTACAAGGAAAAACAATATAAACCGAATGTACGAAAAAGTTCAATGTTCGACATCGAAAACCCCAAACCGAGCACAAGCAGCGCTCAACACACTTTTGATGAAGAAAATGCCCCTTGTCCGGGATGCGGACAAACTTTCTCAGACAATTGGATTCAATGTGGGACTTGTTAAGAGTGGTGGCATGAACCATGCTCCGCTTATGAAGGCTGGGGACCATTTGTGTGTGAGCATTGCTAGAGCGTACTCTTACCCACCACCGATGCGTACTCTTAACCTCATAGGAGGCCAAGAGTACGCAATTGATGTGTTTTCTAAAAAAAATTCTTACCACTATATTATTTGTTGTAGGTTTCCGAAACTTGTCATGAATACTAATAATTTAATAAAGAGCATTGTGTGAAATTTTGATGTTATTATCTTTATAACCTTCTTAGTTACAACAATTAAATCAGTAGGTGCATACTCACCCACCGTTACCCTATGCCGCTTCTCGGTTTTGCACGATCCGGCGCGGGCCGTGCGGCGCCCGCCGCGCCGCAAGCATGATGTTTTCACACGATGTTGGTTTCGTCCGGCGCGCGCCGCGCGGCGCTCCCGCATTTTGACTGTTCAGTTGAGGCTTGAGGCTTCAGCAGGCTGTTATACTCAACCTGCAGCTGCACTGGCCGTTCACGCCAAAACAATTATTATTTAACGTTGTTCTGAAGATAAAGAAGTGATCTTTAATACAGATCAGGAATCATTAAAATTGGATTAATATTACTTTTTGAACAAAAATAAACACTTGACACTTATTAAAACAGTGACTTGAAAAATGTAGTAAGCAAGGAAATGTTGTATCTTTCGAGTCGCGAAGTTTCGTCAGCTTCAAACTTGTAGAGACTCGTACAAGCTACAACTTTTGTTTCAAACATTTTTCAATGTGGTGTTTGGTATTTTAATAAAAAGCAAAATTTTACAGCAGGAAGGAATGCACATTTCTGCCAGGCCAGTCGGTCAAGCAGTGAGATGGCCAATGTAGAAAATTACCCCAATTTTCTGTGTATTTTAGATTAAATGTAATATTTTAAAATGAAATTTATAGTTCTACTGCCATTAAAATATTATGGTTAAAATAGTAAATTTATTTAAATGCAAAAATTACGTGATTGGATATTTTATGCGAAATGTTCCAAAAAAGTGAAGTAATAAGCCTTTTTATTGTTACTTTTATAAACATTTATTATTTTCAGGTTATGCACTTTAATTACTCTCCTGGTATGGGAAAACTTGAATGTATGGTAAGTTTGCTCGTTGTGGCCGAAAATATACATAAAAGGTATTAAGAATTCTGCCTGTCAGTTTGTTTCGCTGTCCACTGCAAGCTCGTTTCCCAGACTCCTGACCTATATGTAAATAACAATGATTCTTCAAAAATACTTGGAAAACAATCAAATTAGCATATCGCATGAAGTGATAATAAGGTAAATACTCTTACCCCACATTTAAATATAAAGCAATTAAATCATAAACTTCACCTAACATCTACAACAAATTATAAAACTATGTTAACCTTTGGGCTGCATAAAGTTTAATGTAATTACTATATTATTGTATATATATAGACATATAGTTTCTATATTAGTAAGATCTGTCTCTTGTCAATTCTTAGAAAACTATTTTATTTTATTTTAAAGTAATATAAATGACATTGTTTTAAAC
Source organism: Stictocephala bisonia (assembly GCA_035578905.1). Classification (NCBI taxonomy): domain Eukaryota; kingdom Metazoa; phylum Arthropoda; class Insecta; order Hemiptera; family Membracidae; genus Stictocephala; species Stictocephala bisonia. The sequence continues at coordinate 570,891 of JAQJVL010000321.1, forward strand.
AGAGCAGTTTAAAGAATCGTAGTAGTAATTGTAATTTTCAAACTTAAATAGAGCTTTTAAGGTTTTAGCATTTGTATCTAGACTGGGTAAATTATTCAAAGATATAAAATACACTTAACATTTTATTCATCTCATTAGTACGTACAAATTTAATTTTTATTTTATATTCACCACAGAAATTATTAATTTCTTATTAACTTTCATGTCATGTTGTTTCACACTGTCGTTTTTTACTTTCAATAAGCAACTATAGTCTAATGTATTATTTCTATGACGACTCCTGTACTAAATTTCTCCAGTTGGGATCGAACTGGTAATGTTTAAATGCAGTTTACAATTGAAATATTTATTTTGTATTATAATTTGCATATGATAAATTAATTCTTAGATCTCAAAATTAAAAATTGTTTTACTATAAAATGATAGGCCTACATAACTCTCACTCTTTGCCCTTTTAATAGTTTAGAATCCACACGCTCCGCCATATGGCGATTATATTTAAGCAAATATAAAACAAGAATAATCATAATTGGTGAAAAATACCTTGGAATTTCAACATGCAGCATAAAACGTGAGTTAATAAGAAGTAATCGATCAATCAATTAGATCACATTATAGTAAAAACCAACTAATCGAAAGCTACGTTTAACTTCTATAAAAGGTAACGAAAGAAAGAATTTATTGAAAAAAGTTTATATATTATGTTAACTAAATGGGTGTGAAACTTTTTGTGTACATGGTTCCCGAATTACCGATTAAAATTTGACTTATTGTTAAAGAAGACGATAGGTACTACAGAACTATCTTAAATTACCTACAATCCACTCCGGCCTCCCGGTCGGTACCGCCCAACGTCACTAGCATTTGTTTTTAATTACACGGAAAACAGTTGGTTTTGCAGAAACAATTTTAAAACAAAACTTTTAGATCATTTCTTTTTCTACAACTTTCCTGCTGATTTACTTCGTGAACTCAAAAATTAAAAAAAATTCTTGCAATGTCAAATGCTTAAGTCATGGTAAATATTTGTCTTTTTTGTTTTGTTATTATATTAAATATTATTAGTTTATTTCGTTTTAAAAGGGTATCATGTTGAATTAAATGTTATTCTTAACAATAATATAACAAAAATTTCAACTTAAACCTACGGAAAATGGTCAAAAAGGCAGTGGGAAAGAAAGTCTACAAGATCTGTGGAGCGGATACCCCATGTTGACGTCATGCTTACACCATGATCCGCAATATGGCTGAGCACTCCTTTGAGACATAATATTTAAAGGTAGGCTATTTCGTCTTTTGCACATACACGTATTTTATTCTTTATTTTCACTTAGCCTACACTTTGGCTGTTCAAAACTCTGTAGGATATCACAGAAAAGAAAATAAACAGACGTCCCAATCTTATGGCCACGCTTAAGTGCAGTTAAAAAAATAGATACATAATGTACATCTATATACTGTATATGCGTAGTAATAATTTTTACGTTTATCCTTGAGGATTTGGGGGGAAATAAGGGAGGGGACTGACAAGGTGCTGGCCCTGCCATCGCATGCCAAACTAGAGAAGTTTTTTGAGTAGTGAAACGGTACTCATTAAATTTGTTTGCTTAATGAATTTTAGGATTGTTCAGTATACAGGACAGTTGGTAACGTATTGAGTAGTTTGGTGTAGTTTTTGCCGTAAGCCTAAAATTACGTCTAGTAAATAAAGACTTCGTATTGTTCAAAATTATAAATTATATTTCAAGTGAAAAGCCTTTAAAAACAAGGTTATTTATTGAAAACTTGACAACTCAGTACTCTTCTATAGCGCGATAGCTCAATGTTACCACTAACGACTGCTCTCCTCTCGGAAAATGCTTACTCAAGGGAGTGGTAGTTGAGTAAGTTAGATGAATCTGTTATCTGCCTTATCAGAGCGGGTCTGGTGACCTCGCGGCCACGTGGGGACAGCCGCGCGTGGATCTCCTCACACACTTATCTACTTCAGCTCGGTTTCTCATTTGTCGAAATAAACTGTGGAGTAGACACTAACGTGGCCCCGAATGGTGGTGTTAGGTGGAGTAGACACTAACGTGGCCCCGAATGGTGGTGTTAGGTGGAGTAGACACTAACGTGGCCCCGAATGGTGGTGTTAGGTGGAGTAGACACTAACGTGGCTCCGAATGGTGGGATAGGTCGAGTAGACACTAACGTGGCTCCGAATGGTGGTGTTAGGTGGAGTAGACACTAACGTGGCTCCGAATGGTGGTGTTAGGTCGAGTAGACACTAACGTGGCTCCGAATGGTGGTGTTAGGTGGAGTAGACACTAACGTGGCCCCGAATGGTGGTGTTAGGTGGAGTAGACACTAACGTGGCCCCGAATGGTGGTGTTAGGTGGAGTAGACACTAACGTGGCCCCGAATGGTGGTGTTAGGTGGAGTAGAAACTAACGTGGCCCCGAATGGTGGTGTTAGGTGGAGTAGACACTAACGTGGCTCCGAATGGTGGTGTTAGGTCGAGTAGACACTAACGTGGCCCCGAATGGTGGTGTTAGGTGGAGTAGACACTAACGTGGCCCCGAATGGTGGTGTTAGGTGGAGTAGACACTAACGTGGCCCCGAATGGTGGTGTTAGGTGGAGTAGACACTAACGTGGCCCCGAATGGTGGTGTTAGGTGGAGTAGACACTAACGTGGCTCCGAATAGTGGTGTTAGGTCGAGTAGACACTAACGTGGCCCCGAATGGTGGTGTTAGGTCGAGTAGACACTAACGTGGCCCCGAATGGTGGTGTTAGGTCGAGTAGACACTAACGTGGCCCCGAATGGTGGTGTTAGGTGGAGTAGACACTAACGTGGCTCCGAATGGTGGTGTTAGGTGGAGTAGACACTAACGTGGCCCCGAATGGTGGTGTTAGGTCGAGTAGACACTAACGTGGCTCCGAATGGTGGTGTTAGGTCGAGTAGACACTAACGTGGCTCCGAATGGTGGTGTTAGGTGGAGTAGACACTAACGTGGCTCCGAATGGTGGTGTTAGGTGGAGTAGACACTAACGTGGCCCCGAATGGTGGTGTTAGGTCGAGTAGACACTAACGTGGCCCCGAATGGTGGTGTTAGGTCGAGTAGACACTAACGTGGCCCCGAATGGTGGTGTTAGGTGGAGTAGACACTAACGTGGCCCCGAATGGTGGTGTTAGGTCGAGTAGACACTAACGTGGCCCCGAATGGTGGTGTTAGGTGGAGTAGACACTAACGTGGCCCCGAATGGTGGTGTTAGGTCGAGTAGACACTAACGTGGCCCCGAATGGTGGTGTTAGGTGGAGTAGACACTAACGTGGCTCCGAATGGTGGTGTTAGGTCGATTTAATTAGACGAATATGAGCCTAAAATAGGTTTAAAATATATTGCACACAAGTACATGGTGACCAGTTGTCTCGGTTTCTCTAGGACAGTCCCGAATACTGTGGTACAGTATTATATATTTATTTTCTAACTTTTTACTTTCTCCCATATGCGTCAGCATAGAGAAAATATTGTGATCGTCCAAAAAATCTTTTTACAAGTTGGTCTAAAAATCCATTTTAGAGTCCTCTGAACATATTCTTATTAATGTTTATCTCTTTTTAAGAATAATGGCTACAGCCAGGACTACATTTAGGCAGGCATTGTTATAGTCCTCGTATTTTTTCAGTTATTTCAAAATATACCATTACATAACATCATTTACTTAGAGGCAATCATAACCTAATGATTCCAGTTCACAAAACATTGTATTAAATCATTTAACATATAATGGAGTTTCACTGTTTTAATCCTCTTCCGAAAAACAAAAATCTCGATTTTGAAGATTGATCTTGTACACAATTTTAAATTAATCCTTCCATAGTCATGAGGATGTGTTGACGATTGCAGTATCGTGATTTTGATCCAAGGAGAACTTTTGCAGTAAATTACATTTACAGTAGTATTGAAGCTGTTATGTAATATTCTGACTGTGACATTAAAGATAATTGAGTTCTAGGTTCAGCCACATCATCACTTAAATTTTAAAAATCGTGTTATCACTGCTTCCCTCTATCCTTTTAGTTTAATCCCGTATAGTTTTCCTTGGATGAATGAATACAAATGTCTATAATAAATCCATACCTAATTGCCACAGAATATAGACAGATACAGAAGCCCCACGCAATGCTAAATTTTGAAACGCGAGATCGCTTAACTCACCGGCCAGATCATACGCAGCGCTAGTGGTAAAAACCGGCCAAGCGCGGTTGCCAAACTGTGGCTGGCCGGCCGGCCCAGCCGGCCAGGGAGAAATCCCTCGCTACGCATCGTCTTTGGTCTCTCAGGCTAGTCAACTGCAACAGTCCCGCGTGTATCGCACGAGCAGTCCAACAATGATGCATATGCGGAGTTTAATATTACTGTACATCTTTTACTGTTAAAACGTAATATTCATATTAACATTTTTTATTGACAATTATTGTTTGTTTAATTCGGTGCCTGCCCTAAACCACCCAATCTTAGTAATTACTAGAAAAAAATTAAAATAATCAGGTATTTTTTCCTATAATACGTTTTTGTTTCTCTTGTTTACTATAGGTCTTCACCGATAAGTTTTGCATAACTTGGTGAGACCTAGATTTTGTACACACGAGTAAAAATAAGTAAATAAAATATATGGAAAAATATTTTGCCCGTGTAAAGTCCCGTGTAAATGAATAAAGTAAGTGTAAAAGCTTACTATCATGAATGTATTTAAGATAGTAATAATAATAATAATAAATACTTGCAAATTTGTTAATAATAGCCTAGGCCTACATAAATGTTAGTAAAATTATTTTGTATACTTTATTATTTTATTGGCGTTGTCAGACTAAAATTCCATACACGTAGCTTAATCAACTATTTAAAAAATACATTATTTTAAACGTTTCTTCAGGTATTCATCAGTAGGGTGCTATTTTCGCTCAAAACTTGACTAACTGAAAATTAGATAAATATAAAACATAAATAATCCTATTACAAAGAACAAATGTTTTCCAATTTTATCGTGGCTAGGGAGATGATTTCTATAAGTATTATTAAAGCCAAACAACACTGACTAATCACATATTCTCAAAAATCATAAGACCACGAAATTTGCTATAAACATTCATCATAAGCTATAGACATATACTAAGAGGGGATTTGTCAACAGTTTTTCTCAAAAAGCTAAATTAAGGCAGATAATAGTATCCCAATACTAGCAAATCATTGTTACCCTAACAATAAGAAAGCTTATGACGTGCACCGTTGACAGTGTTGCACACTTGACATAAGAGGTTATTTTTTAACAGTGTATTGAAACAATGTTAAGCGTGTAATACGAAGTAAAATAAAAAAATTACACGAGTGAGTGAAATGAGCGTATCCAGTAACGGGGTTTTGCACACTTAGCGTGCTGTGGTGTCCCCTAATTTAAGAAAAAATTAGGTTTTGGATTATTACTATTATTTTTTACAGTTTTAAATGGGTAAAAAATGTTTAAAGGAACATAAATCTCGAATGGGGACAAAGTGTTTGGGAGATTGAAGGCGATAGGTTCCATGCTCGGTCCTCTTAATACCGACACGGCGTCCACACAATGGTTGCCATCGACGTGGACACTACTAGAGACGTATGGGGTGTTCATGTTGGATGGTAGTCAAGGTTCGGATGTTGTGTAGGGAAGAGAACCGAGTGTCAGACTTGTCCGTTAGCTGAAAATCAGACCAACACTCGTGGTTCGGATTTTACGGAAAGCTGCAGGTCCGATAGTTGCCCTGGCTGTTGGGCTATTAATAAATTACACTTTCTGAGGAACAGTTAAACTCAGTTAGTAACCAGACTACACTCATATTATCGTTCATATTCGCCTTAAAATACGCGCAACGTTGTGTCGGCGTCTCATATGTTAGAACGAATACTGTTTCCTTCAAACTAGATGGAAAATAATATTTGAGGCAAAGTTCAAAGAACGCGCGCCTATCACGTGTTCATCTACTTCCTGCATCCTTTCCGTCTGTAAAAAAAATTCTGAATAAAACTCAGTCAATCTATATACTATAAAGCTCGATGTAGTGACTGACTGACTCACTGACACTAAATGTTAAGGCATTTCCCGGCGTCTTACCCCCATGAAGAGAGTATACTTGAATTGAAGCTCTCTGTATGAAACCACCAGAAAAATTCACAAAAGTTTACTTTTTTCACTCATAAACAAGATGACGGCCTTTTTACCCCAAAACTTCCCCAATGTCCCCAATGGAAAAAAATCACTAAAAAGTAGTTTTTATTAGGTACCTAAGTTGAAGAAAATCTTTAGTAAAATGTCCAAACATTCACAGTTCTACACGTGTAACAAATGCACACCTTATATATGAATTTCAGCTTAATAACTCAAACATTTGTGGTATTGGGGGCTCAAAAACTGAAAATTTTAAAAATGTAACAATTTTAAAAACTGATCTAATCTACTCAAGTGAGGTATCGATTTAAAGCCATTTCTCTCCTGAATCCAAATACAATATCAGATTTTGAACAGGATAAATATTAAGGGGTAAATGCTCCTGAAACAAAACAAAAAACTCCTAAAACCAGTAAAAGGGTAGTAAAAAAATAAAACTTACAAGTGGAGCATCAAACTATAGGTATTTATCTCAAAAATTACATTTTACCTTTAGATCTTGGAAGAGACAACGTTTAAGGGTTCTGCCCCCCCCCCCAAATAAAAAGAAGATCCAAAACCCAAAATTGAGTACTAATGTCAAACTAATTCACTCAAGTGGGGTATAAAAATAAAAGTATTTTTCTCTTAAATACTAATTTACCATCAGATTTGAGAAAAGTCTATGTTTAGGGGTTCCGCTGTCCCAAAAACCAAAATTAATGGTCATACTGGTTAAAAATCCTGACGAGGCAGAGGGCCGATCTTTCTCACGAGGCGACATGCCGAGATCCACAAATGGACTGTAGCTGTATCTTGGTGAGGCCGCAAGCCGAACTTTCCCTCGCGAGGCCGTAGGCCGAGTTCCATAACTGCCTGTAGAAGAGCGTCTTGGCGAGGCCGTAGGCCGAGTCCCTCAAATGGGACTGTAGCAGAGTGTCTTGGTGAGACCGCAAGCCGAACCTTCCCCGTGAGGCCTGTAGCAGAGCGTCTTGGCGTGGCCAAAGGCCGAGCTCCCCCACGAGGCCGCAGGTGACCCATATCTCACGAGCACAGCGAGTGACGACGGGGTTGGAATGCGAAGCGGGCAGGGGTGTCCCCTAGTTTCTGAATAAAATTGGTTTGGTTTCGGTTATTTTATCATTGTGTCTTGTTATAACTTAATGTTTTAATGGAGAGAAAGAAAGACTACGACAGTTTGTATTAGAGGAAGTGTAAAAATGTATACAAATAGAATCACTGCGGATGTTAAGGTTCCCAAAACACCTATCACAAGTGTACGTGGAGAACTGTGGTAAGTGAAAGAAATGTTTTAAATAATACACATCATTTAGGCCTAGATTATTTTCCTCGAGCCATTTGTGCCTTGTGTTAATATAAATTAATCAAACGTCTTCTGCATCTTTTCCCCGCATTGTAAATTATCTTCTATTGTCTAAAACTGTAAAAATTCGATGAGTAAACTGAAAAATACTAAATTAAAATGTTAAAGTGTTTAGCAAAGCCCGTCTTCAACCTTATGGTAGCGCTATCAGCGTTCACGGAGTGATGTGACGAATGCTGCAGTCGCACACCATTCACACACCTTACTTCACTAATCTATGCGATACATTTCCTGCAGCAAAAGTATACCCACATTCGTATTTGGTGACTAATCGTTAAAATGAATAAGTGAAACCAGTTTGATATTAACTCCACGTTAGACCAAACTATTTACATTATCATAATCCAGGTAGGACCGTGTCTGATTGCTATGTACACTAATTAGATGTTGCCGACGTTTCGAATGCATTGCAGCTCTCATCTTCAGGGCGACATACTCATCACCAGGTACATTACATATACTCTGTGGATCTAGTAACAGAGTGTGTTGCCCTGAAGATGAAACTGCAATGCACTTGAAACGTCGGCAACATGTACATAGCATGCATACAAGGTGAAAAAATATAGAAACGCTGTCACAGCTTTTATATGACTTAAAATATAAAATTGAAATCTTGCACATCATCTTGGTCGCAAAAACCTACTTTTTCATACCATTAGTGACTTTTCATCCTTTCACTGGTACGGCCCGTGAGGAGTTGTACGAATATCTTAAATCTAAGCCAAGTTTGGTATTCAATGAAATGTCTATTTAAGAGAATTAACTGTCCAAACTGGAATTGGAAAGGATTATCCTTTTCAGAGTAGCGGTCATTTGAATGTCATGACAAACAAATGTAATCTTTTGTCTTGTGAAGTAACTAATTTGTATGGTTATTTTTCCATACATAATTTGATAATTTAATTTCTCTTAGTAATTGTGTTTAAGACTTTTATCTGTTCTAAAGACTTGGATATAAATCAGTCTTTTAACTGTGTCACCAATATTTCTTTTTTGTCTCTTAATCTGTTCACTTTAAAGTATCTACAAGCAGTAATAAGCGCCCTATTAAATTCGCCAAATTGAAAGGTTTAAAAATGTGAAAAGGGACGTAGAAAATAGAGGGTTGAGTAAGATGAATAAAAATAATGTGGTTATGAAAGATCGAGATATGAGAAATGTTGGTGATAAGATATAATTTTTAAAATAGTCTATATGTTTACTATGTGTTTACAGTATTTATTTTGTATTGTATTACACTTTTAGGGCGTATTTATGTAACAATTTATGTTTTGTTTTTGGGTTTAATCAAATGTTTATTAATGTAACTAGTTCATAAATGTATCGATAGTTAAAAGTATAACTTCTAATTATATGTTTCAAGGATCCTTATAAGCATGTGCCATAAATACAATTTGCTTGTCTCTGTATCTGCTCAGGTACAGTATGTAGTATCTATAAACATTGATGATATCCAGTCGGTATAAAATAAGTAAAAAAATCAATCAATTTGGCAAATTGAAAGGTTTAAAAATAGTAAGCCCTAATAAAAATGATTAAAAATAATGAGCTTATGAGAGGGATGTATTGAGAAATTGTGGTGAATAAATTCTGTATAGTATGTACAGTATGTCTAAATTATATGTTATATTTTATAGTTCCTCGTGGTGTAATATCACTGGCAATGCCCAAGCTAACTGCAGAATAAAAATCTTGGTTTTCTTATTATCCATCGTTATTTTATCTTCCTTAAACAATTACAGTAATTGTTTCATAATTTAATTTGATAAATTATCATAAATGTTTCATAAACTTGTTAATTAAGAATACAATTAAACAATCCCCTTTATTTAGAAGTGCATAAAATAGGTTTCATTTGCTCAACGTATAACTTATGTACTAGAAGAATTTGGCTAAAATTCAAACAAGAGGATGTATAGGGTCAAAATACGCGGAGTAAATGCAACTCAGTGAACGTAAGCGGGGGTAGGCCTATTCCGGGCCTTGCCCTCAGTGCCCTGTCTGACTGTCGGTTGGAGTTTTCTCTGTCCATTCTGTATTCCTCCCTCCACTGTGGGAAAACGGGAATCCCGCACTATGATCTGGCAACGCCGCGCCAGTTAGCGACCGTCTCAACGCCTTCATTTTGAGAACTACCACGATCTGCCCGTTTCATTATTTCCTATACCGTGGGGCTTCTGTATCTGTCTATATTCTGTGTAATTGCGGAAAGTCAGCCTGCTGTAGGAACAGAGTATATAGATAAACTAAATTAATCTGTATACTCTATGCTTCAGTTTAGCTCCACTCACTGTTGGTGTGACGTATGTGCTAGGCGTTCAAATGTTGCTATAGATATGAACTTGACTTTCTGCCTGAGACTAACTGACTGACTGTAGAATAAGGATGCTATTGAATCAGTCTTGTTGATTAATGGTCCACGTGGACAACCAATTTTTATTGGCCGGCGCCCTTGATACAGCGACAGTCTAGGCGGAGCCTTATTCTCAACTTTCACCGAACAGCATATAGGGGTTTCAAGTTCTATGCCAGGCTGAGTTTTTAACATAGGGTCTGCATTTCTTATTGAGATTCGTATTCAATGCTCGAATTCTTATAGGCTTGAAGGTCAAATACCTTTATCTCCACAAAACTTAAACTATTTTCTATAGTAATAACTATCAAAATAACTTAAGTGTTCAAGTAGATGGAAGAAAAGGAACGCTTCTATCACTACCAGCACTATCTTATTCTCTGATTGTTATAACTAGGCCTACATGTCACATCTCGCTACTTTCTCTACTAAGCTTACACGCGCGCCAACTTGTGCTCAAGTTTATGTTAGGTTAGATTAGATTTGGTTATGTTAGGTTAGAGTAGGTTAGACATTTAGTACATTCCATTAACATATTTCCATAGAAAGTTTGAGTTTGGGAGCAGCTAATGGAATTTTTACAAATAAATGCTCCTCTAGAGAACAAGAGATGGATCCTTGAATGGATTCAGTGTAACCATGCTTGGTTCTTAAATTTTAACGTGTAATTGCCTTGAATAATTGTTCTAATATAAAGTTTCAAGTCGTCATTAACTTAGTTGATTAGTTAGCTACAAGTAGCGGGTCAGTGGATGGCAGCACTTGGTCACTTGGTAGGCTTCACAGTGGCTCGCTCACTGAGTTTGGAATGCAGGCTTAAGTACGAAGCCTGATGAAGGTTCGTTTGCAGATGAAACCTTCACGATACGCAAAAAGGTATTGAATAAGGATATAGGGAAGTGTTGAATAGATACATATCGTAAATGTTCCTTGGGATGCCTACTTCTTTTGACTAATCTAGCCTACAAACTTAGTGAGTGTCTTATTTTATTATGGGCCTAAATGTAGCTTTTTTTATACAAGTTTATACCTGCTTACCGATTACAAATGAGGTCAAAGAATACTCCCCCCCCCCCTGTTTACTTTCCACCAGTTGGAATTCAAACAGGTGTTGTTCATGAATAGATTTAGGTGAGGTTTCTGAAATCTGTCGTTGTTATCTACAAAAAAAAAAAAAAAAAAAAAAATGCTTGACATTTCACTCCTACTTGTAAATTTGCGTTAAGAATTGAAATTAATCAAAGCTTTGGAACTCTTTCTCTTATTATCTTTTACTTTCGATCGTTTGCGTATTTTGTACAATTTGTAAGAACTTTAAAGGAATCAATAGTAATTTTACCATATAGATTTTCTTTAACAAAATTTCAGTTTGTGTATGTTCAACGCCTTTTACTTTCTCTCATATGCACTAACATAGAGAAAGTATTGTGATCGGCAAAAAAAATATTTTTACAAGCTGGTCTAAATATCCATTTTAGGGTCACCTGAAGGATAAAGAGTCTCTCCGTCGGTCTGCAGACCTAGCATAGCTGAAATAGCCATTTTTTCATCTTAAAAATGGAAAACAGAGCCTCCTTACAATTTAGCTGACTGAGTACAAAGTTTGAGTTTGCATATTTTGAAAAATTGGGAGTAGGCCTAAGTATCCCACAGCACTTTGTGCTTCGGTTAATAATAGTCTTTGGGAGTCCTTAATCGCCTTAGACTTGAAGAAATTTTAAAATAATTAATGATTTCACAGTGGAAATAGCTATTAATAAATTACTCTGAGAAGCCTCTATAACTACTTTCTACTTAAGAAAGTAGTTGTGACGTAGTTGGCAACTCACAGGATATTTCAGGACATGATTGTATCCTTCCAGCAACCTACGCCGGCAATGGACAATGGTGACGCAGGAGTTGAATCACGCAAGTCGCCCACTGACTCATTCAAGGAAAGCTATGAGTCAAAAATTAATGGAGTGCTGGGAAATTGTTGATTTGATTTTCTATCGCCTGACAAGACGACTTTCATTGAGGGAAACCCAATACGTAATATAAGGACTTTTTGATGATGCACAGTAATCTTAAATCAGTAAAAAATCGATTATTCGAACTAACTCTTCATAGTTATGGGGGAAAATAACAGCCTCATATTAATACAAAATATGTTCATCAATCAAATGAAAAATATGAGTTGCCATAAAATCTTTACAGCACATAAAACTCGTGCATTAGCTATAAACTAGGCCTACTTCTAAAGGCTTTAAAAGCAATTAGTTTTTAGGTTTATTGGTGGAATCAAAATAACTATAAATTTTGGAAATGATTTAAAACTGCGATTATGACAGTTAACTTGTTAAATTAATACTTATCCAATTTCTAAATACTATAAACTAATACATTCTATTTTTTTTTTTTTTTTTTTTTTTTTTTTTTTACTGATTCAATTACATTTAATGTTTTGTAAACATTTACTAAAATTATTTATGTATCATATTTTTAAACATTTGTCCTGTTAAAAATGGTTTTAATTAATGAAACTAGGTTAATTATTTCGTACAATAGTCTTAATCAAATGAGTCCAAGGTCATTTAAGCGGAAAACATACTAGAGTATACAACCCAGAGTCTACTACTCATGGTAGTTACTACTTCAACATGTTAAGTCTTTCACCTATCGAGTTTTATAATGCACAGGCCTACGATTTCAATAATAATAAATCGATAACTTTAAATATTCTCTTTGTATCCATTAGGGGAGGGTGGGCCACAATGGAACATGGGCCACAGTGGAACATCTATATTTTTTTTGTATTCCGATAGTCTGCCAACTGCTGCACTCTGTGAGTGAACTTTAAAACTATTTTTCTACCCATAGTGCATTGTTGCAAATGGCTGACTTCATGTAAGGAAGAGATATTATTCATGCTTTGATTTTGACATCTTGAAGTAACTTTTCCAGGTCAATTCTTCACAACTTCAACTTCTATTTTCAGTTATTAGAGGTAAGTGTCACAAACCAGTCTAAAGAACAACTCATTCTAAAACTTTTAGACTAGTTAGCATATTTTTAGAAAGTTCTGAAGTCGAATTAGGGTTAGTTTTTCTGATCTAACAGACATGGGCCACAATGAAACACTTGATGTTGGGCCACAATGGAACAGTTCCATTGTGGCCCAACATCAAGTGTTTCATTGTAACTAAAGTTATTACACCTCTTTATTACTTCGTTCAATAAATCTGTTACTTCATTTATCTGAATGTGAATCTGTTCAGGAAGATACATCAAACACTTTGAAAAAGTTATTCGAATGTCTTGACAATAATCTTTCCAATTATTCACATGCTAAGTGTGATGAAAATTTAGCATATGGAGTAAATGTAGCAGAGGGTCAATTGAGAAGTATTTAAAAATTTTTGGAGACAAAGAGTAACTTGTTTATGAGAGTTCAAGCAATACAGACACTGGCGGTGAGGGTCTTGGAAAAATTGAAAATGAATTGTCAATCTACTCCTTTTCATGTATCATTAACATCATCATATATGGGAGAGTAATATGAATCCTCAAAGATTATTTTCAACATCAAGGGATCTACCTATTATATGTTTATAATTTAATAATTTGATTTAGTTGCTATTATTATAATGTAGTAATAATGACTATTTGTTCTTTTCACAGATCACTATGTCGAGAGGAAGGAAGAGGAAGACAGAAAAGGGATTGTTTTCTGAGGAGACAATGAGGCATGCAGTCAAGGATGTGATTGAAAAAAAAATGTCTCTTCGCCAGGCATCCAGGGAGTATGAACTGAAACTCACCACACTACAAAGGTATGTAAAGAAAGTGCATGCTCAAGGGCAAGACATACAAATGGCCCCAAAATATAGAAGCCGGCTGGTTTTCACGGAGGATGAAGAAAAATCCCTTGAAGAATACATAATTCAGTGTTCAAAAATGTGCTATGGGAAATCCACTAAAGATTTCAGAGAACTTGCTTATGAAATGGCAAAGATAAATAACAAAAGAATGCCTGAAAATTGGGGAAGAAATAAAAAGGCTGGAATTGATTGGATGCAAGGTTTTTTAAAGAGACACCCTAGATTAAGTGTCCGACAACCTGAGGGCTGCAGCTTATCAAGAGCCACGGCGTTCAACCAACACAATGTTGACTGTTTTTACCAGAATTTAAAAACTGCTCTTGATCGTTCTGAGAAATTTGCTGATGGAACTCGCATTTATAATCTAGATGAAACAGGAACCACCACAGTGCAAAAGCCTAAAAAGGTTATAGCTGAAAAAGGCATAAAACAAGTCAGCCAGTGTACAAGTGCTGAAAGGGGTGATCTTGTCACTACATGTTGCATCATAAGTGCAACTGGTAATAGTCTTCCACCAGCCATGGTGTTTCCCAGGAAAAACTTCAAGGAACACATGATAAATGGGGCACCTCCTGGTACATTAGGATTGGCTTCAGCTACAGGGTGGATGAATGGGGATATATTCGTAGATGTTATGAAACATTTTATCAAGCATAGTGGTTCTTCAAAAGATAACCCAACAATCTTGATCATGGATAACCATGAAAGCCATTTGACTATACAATCTCTGAATCTGGCAAAAGACAATGGTGTCATCATTGTTACGCTTCCTCCTCACTGCAGCAATAAGCTGCAACCCCTGGATGTAAGTTGTTATGCACCATTTAAAGCACAATACAACAAAGCTGTGGATTCTTGGCTCCTTCATCATCCTGGAACAACAATGACTATCTACCAAGTAGCTCAGTGTGTGGGTTTGGCTCATGATCGAGGTCTAACTCCTTCAAACATCAAATCTGGTTTTAAGGCAACAGGAATTTTTCCATTTGATGATAAAATATTCACAGATGACGACTTCCTTTGCAGCTATGTAACAGATAGAACAATATCAACTCCACAACAGTCACCACTAGCTGCGCAAAGGCCAATCATTGATCCTACAACCACTTCTATTCTCACCCCTTCAACAAGCACAGCAGACAATGAGAGACCTGCTGACAATAGTCAGCTCAAACGAACTCCTGACCAATTTGTGAGCCCAGAGATCTTCAAAGGGTTCCCAAAGGCTGCGGAACGTAAAGAAACAAATCGAGGACGAGCTAGATCATACACATGCATAGCAACTGATACACCAGAAAAAAACAAAATAGAAGAAAAGATTTTGAAAAGAAAAGCAAATAAAACACAAAAATCTAACCGTATTAATAAAAAATTGTTTGTTACAAAGAAAAAAAGGGAACTACCTGACTACCAATCTTCAAGCAGCAGCGATGAGCTTCACTTCTCTTCAGACAGTGAAGGTGGTGCAGAACTTGGTACCAGCCCAAGTGAGGACCACATCAAGAAAATAAATCCAAATTGTTTTGAAAAAATAGACCGTTCACCTGTTGTCAATGATTTTATATTGGTAGAGTTTAAAGATGGCCTAACACGCAAGCTTTGTTATGTCGCTCATGTTTTGAAACCCGAAGATTCTACTGGAGAAGTTGAAGTGAGTTTTTTGCGAAAAAGCATCAAGTTTGAAGGGTCATTTACTTTTCCAAATGTTCCTGACATTGCTATGGTAAAACTTAGTGACATAAAAATGTTATTGCCAGTTCCTGCTGAGATTGGGTCTACAAAGAGACTAAAGTCATTTTATAAGTTCGAAGTAAATTTTGACTTGCTCAATGTAAATTAATTACAAGTGGAAGAACCATTTGAAATAATATTTGAGGTTAATAAACAAGAATTATTGTATTTTTGCGTTTTAATGTGTTGTTCCACTGTGGCCCATATCATGTTCCACTGTGGCCCAATATTGGGCCACAGTGGAACACATACATAGGTTTTGTAAAACAGTTCATAAAAATCAGTTTTCATTTCATTATCAATTCAATAATATATGTAATGTATGCAGAAAAGGTTGTTCTTCAAGTACATTTGTCTTCTGAAGTTGTTAAGCAAACAGGTAAAAAAACAAAAATTGTTTTCTAATTTTTGTTCCATTGTGGCCCACTCTCCCCTATGTATAAAATTATCATAGTTTTGGTATAACAACTTTTAAAACTTTAGGCGGTTTGGATATTTATAATTTTCTTTAAAGTTTTACTACACTTGGCCAACCCCCAGTAGAGGGTTTAAAAATTAAATGTTTGCTGTGTTGTTTAATTCTCTTGTAATTTTTTATTTATTATCAAATAAATTTTTGTCTGATGACATTATAAACATATTTTATTTTAGCTTTTAATATAAGCTGTTAATTTTCCATTCAGAAATGGTACTGTTCATATTGGGGTAGTTGCCTAGTTACAACATAATACAAACATTTGACACGTCTGTCTTGAAAACACAGGCCCATAACTGTTACTTCACCGACAGCTATTCGACAAAATCAGTTGAGAAAAATGATTGATATTTTCAATTATATAAATAATCTGTTGGATCTTTCGATTAGGCCTGCATGTTAGCAATATTCGAACACTTTCCAAGGAATCTAGTTTTTACTGTAGATTTACTATATAAAATAACAGCAGGTGTTAGTTAAAAGGCTGCGCGGTCCAACATTGCGGCTACAGATTTAAAGATATCGATCTGAAACCAAAACTAAATTGAAACCAGATACATTTCTGACTAAAATCGCTTTTTAAAATTTCGATAACAGCTCTAGTTTTATTTTGGCACTAGTTTGAATATTGGGTAACTTCAATAACCTATAAAATTGAAATGAAGGAGAATTCGAAAATTCTAAAAAGCGATTTGAGTCAAAAATGTCTTTATCTTTAAATAGCTGTTTCATTTATAATTTTACGACAGTAAATAAGGGCAGTATCTTGGACCGCGCAAAGCAGTTTTTACGCTTCTCAGCGTGGGGGTTTAGAGCCCTCTTAATGCTCAGAGTAAACAGAAAGAGAGGTTGCTCACTTATAGCCACAATGAGAACTTCATTCTTACATTCTTATTCTTACATTCTTAAATATGAGACGCCGACCCAACGTTGTTGGTATTTTAAGGCGAATATGAATGGTTATATGAGTATAGGATGAGTGTAGTCTGGTTACTAACTGAGTTCTACCATTGATTTTACTATATAAATGTATAGTAAAATGTATAGTATGTACATGTAAAATGTATAGTAAATTTTTACTAAATTTACTATACATTTTACTATGTATAGTATGTATACTATACAGTATACTATAGTATACTATACATTAGTAAAATTTTACTATGTATAGTAAAATCAATGGTTCTACTGTTCCTCAGAAAGGGCAATTTATTAATAGCACAACAGCCAGGGCAACTAAGGGACCTACAGCTTTACGTGGAATCCGAACCACGTAGTGCTGGTCTGATTTTCAGCTAATTGACAAGCCTGATACTCAGTTATCTCCCCCACACAACATCCACACAATAATTACCACCCAACATGGACACCCCAGACTTCTCTAGTAGTGTCCACGCTTATAAATAATGGCGCTTATAAATAAATTAGGTCTACAACTAATGTACTTCAGTATACATCTGTAGTATAATTACTACGTTCACCTTTCAGCATTTGGGGGATATAGAGAAGGGACTGACAAGGTGCTGGCTCTGCTATCCGCAATACAAACTAGAGAAATAACTACTCAGTACTCGACATGCTAACTGGACACACATTTAGCGAACTATTGGGTCTGTTTATTTCTTCTCTGTAGTTAAAGACTGACCTATCTCATCCTTGGCAACCTACCCAAACTAACCTAACCTAACTCTCCCAATCTAAGGAATGTAATCTAACCTATCTAACCTAACAAAGAAAAAGAACGAATCGAAGAAATTTTACAAGAAAATCTTGTTTTTAGCCATTCTGAATAAAGATTAGTAAAACTTGTAATTATAGAAATTTGGGTAATATTGTTGACACATAATCAAAGAGTTCTAAATGCTATTCAGCGAGAGTTGAAATTTAGACTCCGCCTGCACTGTTCTTGTCTCATGGGCGCTGGCCATTAAGAAAAAGGAGTCCACGTGGACCATTGATTTACAACAAGACTGGTTCATTGGTATCGACAGTCAGACAGACCCAGGTAGAAAGGACAGTTCATCACTACAACAACACGTGAACGCCTGTGAATCAGCCTACAGCCTCCGTCACACTAGCAGTGGGCGGAGCTTCACTCTCAAATCTCCCTAAATAGTGTATAGTATAATGAATTTTTAAAAACATATCTCAGCATTAAGAGTAATTAGGCTCAAGAACATCAGAATGATACATTTTTTAACTAACCGAAATTGACCTCTGTAATTCTTCAAGGTCAGCCGGACACCGGACTCCTACAACGTATTCACATTATGTTTACACAGTGGGGTCAGCTTGACAGAATTAATAACCTTTAATCCCCGAATTCCGGCTGTCCATTTCGGTTAATCTGATGGCCGGCACCTGTTCAGTCGCCATACGGACAGTGGAGACTGCAGTTAGGCCATCAGTCAGGTGTCGGAAGCCCTGCGAAGACATACTTGTAAGGGATCCGATAATGATGTTATGTGAAACCTCGCATTCCGTATGAAACCAACACTTTGACCAACGGTAATTGTCAGTCTTCGAACTCTTAGAGAAAAAGAGAGATGCCTTTTCACAAATGATTTTTTAATTACTTGTCGAATTGGATACAAAACAAGTAAACTTCATACAACGTTTTGTACAAATTATAAAAGAGCAAAATTAAAGAAATATCCCCATAGTATTTTATAGTGTACTATAATAATTAAATAATAGCATTTTAAGGAATTTGTATTTAGATTTTAGGCTGTACTACAGTTTATACAGTGTATTTGGTGCCTGACGTACACTTTTGTATATTTTGTAGGAAGGCCTAGGCTACTTTCATTGTTGTAAGCATACTTATTTGGTATACTTCCCTTCTTCACCTATAAAACTGGTAGGGAAACTGTCAATGATATGTTGAAAGATCGATTCTGTTAACATATATCTAAGAATTATGTCTACTACTGTATGCTAAACTCATAAAATCAAGATTTTATGAAATACTCATATTCAGATGAGAAATTTGTCATCTCTGGAGTCCCTCAGGATTCCATACTGGGCCCGCTACTTTTCATTTTATATATAGATAACTTAAAATCAATGTTTTTAAGGTTAACCTTTGTCTTTTCGCAGATGACACTTCACTCAATACATTACATCAAGCACGAGAAGATTTGGAAATTGACTGTTATGTTGAATCAAATAATATTGTGCAGTGGTTCCAAGAACATTTGTTGTGTGTCAATTCTGATAAAACTAAACTGCTCGATTTTTCGATTGGCCATAAAGAAACATTACATGTAAAATTTTTCTTAGGTGAAAGTGTTATTACTGCGGAACATGGCGTAACATTTTTGGGACTTCACCTTGATGCGAATTAAAAATTTCATTCTCACATAGAACGTGTTGCTAGCCGTTTATCTTCGGGAGTTTTTGTATTAAGACGTCTGTCCACCTTCTCCAGTATTGAGATCCTTCTTTCAGTATATTATGCCCTCATCCATCCATTTCTTGCAAATGCAGTTGTGATTTGGGGATCAGAGAGCTCATATACGAAGACTCTTTTCATTCTTCAAAAACGTGCTGTGAGGATAATTGTAGGAATCGGAAAAACAGAATCATGTATACCCTACTTCAAGGCTTTTCATATACTTTTCATATACATATACCTTTCCATCTATTTACATTTTGGAGTCACTTATTTTTCTGAAAAAGAACCAACACATTTTCTTAGTATTTCTACCACCTTCAAACAGTATAACCAGGAACAAAACCAATTACAATATACCACCACACAAATCAATTTTTTTCAAAAACCACACAACTTATAATGGGGATCGGACGTTTGGCACACATTTTTGGACCTTCTGCCCATGGCAGTTTTGGCACAATCATTAGAGCGGAATAAGTAGGGTCAACTCGCCTGCTTGGAAAAGGCAGGATTGGCACAGTCGCTCGACCAGGTAGACGCCATCGAACGAGTGAAACGAATGTATGGGAATTGTATTATTCCCGTCAACTCTGCGTGGCAGTCATTTGCCCGTGATATAACAAATTTTTAAATTTAAACCTCACTAGGTTAGGTTAGGTTAGGTTAGGTTAGGTTAGATCATGATCTATTTGGGTAGCATCCGTGTTCCAATTGGGTAGCATCCGTGATCTACTTGGGTAGCAGCCGTGATCTACTCGGGTAGCATCCGTGATCTACCTGGGTAGCAGCTGTGATCTACCGCAGGTTAGGTTAGGTTAGGTTAGGTTAGGTTAGGTTAGGTTAGGTTAGGTTAGGTTAGTTGCTTACTTCAATAAGCACCACAGCAGGGAATTTGCGGGGGCAAAAAAGTTCCCATTTTCCCGCATTCTGGCCACCTGGCTGCAACTACCTGGCCGGGCGGTGTGTGCCAATCGTGCCTTTCTTAAACTTACAGGTTGACCCTTCTTAATCCCCTCTAATGACTGTGCCAAACGTGCCATTCCAAATCGGCCAAAAATGTGTGCCAAACGTTCTACGGCCCTTATAATTGTATTAAAATATGCAATAACCGTCCAATTACTCTGAAACAAGAATGTAATGTGGTTACCTTCAAAAATCAATCTAAAAAGATTTTTACTTAAAAACTGTTTTTATACCGTTAAGGATTATTTTAATAAGAAATATGTTTAGTTTTAATAATTGTAGACCTAATATTTGTATTATAGGTTTTATAATGTATTGAGCTATTTTTAATGACGACTGCTAATGCAATTAACTTTGTTTGATGGCAATAAAGATATTTTGAATAATACTATCGATAGGTCTATACAAAACCATCACATTAGCTATGGGTGGGTTCTTGGGTTATTGATGATGTAAGTTACCTTTATGGGTGGGTAGTTGAGTTATTGAAGATGTACGTGTATGGGTGGGTGGTTGAATAATTGATGATATTCGTGTGATGTGTCAAATTGCACCGCACATATATGATGGGCGGGCCGATATTACCGCAAGTGTTTACGCGGGTGGGGCGGGGAGAGTCATGACCAACGTAGTGTATGGGTGAGTGGGCTGATATATTACTCACCTGACTCTTCAATTTCGTTCAATGATGTTCAATGACAAAATCTGTTGTATAAAATGCATTCCACTAAAATTAAGCAACAATCAGTCATAATAATTTTTATTGTCTAAGCGATGGACCAGAACGTATCATTGTACAGGTTTTCTACAGTTGGGAAAGAAATGAGTGGCAAGTAAGTTGGATTAGGTTAGGTTAAGGTCTAAGGCCACCTTACTTTTTTTCATTGACTGTCATATTAAGTAAGTTACGTAGAGTAACTTAAGTACAGTTGAGTCATTTAGGATCATGTTTCTATACAAATTTTTCAAGAGAGTTGGTTATCTTTATTTAAGAGCCCACCATTAATGGTTTAATATAATATAGGATAACCATTAAATTACAGATTCAGATGTAGTATATATAATAACTTCTATTATATCGGCCTTTAAGAAGCATATAATGCACTAATGTTGAGGTTATAGAGCCTATAGCCTACCACACATTTTTATTATGGCTGAAAGAGGTTGTGTCTAAATCAACTATAAGACAAAGTTCACTGGATTCCTCACATGTTATAAATATATATTTTTCTTTGATCATAACGGAAATTTACTGATGAAACCAATAACATTTTATTTTCGTATCAACGATTTATCAATAAGGAATAAATGTTTCCTGATTTGAAATGTAAAATCTCTCTTGCCCCTCGTCTTGCACGTCTTCTCTTGGTGGTCGGGTCTGTGGTTGGGTGTGCGGCTAAACCAGATCCTCCCTCCGACATTTTGGCGGTAAACTGCAAACAATCAATAAATGGATGACCCTGACAAGCCCCTCCTTTTGGGGCCGACCAATCCGGTCGCCGTTCGCGTGATCGGGGTCCGAACTCAAGGCTGTTCTGCGCGCTCTCAGGCCTACACCAAGTTGACCCCATCAGTCTGCTATGTAGCCTCTCTGCCAAGAAATGTTTGTTCACCTTTAGCTTCCGCAGGGTAAAATGTGTCATCTAGTTTCTCAATAGGTCAAAAAGCTATTTTACCTTAAGTTACCAATTTTTCACTTACAAAATCCTACCTTGCAGAATCTGGATGTGATATTTTATTCAAAAGCCAGAAAAACACTTAAATGTAAAAACAATTAAATAAATATTTCAAATTTGAATTTTTTACTATAATCAAATTCTATTTGGAGACTATAGACTTTAATAAGAAATCCGGTACAGTGTTACAAAAATCAAACCTTATCAGATTCAGCAAGAATTACCGGATCATTTTTTCTTATCAATAAGGGATTCAAATTAAGAGTTTTCAGAGGCTGTCGGCCATATTTGTTTTAATCCCACATGAACAATGTTATTTTTGAACCAGATATACGATGACGCTTATCCAAATTAAACAGTTGTTTTTAAACGGATTCTTTCCTAACAAATTTTTCATTTGATCGAGAATTAAATTGCGCGTTGGATTTGCTTTGCGAATCCCTAATAAGTTTTATAGAAAATTATAAAAAATATTTAGTTTGAAGTTTTTATTTTCACTTATTTCTCAAAACCAGGCGCATGTATTCAAAATATCAAAATCAAACACAATGCGCAATAAGATAATGTATTTGGTCAATAAATAACTACAAATATGGATTCGCAAATAACATTGTTTTTATGGGATTAAAACCAACATGGCCGACATTCTCTGCAGACTCTAGGCAGTCTGGTCACTAGCTGAGATCAATTTTTCCTCATAAAAGTAAGTTATAAATCAGACAGAGAAGTGACCAATACTTTATAGACGAATCCTAACCACGTGATGAATCTCTTATATTTTTGGTTAGTTATATGTTGTTAAGGTTCAGGTTATCTTTGTCAGGACAAGTTCAATTAATCACGTAGCCGATCCATCAGGACACTAGAACCATCCATGCGACTTCCCTGACTCGTCCAAGCTCAAGATCAAGATGATGATCGTTGAGCGACTATATTAAAGATAATTATAAACTATTCAACGAGCGCATACTAAGTTCACGGTCTGCTCATCACCCCACAATAAAAACTCATTTGCTAAAGAACCAGCATTAGCAGAGTTATGTCACTAATCTAATTAAAAAATGTATTGAATTTTTCCAAAATTGATTTGTGGTAAATAATTAAAGTTGATTGTTATCAAATACTGGTGATCAAGTATACAGTGTATGTTACCAAAACAAACAAGGAGCTGGCTGAACAAAGCCATTTTTTCCCTGTTTTATATAATTTGGAATCAGACATTCCACCTCCCCTTAAAATGTGCCATTTTCTTAGAATTGTATGCATTTTGTAGATATAGGCAATCGTAAACGATTTTATGTTTTTTATTTATTTATTTTTTTATTAAATATTTAATATTCTATAAGAAAAATATTCTATGAGAAAGGTAAATACAAGTTAGGTGTAGCTGGCTTGTAGCTCTTGGCCACAGCCAACCAAACAAATCTTATTTACAATCAGCTGTCAGTTGTGTAAACAGCTGATTCGTGTTTACAATTAGTTTTACAATCTGCCGCTTGAATGAGGCATATGCACTTAAAGAGCAGTAAAAGTCCTTCTTGAAAGGCAATTCCGTCAAGTTATTCTCGTTGCTCTTAATAACTGAGCTCTGAAATAAAGCGTAATGTTTAGGCCCACTTATGTACACTTTA
Organism: Stictocephala bisonia; assembly: GCA_035578905.1. Classification (NCBI taxonomy): domain Eukaryota; kingdom Metazoa; phylum Arthropoda; class Insecta; order Hemiptera; family Membracidae; genus Stictocephala; species Stictocephala bisonia. The sequence continues at coordinate 594,528 of JAQJVL010000321.1, forward strand.
TGTAAAAATATATCCTGATCTTAATTTTTTTTAAACTAATTTAGGTCGACAGCAATTTCTCCCAACGACTCATTAGCTTATCCACAATCCCAACGAACGCGTTTCTTTTGGTCCACATTGAGGGTCCTATACATCAGAGGAAGCCACATTCTATATTAACTGACGTCAGAGGGTGACCTCCAACATGGCGCGCGCTGAACAATTAATTCACACTAAAAGACAACTGTTTTTTCCAATAGTATTTTGGAATTAATTAAATTTCTGGTATTTTAATGTTATTTTTACATACCTCTTGACGTATTACCACCTATCTACAATAAATCTGTAAATTAAGTGCTTACAACCCATCGTACATAGTGCGGTCCTCTTTTGGTTCGAGACTTAGGCTACATGTCTCAACCAGCAAACATCACTATAGTCATAAATCAATCTACGAAAACAACAATACTTTTACACATATTTACGTTACTCCAAGCCCCCATCCTTACGCACCATCCTTATGCTTCTATATGCTGTTCAGAGAAAGTTGAGAGTGAGGCTCCGCCTATACTCCCCCTGTCTAAGGGGCGCTGGCCAATAAGAAAAGGGTGTCCACGTGGTCCATTGATTTAAATTAAGTGGTCACTCCCCAGTCAGTCAGTTTGCTCATACCTTCTTACATTATTTTATTAATACAGTAATTATTTTAGCTTTTAAAATACTGAATGAGTTGGTGTAAATATTATTCTGTAAATAGTTTAATGAGGTAGTTCATTCTTTTATTTTTTTAATATGGATATCATATCTCCAGTGTCATAGAACAAATGTGGATAAGTTGTTTGTACTCATAAAATACAGTTTGTTATTAATTTTTATAAAAGTGTAGAGGTTGAACGTAAAGGTACCGGTTGATAATCTATGGTGATGTAAAAGGTTGCCGAATTGGTTGGTGTAGGGAAGGTAATGAATATAAATGTGTTTTCTTGTAAAAAATACGATGTTAATTGCCTCCTCCCTTAATAAAACGTTCTAGGTTTGAACCTACTTTATCTCAAAATCAAGTTCTAACTCCTAACGCCTTAGACCACTCGGCCACTGGCTCATCCAGATATATGTTTTCTCCTATTATTTAACTATGAATTGAATACTTTTATTTCCTTCAAGCAGATATTACGTTGTGTTTATTATTTCCCCACTAAAACCGCAGTAGAAGGACTTAGTAGTCAGTAGTTACGTCACCGGGGCTCCCAAGAATCGCCAACTTTCTACTTCTACAGTTATGTAAGCCATGGAGAGTCGTGTACGCCTTTCCCTTAGTTATTGCCCGTTGCCAGCTGATGGAGCAGCATTCCTACCACCTGGCTCTAATTTTCCCTTTCTCTGTGCTCAGGGGTTCGCCCAGGGTAAAGAGTAAACTCGTGTTTCCTCGTGTGATACGAGAGTAATCTTTCTTGGAAAACAAGAGCGATTGTGTTCGGTGAACAGTTATAAGCGTCCATTTTGTTCATTTCAACATCGATTATTTTGAAACTTTCGACATTTCATAATGAAGGTACCAAGAATAAATCTGTGGAAATGACAACATGACATCTGTAAAAACAAAATGGGTAAAAACCACTGAAGTGCACCAAAGGTTTCTAAATCCTTATATATAGTACGTGAAGCCGTTTTTTTCTTAACGCAACTCCTCCTTTATTTCTTGGTCAATTTTAACGATTTAACGAGGCATCAAGAATTTTGCCCTTTTGTGCAATAAGATCTAATTGTTCAATAGGTTTACCCTCAGGGGCATGAGGAGCCTTCAGAGTACGTTTTTCGGCCATAAGAAAAAAAATTGAAAACAATTTAATTAGTCAAAAATTAACAGCTGTTAAAATGTAAATAATGATATTTATGACATTTTTAACAGTTATTGTAATGTAAATACATGTAGTGATGATTACAATACTGAAAAGGTTAAAAATCTTTATTGTTAGAGACAGAGAGAAAGAGAAAGAGAAAGAGAAAGAGAAAGAGAAAGAGAAAGAGAAAGAGAGAGAGAGAGAGAGAGAGAGAGAGAGAGAGAGAGAGAGAGAGAGAGAGAGAGAGAGAGAGAGAGAGAGAGAGAGAGAGAGAGAGAGAGAGAGAGAGAGAGAGAGAGAGAGAGAGAGAGAGAGAGAGAGAGAGAGAGAGAGAGAGAGAGAGAGAGAGAGAGAGAGAGAGAGAGAGAGAGAGAGAGAGAGAGAGAGAGAGAGAGAGAGAGAGAGAGAGAGAGAGAGAGAGAGAGAGAGAGAGAGAGAGAGAGAGAGAGAGAGAGAGAGAGAGAGAGAGAGAGAGAGAGAGAGAGAGAGAGAGAGAGAGAGAGAGAGAGAGAGAGAGAGAGAGAGAGAGAGAGAGAGAGAGAGAGAGAGAGAGAGAGAGAGAGAGAGAGAGAGAGAGAGAGAGAGAGAGAGAGAGAGAGAGAGAGAGAGAGAGAGAGAGAGAGAGAGAGAGAGAGAGAGAGAGAGAGAGAGAGAGAGAGAGAGAGAGAGAGAGAGAGAGAGAGAGAGAGAGAGAGAGAGAGAGAGAGAGAGAGAGAGAGAGAGAGAGAGAGAGAGAGAGAGAGAGAGAGAGAGAGAGAGAGAGAGAGAGAGAGAGAGAGAGAGAGAGAGAGAGAGAGAGAGAGAGAGAGAGAGAGAGAGAGAGAGAGAGAGAGAGAGAGAGAGAGAGAGAGAGAGAGAGAGAGAGAGAGAGAGAGAGAGAGAGAGAGAGAGAGAGAGAGAGAGAGAGAGAGAGAGAGAGAGAGAGAGAGAGAGAGAGAGAGAGAGAGAGAGAGAGAGAGAGAGAGAGAGAGAGAGAGAGAGAGAGAGAGAGAGAGAGAGAGAGAGAGAGAGAGAGAGAGAGAGAGAGAGAGAGAGAGAGAGAGAGAGAGAGAGAGAGAGAGAGAGAGAGAGAGAGAGAGAGAGAGAGAGAGAGAGAGAGAGAGAGAGAGAGAGAGAGAGAGAGAGAGAGAGAGAGAGAGAGAGAGAGAGAGAGAGAGAGAGAGAGAGAGAGAGAGAGAGAGAGAGAGAGAGAGAGAGAGAGAGAGAGAGAGAGAGAGAGAGAGAGAGAGAGAGAGAGAGAGAGAGAGAGAGAGAGAGAGAGAGAGAGAGAGAGAGAGAGAGAGAGAGAGAGAGAGAGAGAGAGAGAGAGAGAGAGAGAGAGAGAGAGAGAGAGAGAGAGAGAGAGAGAGAGAGAGAGAGAGAGAGAGAGAGAGAGAGAGAGAGAGAGAGAGAGAGAGAGAGAGAGAGAGAGAGAGAGAGAGAGAGAGAGAGAGAGAGAGAGAGAGAGAGAGAGAGAGAGAGAGAGAGAGAGAGAGAGAGAGAGAGAGAGAGAGAGAGAGAGAGAGAGAGAGAGAGAGAGAGAGAGAGAGAGAGAGAGAGAGAGAGAGAGAGAGAGAGAGAGAGAGAGAGAGAGAGAGAGAGAGAGAGAGAGAGAGAGAGAGAGAGAGAGAGAGAGAGAGAGAGAGAGAGAGAGAGAGAGAGAGAGAGAGAGAGAGAGAGAGAGAGAGAGAGAGAGAGAGAGAGAGAGAGAGAGAGAGAGAGAGAGAGAGAGAGAGAGAGAGAGAGAGAGAGAGAGAGAGAGAGAGAGAGAGAGAGAGAGAGAGAGAGAGAGAGAGAGAGAGAGAGAGAGAGAGAGAGAGAGAGAGAGAGAGAGAGAGAGAGAGAGAGAGAGAGAGAGAGAGAGAGAGAGAGAGAGAGAGAGAGAGAGAGAGAGAGAGAGAGAGAGAGAGAGAGAGAGAGAGAGAGAGAGAGAGAGAGAGAGAGAGAGAGAGAGAGAGAGAGAGAGAGAGAGAGAGAGAGAGAGAGAGAGAGAGAGAGAGAGAGAGAGAGAGAGAGAGAGAGAGAGAGAGAGAGAGAGAGAGAGAGAGAGAGAGAGAGAGAGAGAGAGAGAGAGAGAGAGAGAGAGAGAGAGAGAGAGAGAGAGAGAGAGAGAGAGAGAGATTATCTGCCAAGCGTACAGCTTTCTCCTCAAGAAACAACGCACAGTTGTGTCCCATGCAGCACCAAAGTTCGAGTCACATATGTAGCCTGACAAGGATTTTTTAGGTTATGTATATGTAATCTTTAAACACATTATTGTTATAGGAATAAAGACAAACACTAAATGTTTACCTTTATCCAAAAGGGCAATAGGTGAGAATATTTTAAAGATCTGTTGGTAGGCCCCATTTACCTATGTCATTCTGTTGACTATGTTACATTTCATTTGTTTAAGTTTCGTTCGATTCCAGTAAAATAAATTCAAATTATATTACCTAAACGAATGGGGTACTATTTAAAATAGTTGAGTTAGTACATTTAATCATGATAATTGTAAACTATTATGACATAACTTCAATGTATTAAAATGTTGATTTTAGTCAAATAAATGAGTAGTTGATTTAGATTAGGATGGGTTTCGTTAGGTTAAGTTAGCCATTTGTTAAATGTCACTTGAATAAAATATTACGTTCAATATAATTTGTTTCTATAGAAGAGCATTTTTCCTGAAGCATAATTTTTTAATACATCAAATAATTATTTAAGCCTACATATTCTTTATTTAAAAGTAAAGTACAAGCTCAGCTGTCACCGACGGCCATTAAATGTACTTCAAATATAAATATTAATGCGCGCTATATTCTTTTTTTGTTAAAAATTGTTTGTTTGGAACTATCAAAAAAATGTTGCAAGAATATTTGCAGATGGGCTTTCCGTGTACGTTACGATTGTAATAATCAAAACATTATTACTTATTATACGTAACAGACAGTAATGTAATAAACACTCAAATATAAATATATTCAAAAATTACACGAGTATTTGTTTCATAATAAATAATTGTTATAATCTAGGCTACTAGACAATCTA